>ML784504.1:127824-158172 GCA_009831015.1 Picea engelmannii
GAACTTAGTTGATTAGTAACCATATTAAATTCATTTAAATGATCTGCAACAGACCCACCTTCTGACATCTTCATATTAAATAATCTCTTCATTAGAAATACCTTATTTGACGCCAAGGGTTTTTCATACAATTTGGCCAACGCATCCATCAAACCCTTCGTTGTCTTTTCTTTCGAAATATTGAAATCCACCGACGCTGCCAAGATCAGCCGTATCGTTCCTAGAGACTTTCTGTCCAGAATCTCCCATTCTTCATCCTTCATAGCCGTCGGCTTCTTTGCTACTCCACTCAATGGTAGGAATAGATCCTTCTTATATAAATAGTCTTCCATCTGCATCTTCCATAACTGGTAGTTTTGGCCGTTAAATTTCTCGACCCTAAACTTTCCATCTTTCGACATTGCTCCCACTCAAACCAGGAACCCTCTTTTCCTGCAAGTTACCTTATGTTCGGATACCAGTTGTTAGAAAAACAGGACCGTGGAGCAATAAAATAAAACAAATGTAGAAACAAAACACAGAAGACACATAATACAAGAGAGACACAGATTTACGTGGTTCACCCAGTGTGGGCTACGTCCACCAGATAAATTGCTAGCTCCTTCCTTTATTATTATCCAGCAAATGAAGGGATATAACCTACAGCAAAACCCACTATAACTTCCTCTTCTCTCTCTCATAGTCTCCTCTCTCAGAATACAACATTCACCATCATCCATAGCCGCAATACATTTCCCTCATAAAAGAGGGTTGCCTTCTAGGGCAAAAAACCCTAACATAATCTCTACCTTTATATCTGCGACCTTATAATGAACGGTCCAGATTTACAATGAAATTACAATATACTTTTACAAGGCAATTTTTGCTTCGGGGGCTTCGCCCCCAGACCCCCCAGACCCCGCAGAGGGGGTACCCCCTCTGCACTCCCCCACGTGGAAGAGTGTACATACTTCTGGGGTGTAAATACTTCATGGGGTATAAACACGGCTGAAAGCAAGGACCTCTGAATCAGGAAGATAATCAGGCTCCACAACCAACACTTTTTACAATATATGGGAATGCCAAAATTCCTAGACATCTAAAAACCTAACCCTAGGAGATGAAGCGCCAAAAGTCATGTGGGCCCCCGTTTGGGTAAGTGAGTACATCAACTTCCCAGGGTCGTAACTTTTGCATACGATCTTTGTTTTAGGTGTGTGATAGCTCGTTGGAAAGGTATTGTCAAGGAGATTCATTTTGGAGGTTCAATAATTCCTTTGGCTATCATTGATAACCTCGATCTCGAAAAACCTTCATTTAGGCCCTCAAAATGGCCCCGAAAGTTAAAACCTGCTAAAAATAGTAAATTGTCAAAATTGTCAGAAAGTCATTTTGAGCCATTTGGAAAAGGTGGGTGGCCACCAATATCCACCCAGATCATCAAGCTACACATTCACTTCATCAGAAAGCTAATTCATGATCAAGTTATTGAAGTGCTCTTTTGCCCTACAGAAGATCAAGTTGCAGAAATTTTCACAAAGTCTCTTATAGAAGTGAATTTTTCCAAACTTTGATCTATGTTAGGAGTTCAGGAAGTTGTCATTAAGGGGGGATAGGCTCTAATGCCTCCTTCCTTCTCCTATTGTGTCACTATTGTAAATCCTTCAATCCTATCCCAAGTTGTTATTAAGGGGGGATGTTAGGATATTTAGACACTTAGGAGTTAGTTAAGATCTACTTGGTCTAATATGTCATTAGGTAAAAGTGTTTTTCTTAGTGTGTTTCTTTAGTATGCATTAGTATGCATTTGTAGTTAGGAAATCTGACAGTCACGATATGTTCCTGACATAGAGTGATCTGACGGTTCATACTCTCATTGATCTTAACGGCCATTGATTTGTGGCTTAACACTTGATTGGTCCATGATATCTATTTAAAGAGCATGGAGGGTCATTTGTTGATGATCAATTGTGAGAAACTCTCTTGTAAAATCTCTCTGTAATCTTTTTCTTTGCATTAATAAACTTCTCCAAGTGGTCGCATTGGTTGAGGTCGTGGATGTTTCCCCGTAGGGTTTTTACAATGTGAAAACATTGGTGTGTTGACCTTTGATCTAGTTATGTGAGTGGTTACTGAAGTTGTTCGTCCTCCGTTGGAATACTTTTGTTGTTGAACATTAAGCAATCTGGAAGAAAACTTCACATAAACCAAAAGACACCCTTGTTATGATCAAACAAGAAACAGAAAGCCAAAAACTCAAAAGGAAGGAGAAAGAGCTTGGACCAAATGACTCAAATATTAGAAAGAAAAGTACAAAATATGTTTGAAACTCCTTACAAAGTTTTCACTCACTCAGATAAATGAGAAGAAAACGACAAATTGACTCCAAATCATGAAGGACGAAGAGTTATTGAAAAGTAAGGAAAAATGTGAAAAAATCCAAACAAAAGAGGATGAATCCTTAGAAAACAGGGTATTGAAGGCCAATACCAAGATGGACTGGAAGTATGATACCCTGAGCAAATGCAAAAGGCAAAAACTGAACCCAGAAATTGAAAAACTAGAGGGTTTTTCACTGAATGGGGTAGTGCTCTGGTGTAAGGGGTACCAGAGCACTCCAACACTCTATGTAAGACCACCAGGGAATGTTGGCACTCTACTAACAAGGGAAGGGGAGCACTCTGCTGAAAAAGCTCATAAAAATGCCCAAAAACTCAAGAAATCAAGAAAACTCAGTCAATCAGGGTGATCATGATGACATAAAGAGGAAATCAAACCAATATAAGAACAAAAAATACAATATGAAGGTCAAATCAGTGGATAAAGGGCCAAAACAAGATCTGGGAATGGAAACAAAAATCAGAGCTCCTCCTCAGTGGAATCTCAAATTTTTGTTGTAGGTGAATCCCCCTGTGGACAAGTGGATTCCCTCTTGGTCTCTAGACTCCTAAGGCCAAGACAGAAAAGTTATTAACATCGACACTAACTTCCTTTTAGATCTAATCAAGCTAATAAATTAAAGAGAAGGAGGAAGATATGTACCTTATTAGCGATGTTTGTCCTTACAAAGTCCAGGCTTAGCTTCGATCCTGAGCTTGATAGGTCCTGTAAAACAAACAAAGGTACAAAAGACTTCCTACTCTACTGAGATTAGCTCAAACATAGATCCATCTACTATAGACAAACTCGTGTGGAACAAGCATAAGTTTGAAAGAAACAAGCCAAGCATTGATTATTAATGAGAACAAGTAAAAGTATTTACAATCCTTTGAATGAAGGTGTTGCACCCTCTTCCAATTCTCCTTGTCCAACCCCTTTTCTCAAGAAATCTACACTTATGGCTTTGATGTCATCTCACTCATGAGATCATAAGTTTCACATCTCCAATATTTTCCATGTCAATACCTTCTTATGAGATCATAAGTTAGGTATAATTCTCAATCTCCATTCTTTTTCTGTATGTTGCCTATGAGATCATAGGTTTCATACCTCCAATTTTTTTCATGTCAATACCTTCTTATGAGATCATAAATTAGGTATAATTCTCAATCTCCATTTTTTTCTATGTCAGTACCTTCTTATGAGATCATAAGTTAGGTATAATTATCCATCTTCATTGTACCTTTCACCATGAGAAGGCCTCCTTATATAACCTTGGAGAGGCCCAAACACTTGAGAGATATTTGGGATAAGTTGAGGATTCCTCTCCCTTAGTTGAGGATATTCCCTAAGATCATGCCTTGACCATCTATTCGAATCCAACTACCTTCAGGAATTGAGGGATTTTTCCCTTATTTGCCTCAACAAACCCAAAATTTTCTAAAAAAAGGGTAGTGCTCCCCCAAAAGGGTGCACAAGGCACTCAAACACTCCCCCAAAGAGGCTCAGGGAGCTCCAGCACTCTCTGACAGTGGGTAGGGGAGTGCTCCTCTCCAAAATTCAGTTTTTAGTGGTTCTTTCAATGGAAAAAGGTTTGTACTTCCTGTCAATTGATTTCTCTTCTTCCAAACTAGCCTTTGAGGTGTCTTAAGTGTCTTTGTGATGTTGTTAGAGGCACGACATAGGCAAGATGGAAATATGATGTTTGTGACACTTGAAACACTTGTAGACAAGATGCGACACTTGCGGACAAGATGCGACACTTACAACACTTGTGATGATGACACTTACGACACTATTGAAGTGAGTAATTTTGAGGTGTAACAGGGGTGAATTGGTATTACCCTTTTTAAACAATTAGCAATTACTTTTTTATTTTATTAATCACCAAATAGATCAACAATGGAGTTGTATTTAAAATCAATTATATAAATATAATTAACAAGAATTACATGGTTTTATAAATAATAATGAAGGACACCTATCATTTTTAGAGAACCAACTCTAGGAGACACAAATTCCCTTCTTCAAAGGATCAACCCTAGAAAGAACCAACTCCCTTGTTTTTAGGGCACCAACCCTAGGAAGCACCAACTCCCTTGTCTTTATGGAACCAACCCAAGGAATCACCAACTCCCTTATTTTCACACTTTACTTAGTAAAGGATATGAATCCTTCCTTTCTCCTCCCTTCAACCCTCACTGCATAAGTATCATCAGTTCTTCTTATTGGAATCTGCTTCTATTTTGATCTTCTGATCTGAACTGCAGAAACAACTCTTGTTCATCATTATTCTTGCTTATTTATTCTTCCAAGTGGTGTGAGCATTGAAGCATTGTTTCCCTTTGTTTGGATAATTACATGTCTTCATATAAATGAATAGTAATAACTTTTGTATTTTAATTTAGAATTAATATCTCCTTCTATTATTATTCATGCATTAACGTGAAAGCTTTTTAATTTAGTAAGAGGGATTTTTATAAATCAATCATAGGTATAGATAAATTTCTTTTAATTCGATCCCATGTCTTTTTATTTTATTTTTAAGCTTATGATGTGTACCCAGTTCTCCAACAGATCATATTTGAGATTTTCGATTAGCCTTCCAATGTGTTGGATGTATTTGATCACTTAATATCAATTAGGATAGAATCCAGATCCTGTCTGGTTCAAAGTTGCTTTCTGACAAAGGAAAAATTCTTCCTTTGTATGTTAAAATTCACACAAAATCACTTTCAAGACCTTTATTCCATATGACCATAGGAGGTGACTAAGTGCTAGGCCAAATGAGTGCTTAATCACTTATCAATATTGACGGTTGCATTTTATTTGCATGTTTGATATGGACGGTTCTCATTCACTTCAGGACTTCGGCATTTCAAGACTCAGGCCTTTGCAGTCTTCCAACTCTTCCGGAGAAAATTCCACCAAAGGGTGTATCAACACTCCTTGATTGATAGCCTTCATATGTCCAAGAGATAGTACCATAGACTTATGCATAAAGGAGCTCCCTCTCTCTAGGTATTCGACTATTCATGACTTTGGCCTTTGATGCTTCGAGCAGTTTTGCTGGTAGGAGAAGCTGGATATCCCCGAAGGATGTACTCCTGGAGTGACGTAGCTTGTTGACGTGGCACTAGCTGAGTGGTTTCCATGTGTCACCTTGATTTGTAACTTTTGTATACCTAACGTGCCAACTATACCATGACACTTGTCACTAGTTGATTGGGCCACGTGCCATATTTGTCTTCTGCCACATGTCTTACTTTGTGGCTTCAGGAGTTTTGGCACTTTTATACCATCCTTCGACTAGTTTTGAAGTGTCGAATAGATCTACCACCGTATATTTTCAACTTTCTTGATCATATGGCCTTTGTTTATTTCAGAACTCTGGGGTTCAGGATTTCCTGGTTTATCTGAGTTGTTTATCACTAGAGTAGGTCAAATACGGAGTTGATTACCTTCTTCCTTAGCGTGCTCTGAATATTTTCACTCCATATCAATGATTGACAGGATTTCCTATTCTTCCTTTGATCCAATGGTTGACAAGATTTCCTATTCTTCCTATGATCCAACGGTCAACGGGAGTTCATGACTTTTGGGCTTTGGCCTTCAGGTAAACTTACCTATTTTAGACTCCTTTTCTCCAGAGTGGTTAGTGTTGGAGTTTACCACCTTCTTTCCTTTAGTGTGACCTGACAGTTTCAATATTTTCACTCCAGATCAACGGTTGACAGAATTTCGTGACTTTGGGGATTCGGCCTTTAGGTAAACTTACCTGTTTTAGACTCATTTTCGTCGAAGTGGTCAGCACTAGAGTTAACTACCTTCTTTAGTTTGATCTGACGGTTTCAATATTTCCATTCCAAATCGAATCTAGATCCAACGGTTGGGAAACCATCTGAATCTCCTGCTTCATATCTGACATTTGAGATTTAATCATTCCCAACCTCTGACTTCACCTCGATATAACGATCATGGATTGTCCCGAAATAAGAATGAACGGCTCATGTAACTCAATCCTTTACAAAAGGATTTCTTCACTTCGCAGAACACTGTATCCTGTGTTATTTCCAATGTGTCATTTCTTTTGAGCTTCAGTTAACGTTCTTCCTTTTGAGCTTTGGTTTTATACTAGATTCGTATGCACCCTATTGAAATCAATGACAATATCATACCATTGTGTCCAACATAAGGAATACCACAAACCAAATGATGCTGATGGAATATAGATTTGACTTTGGCTCACTTTTTCTTGATCGATTGAAAGGACTTCAAAACTTGAAGTTTGACTATCAATCACTGATATTATCCCCCCTGTTAAGTACAAGGTGAAAAGATGGAAATAATTCTACTGCAATATGTGTCAATACTCAATAATGAATTCTTCCATATGACAGATATATATTATTGAATTTTGATGACCATTTCCAAGAAGTGATCCACCCATAGTGATTCCTTATCCTTGTGTATTTCTTGCATTTGGAACATCTATATGAAGGATGGTTATGATTTCCAAAATGCTCACAAGGATGAAGATCAAAACATTGATCCTCCACATGGCCAACTCAATGACAATGCTAGAATTTAGGAATCGTTTCTTGAACTGGAGTACATGAATATGAATTTTCTTAAAGGAATCCATTTGGAACTGGATTGGTTTCGTATAATCCAGAATATGAAAGTAACTTCCTTTTCATATATGATACATATTTTGTTCTTATTTTCTTTGATTTATTTGCAAGGTGTAATGATCGGATTGGAAAGAGAAAGGTGAACTTGATCATGCAAAACTTCATCTTCCTCTGCACATGTATTTGAAGTTGGCTTACTGAGTTTCTCCTATAGTGGCTATTGATCTGAATCATTATCATCATCGAAAAGAGGGTTGTTCTGAATAAGGACTAATTCAAAATGTTGAATATTGTTTCATTGAAGTTCATCAAGAAGAAGTTGAGTTTGAATTTGAGGCAGATCTACTTTAGCTTGTGAAGCTTGCAAACAAGTTAGAAGATATTGAAGAGTTGCTTTGTCAATTGTGACCTTATTTTCAACATTATATAGTATTAGAGTATTCAGTACCTCTAATAATTCATCAATTTGAGTCATTCCAAAACCAACTTAGACTTCAAAGGGTTTCTTGCAACTCCGACCATTAACAATTAGACTCAACTAAGAAAATGGACATCTCATGCCTTTGAGTGCTTCTAAGCTATCTATCAGTGCAACTAGATCTTTGCAACACTTGTTAACCTTAGATATTCATCGATTAATACTTTCACATAATGACAAAAAAATAGATGAGGACCTTTGTTAGAGAAAGACTTATTTTCCCTACGAAAAGTGATCAAACCGAAGATCGCCCAATTTGCAATAGAAGAGTTTTGAAAAAAATCCTTACAATCCCATATCTTCTAATCATTCTACTAAATAAATGTACATAAAAGAAAATCCAAAAAAAAAAAACTCACGAAGATTTCTTCCACCATGCATTAAATAATATCATTCCTCGCCATTGTCAAGCCACCATCACCTTCTTCACCTCATCCATTGTTTCTTTCTTCTATTTATGCAAGGAAAAGAAAGGGATATCGAGACTCGAGAAAACTACACCATGATGGTTGGAATGAATTTCATTTGCCATTCAAAAGAGACATTGTTGTTGTGGTCCACCACTATCATCTTTGCAGCTGAAAATTATAAATCGATGAATGTGATATCTCTTGAGGTAAACTCGACTACTGCACAATTTTGTCTCCAAACTTACAATTTCACCAAAGATCCCAAGCAAAAGAAGAAGAAGAATCACATATAGTAGTCGACTAGATATAATCCCTAGTAGAGAGCATGGTGGACACAACAACAAAAACTCCATGGATTTGTTGTATAATCTTAGGCACTACCAAAATGCATCAAGATTTACTAAAACTAACCATTTTTATCACCATTCCACATTCGACACGTAAAGCTTATGGGCTTGGCACAAAAGTCTCAGACCTGCATTAAATATTTAGATGTTGCAACTAGCTTAAGATGTTGTTGAAAATTTTCAATTTATTTTCATAAGACTCCATAAAACCGTCAAATAGCAGCGCTTCGCCAAGTATGCATCAAAAAGAGAAGACTTCCTATATTTGAGCTTTTGTCGCATCCTTTCTCCATGAAATACTATCCATACCTAATAGCATACGATCTACAACAATGAATTCAATATCACACTGAAGAAATGTAAGAACTTTCCAGTCTTCACCAAAAAGACTTCAAATATATGGCCAAAATAGTTTATTCGGTCGATTCCACATTGATGTCGTAGGAACCTTAAATTTCTCCATTTTGTACTGAAAATATTTCAAATCTGCAGCCAAATTCATCGTGAAGAAAGTATCATTCAAAATAGTTCAACCATGCAGAAGTCACTGGCTGGTGCTAATTTCAAGCTTCTACGAAAATTATTGATCTTTGAATCCAACCTTTATCATTCAGGGTCCATTTTCAGTGCTATCTTATTAAAATACCTATTTTTTTTTTATTTTTCCACCTGAATAGTCAATTGATGCTTTTGTAACCATCTTACCTTCATATTATAATATGGTCAATCCAAGTGAAATATTGCTCATAAGTTCAAACTATTCTCATGAAAAACACATATGGAAGATTTACTATGAAGGGACTTTACCAGGTTACCTTGGGAACAAAAATTGCCCCTCTTCAACCATTAAAGAGAGCCAAATGTGACGATAAAAATGACAAATCACGTGGATTATTAGGGATGTCAATCTCTAGTGATTTACAATTTCACCTTCAAGGGATTGAAACCCTAAATACAACGTGGAAAAATATGGAAATCGTGTTTGGTAAGAACAAGAAGATTTGAGCCCACTAACTCAAAAATAAATTAATTGCTTTGAATCATAGTGATTTCTCTTGAATTGAAGATTTTTTATCTAAGTTTAAGACACTTAGACTTTTACTTGCAAAATGCAAGATAAAGAAGAAACATGACCAACTTATATATGCTATTCTTGCTAAGTTTGGCAATGCCTATTTTCTTTTTGTATCTACTTTTTTCTCCATTAGAGAAACACTTAGTGGTCAAGGGGATACTTACAAGTTTCCTTCTTTTAAATCATTTTGTGATTCTCTCATTAGATAGCAATATAAGCTTTTGCATCATGTATTAATTATAAATATAGATACATTTAACAAATCCTTAGTGGCACAATAGAAATTAGGTTCCAAGCATCTGAAGAAGCAACATCATCACAACAACAAACAAAACAATGTTCCAAAATATCTCAATAAGATTCTACTCTCGGTGGTGATAAAAGAACTAAGTCAAAATGAAAGAAGATGGAGATTCATTTCAATTTTTGTGGGAAAGTTGGTCATATGAAGTCTAAATACTTGAAGAAGATAGAATTATGAGAAGCAACAATGAACAAGAGAAACATCAATTGTGATCCTCCTTCGAACTTTTCTTCTCGTGGACATGCTCTTTTTGCATCTAATTTTTCTTTCAATGCAACATCTATTTCTTCTTCCTGTTAAGGTTTAAGATATTATTAGGTTTATTTTCAATTGAATAGATAGCCATAGCATAGATAGGATCACTGAGAAATACACAATCACAAGAGACACATCATTTATCCTAGGAAACCCTCATGGGGGAGAAAACCCAGCAAAAACATCCTTAATATAGATAGCCAATTCAATGCCAAGTGTAATATCCCTAGGCCGAACCCAATTGTAATGTAAATGAAAACGTACTTAAGCTGGTGAGTTGTTTGATATAATTTTGTATGCACATTTCATGGCATAGTGCGCACTTGTATTGCCCAGTAAAATGATGAAGTGTGCAAATTCCTGGATACTGCGCACAGCAACTTGAGTGTGTGTGATATTGAGGCCAGGGATCCTTTTGTATATATGTTGTGTTTTATAGGCTGGTGATCCAATTATTATAAGCTAGGATGCTTATGTTTTGATTAGGCTGGAGAGCCTAGATGTTAAAGGCCAATGTGCCTATTTTTATATATATCTCATCATTAATATAAAATACATCGTTGCACGCAGACCGACCATGATAAAAGAGTATGGTGGACTAAACTCCACTAGTTAGGGAAAGGGAGGGACCTAAACGTTAAGGAAAAGCGATAAGCTAGGGAGCTTAAGCCAAAAAGGAATATTATATTAATATTTATTAAATCATAAAGTATGGATAATTATTTATCCTAAGTTCTAAAGTTGGGGACAAGTGGGCCAAAGTAGCTCCCAACATGACAAGTGTCAAGTTGGGGACATGTATACATATTGTTGGGACTTAGTTCATTTTCCCATCTTTTCCATCATTCTTCCCATCAATCCTTCCATCATTCAATCATCCATGAGCATGCACACACCCATTGAGCTATCTTTCGTATCTTCATGATTGTACCTGAACTTGTATCCATGGCCATTTTGTGTTGGTGTATCTGGTTAGCTTGGGAGTTGGACTGAAGAAGCAGGTTGTCAGACCCATGGGATATTGAAGAGGCAGGTTTTCAATCCTATGAGAAATTCTTTGGGTGAGATAATTTTTGGTAATTGACTTCTTGAAGGTGCTAAACTGCAGCTACAATGCTCTGAGACTTCCTGTCCGTCTTGTTGCTGAAGCCCAGAAAGGAAGTGAGGCAGCCAAAAGATTGTTGAGCAGAGAAGGGGCACACTTCCTGGGTGGGACAGGCATGTGGGGAATGAGGGAATGTAGGTTCTTAGTTTGAGTTGGAACCTGAGACAGAGTATTTCCTGTTGTCTATGAGCCTTTAGCCTAGTTAGGAATCCCTTTACCCGGGTGGAGTTTAGTCCCATTTCAGGCGTGACTCACTGTTGAGAGTGATTAACGGTGTGTTCTAAGTCTGGTAGGTTCGTGGAAGGTCTGCACAGAGTTGGTGACATTGTTACCAAGATAAGTGCCAATTGTGTGATAAATTTACATGCTGCATTGTTATTTACGTGCTTATTTTTATGGGTTATCATATGTGTAGTTATAACTATGTTTATTTTTATGGGTATTTCTTGTATGTGCTGCATGTATATGTTTACTGTTATTTCAATGTGAATCCGTGCATTTACAGATGTATTTGGGTGTTTACATTTTATATATATGTTTCTACAAGAGTTTTGTGTGTATGTATTCTAATTACATGCAGTTCAAAAAAATTATGTGGCATAGCTCAGTTGGATACTAGATATGTTACAGTATGTTATACGGAGAGAATGAAAGAGTTTGTTGGCGTAGTGTGGCCCAGCATGGATGATCAGTGACATTACAATATGGTATCAGAGATTCAGTTTTCAACACTGAGCCTGGATAGGCCGAGAAAGTTGAGTTGAAGTGAAATGTCATAGAGGATTTATTTCAAAGTGGCCAAATTTCAGTTTGTAGAGTGTCCATAGTAAAAAGTAACAGCATCTGGGTGGAATTGGGGAAAATCCCCAATTTCTATTGTTAAATTCATCATAAAATGGAGAAATTCAGTGAAGTGATGAGATATTCCCGATTTAATATATGTTCTAGCAAATTCAGATCAAGAATGGGTCGAATTTGAAGTTACAGTGAAGCCATGACAGATGGAGTGAGTTTAGTGGTTAAAATTCTCAATTCGCGAATTGATTTTGGATAAATTCGTTCCAAAAATGTCAACTCACAATGATTTTTGGTTGCATAGGTTGAAATGGTTTTATTGGGGTGAAGTTGAACAAATTTCATGTTGCAGAATGTCGATGGTAAATTGGGGAAAAAGTTAAGCCAAAAGCCCCAATTTCTGCAGCAGAATTCAGGAGGAATTGATGTGCATAAAAATGAATGTGCACAGGTGGGCGCACTAAAAATGTATGATGCGCAGTGAAAATCTTTTGATAGGTAAAATTTGGCACTACGCGGCAAGATATTGGTGTGCTAGTGTGCACGCTAAATTTTGGTGTCGCGCGGAAAAATGTTAGTGTGAAAGTGTGTGCGCTAAATTTCAGCGTCACACAAAAAAAATGTTGGTTTATAGGACCGCACAATAAATTTAGTGTTGCATGGTGTGCACACACATAATAATTATGCACGTGGTGTGCGCAGTGTTGGTAGAGCGTAGAGGAGTTTTGTTGGTGCGCGTGCAATGTGGGTATATGTTGTCGCGCGACAGTTTAGTTAGTGGTGCGAGCAGAGTTTTGGTGTGCGGTGGAGACGTACTAAAATATGGCATGGTACAGTTCTTAGAGTAAAATTTTCATGGAATATTAGCGCGCGATACAAAAATCGTGCGCAACAGGTAATAGTGCAAGAACCAAAACTATGTGCGGTGAATATTGGCGCGCAACACAAAAGTAGTGTCTAGTTATTGGCGCAACAGAGAAGTGATGCACAGTGGTTATAGGTGTGCGAAGCATGATTTAACTTGTGATATTGCTTCGCATGGTAAATATGGGTGTACAGGTTGAAATTTGTGCACGCGAATTCGTTTGAAGGGTGACCAACAACAGAAAACTAGTTATTTTTTGCGACATTTTATATCATTTGAACGTCATCTTTTTGCAGCGCATTAGTTAGGCCCTTAAGAGTGTTTTTAGCAATGAAAAAACCACGAGAACAGAGTCTACTAAAGCACACTTTGCCTCTACAGTTCAAATAAAAGATCTTGGAGAGAGCTTTCTAATGGTGTAAATCATTCGTCAAACGGAGCTTTTATGAGAAAGTTACAGCACAAACAGTGAAGGGTAAATTTTAAGACCCAACTAACTTCAAAGAGCCATAACTTTATGCTTCGGAATTCAGAAGTTATTGAGCCATAGAAGATAGTCCCAAAGTTCAATCAAATTTCTGGGCATGTTAAAAATGTTTAATATGGAAAATAAGGCACCTGTATCATTCTAGACCAAAAACACAAATTGGCCTAGAACTTCAGCAGGCTGTAACTAGCAATCAAGAACCCAGAAAGAGTTGAAACTTAGATAGAGTGTCCATAATATGTATATGAATAAACCCAATTGAGATCCTATGAAAAATCCAAACGAGTAGGTGCAAAAATGAATAATTACAACACAAAGTTGTGTCAAGTTGAAAAATGAACAAAACAATTAATGGACAATTTTCAAATAACCATAACTTTCTTCTCAAGACTTGGAATTGAGCATGGGAGTAGGCATTCCAAAGGTGTTGAAAAGTGGAATCTAAATATCCACCCAGAAATTTTATCTAGGCATTCAGATTTCCAGGAAATCAGAAGAAAGAACTCTAATATATATTATTGAACCAGAATGGTTCATATTTTCATGAAATTGTTGAAACAGTTATCTTGACAAAGTTTTGTTGGTTGGACATTTTGTAGAGTTAAAAACAACTAGATCATATCAAGATCAGCATAGATTCCAGAGGAATGAAAGAGACACAAGGGACTTACAGTCAGGAGGGTGATATTAGAGGGATGGATGTCCATTTGGGCAATGAAGGAACAAACTCCAATGGACATGGAGATGAAAGGAATGAAAACATGAATATGGCAGAGACCATTAAAAATTTGCAGAAGGATGTCCAAAGCGATAAAGTTGATAATGAAAGGCTTATGAAATCCAAGGAGCAGCAGGATGAATTCAACATGAAGTTAATGTAGATCTTGAACTGAATAGAAAAGAAATTGGACAAGGAGAGTGGCTCAAGAAAATCTGGAAGTCACAAGCCTCCTAATGAGAAAAGAATAAACATAAGTGTTAGTAGAAATCACCACCACTCCCCAAGGCATTCCAATAAGAGAGAACACAGCAGCTCAATTCCATCCCCTGTTAGGAAGCATAAGGGGTCTGGGGTGGATGAGCTATGAGGAGAAATGAACAAAATCAAACCTCCTACATTTTATGGTGAGCACAAGAAGGATGAAGATGCAGAGACATGGTTGTTGGGCATGAGGAAGTATTTTCAATTGCATAATTATTCTTCTCATGTAGAAGGTAGAATTGTTATCTATCAACTCAAGCGAAAGCCATCCATGTGGTGGGATCAGTGCAACACATTAAAGAGAAAAGTGTTACTTAGAGGGAATTCAAGAAGTATTTTGAGAAGAAATACTTGACTAAGAGATACTATGACAAGAAAATGAACGAGTTCTTTGAACTCAAGCTTGGAAGTATGACAATAGATGAATATGAGAGAAGGTTTTTAGAACTGTTGAAGTATGTCTCTTTCATCAAGGATGAGACAGTTAAGATTCAAAGGTATTTGAGTGGATTTCCATCATTCATTAGTAGCAAAATACAGTATGATAATCCAAAGACATTGAAGGAGACCATAAGGTGAGCTAAATGCCTATATGATCAACAAAAATCAAGGCCAACTTTCCAAAAATCTTGGGAAGACAAAAAGAAATTCAAGGTGGATCAGAGGAAGAAGGGATCTAAGCCACCATTCTTCAAAAATAATCCATAGGGACAGAAAACTCCTAGAGATCCCAGAACGATTGAAACAAGGGGTCAAAGTCCAAGGTAGCCACCTATTCAATGTTGGGGTTGTAAAGGAGATCACATGTTCAGAGATTGTCCTCACAGAGGTGAAAAAGGGAGGAATGTTCACAATGTACAGCAAGTTGAAACAGTGGAGGACATGGGCAGAAATGTACCAAGGATTTATGCATCCCTGGACAACAAGAAAACAGAGTATCAGTCACATATGATTGAAGTGGAAGGTATTATCAACAACCAAACCATTGATATTTTAATTTATTCAGGATCTAGTCATAGTTATATAGATCCTAAGATGGTGGCAAGTTTGCATTTGCCAAGAAGAAAGAATGGTAAATCTTGGTTGGTGTAGCTGGCTACAGGAGCCAAAAGAAAAGTTAATGAGATGGTTAAGTCATGTCTTATGTACATGAATAGACTGAACACCAGGGTAGATTCGAATATCTTTCCTTTAGGTTCCTATGACTGTCTAATTGGGATGGATTGGTTGGACCAGCATCATGCCATCCTAGACTGTCATAACAAGGCATTTACTTTCTTAGATGAGGAAGGGACCCTAAGGAAGGTGTAGGGAATTCCCATGACAGTAAACATCTGAGAAATTTCATCATTGTAGCTAAATAAATGTTACAGAGAAGGGTGTCAAATATTTGCGACACATATGGAAGAGACACCTAAAGATAAGGTGCCAAATTTGGAATATTATGAAGTCTTGGAAAATTTTGAAGATTTGTTCAGGGAGGTACCAGGACTACCCCCAAAGTTAGATATTGATTTCTCTATAAATTTAATGCCTGGAGAAACTCCAATGTCAAAGACTCCTTAAAATATGGGTTGTAAGGAGTTGCAAATGCAACTTGAAGAGCTTCTGGAGAAGGGGTATATACGCCCAAATGTGTCACCTTGGGGTGCCCCGGTCTTCTTTGTGAAGAAGAAAGATGGAACATTAAGATTGTGCATTGATTTCAGACAGTTGAATAAAGTGATTGTTAAGAACAAGTATCCTCTGCCAAGGATTGATGATCTTTTTGATCAATTGAAGGATGCAAAGATATTTTCAAAGATAGATCTCAGGTCAAGATACCATCAGGTAAGGATTAAAGAGGAAGATATCAGCAAGACCATCTTCAGGACAAGGTATGGTCATTATGAGTTCACAATGGTTCCATTTGGGTTGTCAAATGCACCAGCTGTTTTCATGTGCTTAATGAATGGTGTTTTCCGAGAATATTTAGAAAAAAATTTCATTGTCTTTTTGGATGACATTATTATATATTCCAAGTCAGAAGAAGAGCATGAACATCATTTGAGGATGGTGTTGCAAGTATTAAGGGAGCATCAATTGTATGCAAAGTTGATCAAGTGCTCATTTTATCATAAGCAAATTCATTATTTGGGGCATGTCATTTCAAAGGATGGGATAGAATTGGATCCTGAGAAGATAGAAGCCATTAGAGAATGGTCAATGCCAAAGAATGTGACAGAATTAAGATCATTCATGGGCCTTGCAGGATACTATAGGAGATTTACTAAAGGATTCTCAAAGATTTCACACCCAATCACTTCCTTACAAAAGAAAGGTGTGAAGTTTCAGTGGACATTGGATTGTGAAAAGAGTTTCCAACACTTGAAACAATTATTAACAAGTGCTCCAATAATAAGGATTGCAGACCCAAATGAAGACTTCATTGTATGCACAGATGCATGTAAAGAGGGACTTGGTGGAGTCCTCAGTTAAAATGGGTTTGTTATATGTCATCAATCAAGGAAGTTGAAGGAGCATGAAAGAAACTATGCCACTCATGATTTGGAGTTGGAAGCCATAGTGCATGCCTTGAGGAAATGGAGACACTACCTCATGGGGAAAAGGTTTGAGCTAAGAACAGACCATAATGATCTGAAATATTTATTTGATCATTCAACTCTAAATGCTAGAAAAACCAGATGGTTAGAATTTCTAAGTGAATATGACTTTGATATAAAGCATATCAAGGGAAAAGAGAACAAAGCGGTTGATGCACTCAGTAAAAGAGTACATGAATTGCATGCTACATCCATTAGCATGTACCAATCATATTTGAACGACAGAATTACAGAGGCTGCCAAATCAAATTTGCAATACAGGGAATTAGTGGCAAAATTACAGCAAGGTATTTTGCAGCAGAAAATTTAGGAATATAAGCTAGATAATGATGAAATTCTCATGTACAGGGGAAGAATTTATGTACCAAATTCTCAGGAATTGAAAAACCTGATATTGAGAGAAATGCATAATGTGCCTTATGTTGGGCACCCAAGATATCAAAAAGCTATTGTAGTTGTCAAGAGCCAATATTATTGGCCAGGCATGAAGAAAGAGGTTGTTGATTTTATTGCCAGATGTTTAGAATGTCAAAAAGTAAAGGCTGAGCATAGACACCCAGTTGGTTTGCTACAACCATTAACCATTCTTGAGTGGAAATGGGAAGTTGTAACAATGGATTTCATCACCAAAATTCCCAGATTAAACAAGCAACATGATTCTATCATGGTAGTGGTGGATAAGCTTACTAAAGATGCCCATTTTGTTCCAGTTAAGATCACTCACAAGGCATCCAACATCGTTGATGCTTATATGAAGGAAATTGCTAGATTACATGGCATACACAAGACAATTGTGTCTGACAGAGATCCAAAATTTACCTCAAAATTTTGGAAGGGATTATTTAATGGATTTGGAACAAATTTGAATTTTAGTACAACTTATCATCCAGAATCAGATGGGAAAACAGAGAGGGTGAATCAAGTGATTGAAGATATGTTGAGGATGTATGTGATGGATAAACCATGAAAATGGGAAGACTACCTACACTTGGTAGAGTTTTCTTATAACAATGGGTACCAAGCATCTCTAAGGATGGGCCCATTTGATGCACTTTATGGAAGAAAGTGAAACACACCACTAAGTTGGGATAACCCAGCAGACAGAGCAGTGGTTGGGCCAGATTTTCTCAGGGAAATGGAGCAGCAAATAATAAAAATAAAAGAAAATTTAAAGGCTGCCCAAGATAGGCAGAAAAGTTATGTTGATAATGGCAGAACTCACAGGGAATTTAAAGTGGGTGATCATGTATTCTTGAAAGTGAAAGCCAACAGAAGTTCCCTGAAGTTGGGAAATTGTTCAAAGTTGGAAGCTCGCTATTGTGGGCCGTTTGAAATCCTAGAGAGGATTGGTCCAGTAGCTTATATGATTGCATTGTCTGCATATATGTATTTTCATAATGTATTCCATGTATCACTACTCAATAAATATATACCTGATGCTAATCATGTTATTGATTGGATTGTGATTCAGGTGGAGCAAGAAGGAACTTTTCAAGTGCATCTGGTACGCATTCTACATCGTAAAATCAAATAGATCTGGAATCAATCCATAGGGCTCGTAAAGGTCCAATGGACCTGGTACGGTCCTGAGGACACTACTTAGGAGCATGAGGATGCAATTTGGGCAGAATAGACGCATCTTTTTTAGGATTTTTGAAATTTTGTTGTATATGAGTGCATGATGCATGAAGGACAGTGCATAAATAAGGGGAGGGGATTGCAATATCCCTAGGCCGAACCCAATTGTAATGTAAATGAAAATGTACTAAGCTGGTGAGTTGTTTGATATCATTTTGTATGCACATTTCATGGCATAGTGTGTGCTTGTACTGTGCAGTAAAATGATGAAGTGTGCACATTCCTGGATATTGCGTGCAGCAAATTGAGTGCACGCGATATTGAGGCCAGGGATCCTTTTGTATATATGTTGCATTTTATAGGCTGGTGAGCCAGTTATTATAAGCTAGGATGATTATGTTTTGATTAGGCTGGAGAGCCTAGATGTTAAAGGCCAGTGCACCTACTTTTATATATGTCTCATCATTAATATAAAGTACATCGATGCGCACAGACCAACCATGATAAAAGAGTATGGGGAACTAAACTCCACTAGTTATGGAAAGGGAGGGACCTAAAAGTTAAGGAAAAGGGATAAGTTGGGGATCTTAAGCCAAAAAGGAATATTATATTAATATTTCTTAAATCATAAAGTATGGATAATTATTTATCCTAAGTTCTAAAGTTGCGGACAAGTGGGCCAAAGTAGCTCCCAACATGACAAGTGTCAAGTTGGGGACATGCATACATGTTGTTGGGACTTAGTTCATTTTCCCATCTTTTCCACCATTCTTCCCATCATTCCTTCCATCATTCAGTCATCCAGTCAATCATCCATGATCATGCACACACCCATTGAGCTGTCTTTTGTATCTTCATGACTGTACCTAAACTTCCATATCCATTTTGTGTTGGTGTATCTTGTTAGCTTGGGAGTTGGACTGAAGAAGCGGGTTTTCAAACCCATGGGATATTGAAGAGGTGGGTTTTCAGACCTGTGAGAAATTATCTAGGTGAGAGAATTGTTGGGAATTGATTTTCTGAAGGTGTTAAACTATAGCTACAATTCTCTGAGACTTCCTGTCCAACCTGTTGCTGAAGCCCAGAAAGGAAGTGGGGCAGTCGAAGTACTGTTGAGCGGAGAAGGGGAAAACTTCCTGGGTGGGACAAGCATGTGGGGAATGAGGGATTGTAGGTTGTTAGTTTGAGTTGGCACCTGAGATGGAGTCTTTCCTATTGTCTATGAGCCTTTAGCCTGGTTAGGAATCCCTTTACCCGGGTGGAGTTTAGTCCCAACTCGGGGGTGACTCACTGTTGAGAGTGATGAACAGTGTGGTCTAAGGCTAGGAGGTTAGGTTTGCATGCAGTTGGTGAAATTATTACCAAGATAAGTGCCAATTGTGTGATAAATTTACATGTTGCATTGTTATTTACGTGCTTATTTTTATGGGTTATCATATGTGCGGTTATAACTGTGTTTATTTTTATGGGTATTTCCTATATATGTTGCATGTATATGTTTACTGTTATTTCAGTGTGAATCTGTGAATTTACAGATGTCTTTGGTTGTTTACATTTTATATATATGTTTCTACAAGAGTTCTGTGTGTATGTATTCTAATTGCATGCAGTTTGAAAATTGTATGTGGCATAGCTCAGTTGGATACTGGGTATGTTACAGTATGTTCTGCAGAGAGAACGAAAGAGTTCTCTGGAGTAGCATGGTCTAGCATGGATGGTTGGGGACGTTACACCAAGAGAATAAACCAAACAATACATAAAATCATCTCCCAAGTATGTGCCTCTCTCTCTCTTCCTTCTTCTCCAACTGCAGCTCCAAACTTGCGCTCTGATGAAAAAGTGAGTGAGTGAACAAATGAGGCATTGACCTCTCTTATTTATACAATCTGGTAGGTGTTGAATTGAGGTGTCTTTTCACTGGCAGGGCCGACTTCTCATTCTGGGTGGTTATAACCACTTTAATATATTATGGGGGTTGACTTCTCATTTAACATGTTACAATTAGGATTTGACCAATCCGCAAAAGGGGATTTGGTCATTTACAATGCCCGACATGATCAATCCACAAAAGGGGATTGATCTAATGAATAATACATCATTAATAAAATAGAATACTCTTTGCAGTTATAATATTTCAACACTCCCCCTTAACAAGAAGGGTATTCTACAACAACATCAGGCGAGAGAGAGGTCATCATCATCAACAGCATCTTGGAACATTGACTGGAATATCTATAAATCATCGAAATTTTTTCTCATCATCAATATCATCATTCACAGTAGGGATCTGGAATGGCATCATCCTCATCAGCATGAGGCTAAGGTAACATCATCATCATCTTCAGTGTGAGGCTAAATTAACATCATCGTCTTCGGCATGAAAGATGAAATAACATCATCATCATCATAATCATCTTCAGCAAGGAGCTGAAGTGGCATCATCATCATCATCATCTTCAGCAAGAATCTGAAGGGACATCATCATCATCAACATGGATTAGTATAACACTAATACATCATCATCATCAATAACAACACAAGGCTAATACAACATCAAAAACAAAAATATCGCATCACAAAGGTTGGAGCATCAACAACAAAAACAACATCACAGCACGAAGGTTGGAGAATCATCAACATCAACACTAGGTTGAGAGTCTTCAGCATGAGGTTGGCGTCACAACACAAAGTTGGCTACACAATATCATCAGCACGAAGCTGGCATAACATCACGAGGCTGGACCATCATCACAACACGAGGTTGGCATGTCATCAACACAAGGCTAGCATCCCAACACTTAAGTTGGCACATCATCACAGCACGAGGATGGCACATCATCACAACACAAGGCTAGCACATTATCATAGCACAAGGTTGGCATATCATCAGCATGAAGTTGGCATCACAACACTAGGCTGGCACATCATCACAGCAATTAAGCTGGCATCACAGCACTAGGATGGCACATCATCACAGCAATTAAGTTGGCACATCATCACAACAATTAAGTTGGAACATCAATAGAGCAATTAAGCTGGCACATCAACATAGCAATTAATCTGGCACATCAACACTACTCACCCTTTCGAGGGAGGTCCTTTCGAACTATATCAATCTTATCTCGAAAGTGCTCAAACTTTACACGAGATAGAGGCTTGGTCAACACATCAGCAACATGTTCATCCATGCTAACATATTGGAGTTTTATGGCTCCTCTCTGCAACATATCACGAATGAAGATATACTGGATCTCTATGTGCTTCGACTCATCATGGAATGAAAGTTTCTCCATCATCTTTATACAACTCTGGTTATCACATAGGATCATGGTGGCTTCCATATCCAAATCAAATAGATCTGTCAACAACATCTGAATCCATATGGCTTCACAACTGGGGGAACATGCAACAATGTATTCCGCTTCTGTCGTGCTCAGCAAAATGTTGAATTGATCCCTACTATGTCATGAATTCATGGCTGACCTCAAATTAAAACAACATCTTGAAGTTCTCTTTCTACCATAAACACTTCCAGCTCAATATGAATCGATGTAACCACTCGGTCTGAAGTCATGATATTTAGTATAATAGAGACCAAAATCCAACATACCCATAAGGTATCTCATCATATGTTTTGCAGCAACAATGTGAACACGTCTGGGTTCTACTAGATATTGACTCAAGGAAAAACATGTGTCTAGCCTGGTATTCGTCAGATACATCACTGAACCAATAATCTGTCTGTTCAGGGTAGCATCAAAAAATTTTGACAAGGTTTCTACCAGGAGCTTCAACTTCATTTCCATGGGTGTGTTCATGGATTTGCATTTCAACATGTCAAACCTCTTCATTTTAACTGCATACTTCCCTTGGTTAAGGAATATCTTCTTTTAGCTCTGCCAAAGTTCAATACCTAAGAGATAATGCATTTAGATCTTCTGTCAAACTCTGTAGCAAGCTTCCTCTGCAATCTGTGATGATATTTTCTTTATCTTGTCAAGAATACATCACCTACATATAGTAGTAACATCACTGGTTCATCATTCATAACCTTTAGATAAAGGTTAGAATCAACTTTACTCTTCGGCAACTCCCAAGTTCTTCAAGAAATTGTAAATCAAGCTCTAGGAGCTTGCTTCAATACGTACAGAGCTTCCTTCAATCTGTAGACCTGAGTCTTTCTATCTTCAATCTTCAAACCAAATTTTCATGTTACATTGTACCAATATGGTACACTTTCTCAGCTGCAACTGAATCTGCACAAACATGTGCTAGCTCTATGTGCTTTCTGCAAGGCACTATATGTCTCAATGTATGGGAGTATGTCCTCTACTCTCTCTGCAATTGTTCCTTTTGGAATCTGGGACTCTGCACCTGCAGCTTCTCTGAGGCTGAGAATGACTGCTTCATTCTCACTATGGCTGCTAAAATCTGAGAGTAACTCCTCTTATTCTATCATGGCAATAGTTTCATCTGAAACTGAGTGTGGCTCAATAAATGATACTTAAGCTAGCTCTTCTTCTTTCATGGAGGTAACTTTATCTTTCAATGTAGTCATGTATTCATGACCCAACTAATGTAATGCAACAACTACCACTTGATTTTAAATATGGGGATTGCTCCCCCTGCATCTGATACTATATATGAATCATGGTTGTTCTAGTTGTCTTCATAAATAATGTAACTATTTCTTCAATAATTGGAGTAAGTGTCTCGTCATAGTCTTCTCCCTCTTGTTGGGAGAATCCTTTTAGACACACATCAAGCTTTGTACATCTGCAACATGCTTGATCTGTATAGATCATTCTTGGAATTCAATACCGACTTCTCTTCTAGTCTCACGAAAGAATCCATATCCTAGTCTTTCTGACTGGCTTCCTTCTTTGTCATTGAAACAAGAGAATCTTCCAGGAGATTTAATATCTTCTAGGAGTCTCTGAAGTTATGATCTAGTCTTCTCATGTCATTTGTCTCCCAATCCTGGAATTTTTCTCTCCATCTGATCCTTTTTGAGATTAGGCTTATCCTTGATTTCTTCTGAGTCTACAAGGACTTCATCATCTCTTTACAAGGTATACTTGGTGTTGAATACCAAGTCTAAATATGAAAGACTGAGTCAGGCTTCAAACGAGTTTTTCTTCCAGTCAAGGTGGCTTCATTAACCTTTGAACAATTCTTCTATGAGTTCTTTTTCTAATGTCCAATCATCTTTGGAGCCTTCTGCTCCTTACAATCAATCTTCATATGAGATACTCTGAATCTCAAAAGATATGTTCTTCTTAATATTCTTTGGTACATGAATGTATATGGTCATGTACATAGTCTGCTTCATATCTCATCTAATATGTTGCCTTCTGCAACCTTCACTATAGCTTCCTCGAGGTTATCACTTGTGACCTGAAAAAGGTCAACAAAACAACAAGCAAGAATAATACTCTTTTGATAATAATAGATAAAACAAAGACATGAATAATCATCACAGTATCTCCTTTAGATCTATCACTTGTGACATGTCTAAAGAAAAGATCAAAAGTAAGAAATAAAATACGAAATGAGGTCAACACTCTTCTAGTGTTGTGATCAAACATTCCTCCATGGTAACCTGGAATCAACACAAGAAGTTTCTCCTAGAGGAGATGTTAGTTGTATCTATTACATTAAGCATTTATATCAATATGCCCACATGCTACCAAGTATAATAATCTTCAAAGACAGCTACCTCAACTATAGTGTTTTCTTGACACTTGCACGTTTGGAATCTTATCAACTTAATCAATCAAACCTGGAACCTGGAATTTTGTTCACAAGAATGAGTGTGTTGCTTTTCTTCCAAGTCTCCTTCACTCAAGTTGACAAGTGCTTTATTCAACCTGTCTTTTGTACTAGGACAATATGTTATCTTGACAGAAGGTTGGGTTAGATAATAAACTCTATGATTTCAAATTTAATCCATCTAATACCTTGAATTTAATTTTGACCAATGGTTAGTATGATGGTCATAGCTTCAACATGCAATCAAGATCAAAAAAATGTCATAACAAATAGATGCATATCAGAATAATCAAACCTGGGTTGCATTATTCCTCTGAATGTGTTGGATCTTGAGACCCTTATGGAACTATGGCAAGAGATCCCTTATCCTGCAAATACCCTTTAAATCCTAACAATCTAAACATATGTGGGTACATACCTCGGATAGCATTAGCAGGTAGTGGCACCATCTGGTAGCAGCAGTGATAATTACCAACTCTTAAAAACTTCAAGAGTGACTGCAACTGGTACTACAGTTGATACTTCAACTAATACTGCAACTGCAACTGATTCTGAGACTGCAATTGCAACTTAGGGTTTTATGAGGAAACCCTAATTTTTCAAACTTAAAATTTTGAAATTATGATCCAGGGGATAGATGCACTAAGCTGAGGTGAGTAAGCTAGTGTAGTCAAATTTCTGAAAATCCAAATTTTACCCCCTCAAACTTGACCAACGGATTTTTGGACTGGTGATTCTGGTTTTCTGGTACTTCTTGTACTTCTTGTACTTCTGGTTTTCTGGTACCGATGAAAACTAGGGTTTCACTTTTCGGGAGATCTACCCACTAAAAAAGTGCGTTGAAGGTGCCAAAGAATTCCTTAGGTTAGGGCGCACTTTTCTAGATGTTTTTGAGGCTAAAAATCTTCTTCAATAAAAATCCCTAATTTTCATGTACGACAACAATGACATTTTTCTTCTTCTTGTGAAAGATGCTCTCTTCATATTAGCTCTGATACCATGCTAAGGTTTAAGATATTATTAGGTTTCTTTTAAATTCACTATATAACCATAGCATAGATAGGATCAATGAGAAATACACAATCACAAGCTACACATCATTTATCCTAGGAAACCCTCATGGGGGAGAAAACCCATCAAAAACTTCTTTAATATAGATAGCCAATTCAATGCCAAGAGAATAAACCAAAAAATATAGAAAGTCCTCTCCCAAGTATGTGCATCTCTCTCTCTTCCGTCTTCTCCAACTGCAACTCCAAACTTGTGATCTGATGAACAAGTGAGTGAGTGAACAAATGAGGCGTTGGCCTCTCTTATTTATACAATCTGGCAGGTGTTGAATTGAGGTGTCTTTTCACTGGCAGGGCCGACTTCTCATTATGGGTGGTTATAACCACTTTAATATATTATGGGGGGCGACTTCTCATTTAGCATGTTACAATTAGGGTTTGACCAATCCGCAAAGGGGGATTTGGTCATTTACAATGCCCGACATGATCAATCCACAAAAGGGGTTTTGATCTAATGAATAATACATCAATAATAAAATAGAATACTCTTTGCAATTACTATATTTCAACACTTCCATTGTGTGGCTTATTAATTCAGGGGAATCTTATCATATGGTTAAGGATAAGCCATATTTTTTGTTCTTAATGAATGTAACACCGAATAAATATGTGTTGGTGATGAGATATCTCTTAGTGTTGTAGGGTCTAGAACAATTCAACTAAATGATGGTCATTTTAATGATGTATTATGTGTTTCAAGTTTTTCCTACAACCTTTTTCGAGAGTATCAAATCACTCATTCATGTGAAGGAAAAATTGTAGAATTTTCACATCACAGATTTGTAATCAAGGACTTAAAGGATCCTAAGCATATCTTAGCAACTATAATTATTGATGATATTACTTGGTTATACAAATTTGACAACTTTGGCTCATCATTTCCTCCCTTAGTTTTTATTGCTCATAGAATTGATATGAGAAAACATTGGTATGAGAAATTTAGTCATCTAAACTATCGCTCATCATATAAACTATGTAAATAGAATATGGTGACTAATATTCCTCTCATTTCTTTTAGAGATGGTGTTTTTTTTATTGTGTTCTTGACAAACATCATCAGGATAGTTTTGAAAAATGTGCCTCTTAGCATGCTTCAATCCCCTTGCATCTTGTTCATAGTTATTGTGTGGTCTTCTTCCTTCTACTTATTTCTCTGGGTTCTGTTGATTTTTCATATTAGATTATATAGTATATTAGATATATTATCACAATGAGGAGTGTTCCATAAATAGAGAACATATGGTGACCATCCATGAAAGGATGTGTACCTTGGATAATCAATAACTATTTATTATTATTAATACTTATTATATATATTATGTAGTAATCAATAATTATATTATTAATTATTAATCTAGGAGAATGTCTTCCCAATGTTGTCCAAACATCAACACTCCCTCTCAACGAGGGAGACATTTTGCATCATGTCAAGCTTGTCTTTGAAGTATACAAAATTTTCCCTAGAATCGTAACACTTGTCTATCAGTTCTTGGAGATGTCTCTCTCCCACCTAAATCAAGGGGAAACTCTCCCTGCAACTCTCCCTCTGAGCCAACTAACTCTCTATGAGATTAGGCTCACTCTGGGTCCACATTTGATAGAATCTAGCATCTCAATTCTTTACCATTCCTAGTTAAATCATCATGACTAAGGAGAAATAATACACCTGAGCTATACACCATAGGTACACCCTTGTGAGTAAATGTTAGCTCGATGCTAACTGACATGTGGAAAGCACCTCAAGAACCTCGAGTCCATATTATTCCTTGTCATGATCAAGGAAGGACTATGCCTGGGCCCATTTACCACAAGTACACCTTTGTGATAAATGTATCCTATCTCGCTTGGTATGCAGCCCAATCTAGGAGAAGGTTTGCCCAATGCTTACTCGGGACATTCACTACAGGTACACCCATGTGGGTGAAATTTTGTCCAATGTTTCCACACACTGGAGGAACACTAGCACATTGAGTCTTTTTTTCTTTGAATACTACGCTTGGGCCATTCACCATTGGTCAAACCACCATGACCAATCCTGGGAGAATATATGCTCGATGTTGAAACATCAACACTCCCTCTTAGCTAGGAAGGTATCTTTCCATGATGTCTTCATCTAGTAGTCCACGAACTACTCTGTAATCAAATAGTAGCACACGGATACTACCATGCTATCGGTAGCTCGAATCATCTGTCACAATCTCTGTGATTAAGCATCACACATCTGCCCCAAGTGATATGGTATTCTACATGACAATCAGCTAGTAGCATACAACTACTACAATGCCATCCAATAGAACACGATTGTATTGATCCATAGTAGTACACAATTATTTTCCAGTGGTACACAACCATTGATAGTAGCACACAACTATTGTCCAGTGACACACAGTCACTTCCAGTGGTACACAACCACTGTAGTAGCACATAACTATTGTCCAAAGACGCACAGTCTCCGCCAGTGGTAAACAACGACCATATTAGTACACAACTACTGTCCAGAGACACACAATCTACGCCAGTGGTACACAACCATCATAGTAGAAAAAGGTATGTCACACATGGCACTCCCATGTGGAATTATAGAGGCTACTCTTTCTAGAAACACTAGGTTCAACTCCCCATAGTGTGTGATGTCAATTTCAACTCCCTTGACGTGTCTTCATGTGCTCTCCATAAGGCACGTGTCCTGATGTTCTCTCCACAAGGGACATTGGGATATAATCCCAAACCCACTTATCCATCTAGGATAAGTGCCCTCACAAATCAACTCAACTCAATCACAGAGGAGTACGATATGGAGAATGTTTCAGGAAGTTTTAAATATTAACACTCCTTCTTAGCGAGGGAAGCATTCTCCACAGAAATACTCGAACTTCATATTAGTAAGGAGTTTGGTAATAACATAAACAACATGCTCATCTATAGGAAGGTATTTCACCAGTACTTCCTTCCTTTGCACCATGTCTCAGATGTAATGGTACTTGATCTCAATTTGTTTCGATTTTTCATGAAACATTGGATTCTCAGATAGATTCACACAGCTCTGGTTATCAAAATGAATAATGGTGGAATCTAGCACATATCCAAATAAATCTTCAAGGATATTTTGAAGCCACACTACTTCGCGGACTTCCAAACTCAATGCAATGTACTCTGCTTCTGCGGTGCTCAAAGCCACATAAGTTTATTTCCTGCTACACCAAGAAACCATGGAAGATCCCAAAGTGAAGCAACACTCGGAGGTGCTCTTCCTATCCATTGCACTCCCTTCCCAATCAGAGTCAGTATATCCCTGCAATCTCATGTCAATACTGGAAGTATATCTCAAACCATGTCCAACTGTGCCTCGCAGGTATCTCAACACATGCTTCACAGTAATCAAATGTGTTTGTATTGGTCGAATCATAAACTGGATAAGTACACTCATTGCATAGAAAATATATGGTTTGGTGTTAACCAGATACATCAATGATCCAATCAATTGTTTGTATAGGGATGGATCAATATCGTCAGAATCGGAAGAAGACACACTTAGTTTCTTCAGATTCGTCACCATTGGTGTAGCCATGGGATTACAATTAAACATCCCAAACTTCTTTAATATCTCAACTATGTACTTCCCCTGAATTAGGAAGATATCATTAGTTATCTGCCACGCCTCTAGTCCCAATAAGTAGTGCATCATACCAAGGTCCTTCATCTCAAACTCAGAGGCCAACGCATTTTTTCACTCAACAATAAGGCTCTATGTATCAGTGAGGAATAAATCATCAATGTAGAGGACCAAAATCAGGGACTCGCCATTAACAGTGTTATAGTACAGGTTGGGATCATCACATTTTTTTTGAAACCAAAACTCATAAGGTGTCCATCAATCCTCACATACCAAGCTCAAGGTGCATGCTTGAGTCCATACAGGGCCTTCTTCAACTTGCACACATGAGACTCCTCATGTATCATGAAACCATCTGATTTTTCGATGTATAATTCTTCCTCAATCTCTCCATTTAGAAAGGTTATCTTTGCATCCATCTGATGTATTCTCCAACCCATGGATGCTACAAGGGTAATAATCATCCGAATATAAGTGTATCGAGCAACATGTGCAAATGTCTCCTCATAATCTATTCCCTCCACCTGAGAGAATCCTCTAGAAACAAATCTCTCTTTGTGCTTCTTTTATGCTTTCATCAACTATGTGTTTGATCTTATAGATCCACTTGGAAGTCACTACAGACTTCCCCTCAAGTCTCAGAACAATATCCCACGCATCATTCTTCATGATGGACTGATACTCCTCCATCATGGCATCTCTCCATACTAGATGACTAGATGCCTCCTCATAACAAGAAGGATTAGAATCAATGATGTGGCTCATAGTTGCGGCATAGCACAAATATCTCTGATGTCTCTTTCTCTCTTGGAAGGTACCACAAGGAGATACATGTCCTTCTTACTCCTACAGATTCTAATGATCCCATGCACGTCTCTTCCGACCTACTGCAATATATCTGGGAACATCAACTGGAGCTACAGGATCAACAAGATCAATTGGATCTGTTATCCCCAATATCTAGGGATAACTAGGAGATCATGTCTCGAGGCCCACATGGTCCTAGACATGGAGTACCGAGAGAGGGATTGACTTGAGCATGGCCCTGGAGGGACCATCTTTCTTCTTTCTCCACCAGACTTGTCCTGTCAGTAGTAGCATTTTCCATCACCACCGGTCTGGGCTTGCATCTGAGAGGACTCTTGCTCCATGAGGTAATTGGTCTGAGGTATCATGGTATGTGTCATATTTGATTGTTATGACCTTCTTATATATGCATTAGGTTCCTTTCATTTCTGATGAATTCTTGGATCTTACACTAATCCACTTGACCATTGTTGGGGTGATTGATTGGGTGACTTAGCAAGACGATATTCATGGGTTTTGGTTAGCCACCAAGGGGGATTTGTAGAGCCATCATCCACTCCCACCATCTTATCATATTTACATCTTATACCCCAATCATCCATCCCATTCCCCTAGTCTGGCCATTAGGATGACCTTTGAGGGTTACATCTTGTCTTGTGGGAAGAAGGGGCTAAATGCCCAGGGCGTAAAAGCAGCTGGTAAAAGACAAAATCCATAGGAAATGAAACCTAGAGATGCTTTTCCCAGGGGATCCCCGAGAAGGCAATAAAAATTCTCTCGATAAGAAACTAAAGGGACCCTAAGAAAAAT
>ML784504.1:167676-182814 GCA_009831015.1 Picea engelmannii
GATGTAAGAAGACCTAATAGAAGCTTCCGCTTCTAGAAGGATCTTCCTCTAGATGCTTCTCTTAATAGACATATTTAGTATAAATAAGAGTCAAGGGTATGAAAACCCTAGCTTGGAGATTATTGTAACAGAGCGTTGCTCGACTAGAGGTTGCCCCCTCGAAGAGGCCTGTGAACATTGCTTTCTGAATCAAAGTGCTTTTCTATTGCTATTTCGTATATCATTTCTGTGTATTGTGAATATTATGCTGTATATTTTACTGTTATTCTGCCATTTCTAGCATTTTATTTATGTTCTACATATTTTATATAACTAGTATCTTGCAGGTTCAACCTTTTACTCAAGAAGGTCAAGCCTAGTTTCTCTGAAGAAGTTGTCCTCCAACACTACTTGAACTCGTTGGAAGGGGTGTTGCAGTTTACTCTCAAGTATCGATCACCCTCTACTCTAGAAGAAGCACAAGACCTTGCTAGCAGGATTGAGCAAAAACTTGAGTTCGAAGACTACATCAATCAATTCAATCTCTCGCACAATAATGATCCCAAGGAATCTAGTAATGAGGATTTCCTCGAAGCTGAGCCTAAGCCCCTAGAAATTCTGGAAGTAGGACTCATGCCTCCCAAAAGGAAATGGAGCACAGCTTTCGCAAATACAAACAATGTTCTGAATGCCTCAATACAACATAAGCCATCCGAGGATTTGGACATGGCCACTCAGAAAAAACATGACTTTGAAGATGCCTTATTTGTCTTGGACACAGCAATGTTGGAAGATCAAGATATGAGTGAAGCCGATGAGTCTGAAGAAACTGATCCAAGCATTAGTATGTCTTGTATCCTGCAAAGGGTTAAAAGGATTCGTGAAATGTTAGAAATCCCTTTTCTAAAAAGGAAGAATTCATATGACCAATTACCTTTTGAGGGGATTCCCATACTACCTATTGGTCATTCTGAGATGGATTAACAAACACCCTTTTCAATGGATCAAGATTGTCCCACTTTTCCTTTGATAGGAGAAGACACGGATTTGGTTGATTTTCCCGATGATGCCTCTGACACCTCGGAATATTTAGACGAAGATGGCTATCCACCACAAAGAAAAAGTAATTTCAATGAGGGTCACAAAGATGTTTTCAAAGACATAAAGGTTCCAAGTGCCATCGTTGTGGATGAAAACCCTTGGTGTTTTCAATGCAGTGAAGCACATTGGGAACATGAATGTCCTTACAATAGTGTTGGCCATCAACAAGTAAACAATATAGACTACTTCATTAAAGGCCCTCAAATAAATATCACCGCTGATGAGCATCAAGAGGCCATCAAAGAAGCAGCCAGGTCAGCCAGGATGGCGGTGATAAACAAATTGGACCAAGAATCAAAAGACAAGCTAAAGAAACAAGAGTTCCAGGTGTATAGAAGAAATAATTTGGACCAACCTTCCACTGACCAAACAAAAGAACCACCTTTGGATGTAACCCTTCCTAAAAAGTCCAATGTTGAAAGGGTTAATCTGAATTTTAATTTTGAAGGGGCATTATCCAAGATGCTTGTAACCATCCCTTTGAGAGAAGTCATCAAGGTACCATCTATCAAAGAACGATTTGACAACTTTTTCCAAGGAGAAGATGGGCTATTGAAGGATGGAACTATTGGTTGTTTCCATAATATACCTTTAACTACAACCTATGAACAAAAGTCCAGTGATTCCATCAAAGATGACAAAGCACGTGACAAAATCGGGCCAACTCCTCATAAATGTTCTCCGGAAGATAAGCCTGTTGCAAAAGAAGAAAATTTGAGTCAAATTGAATGGCCCACGAAAGAAGAATACCAACGACTTATTGGCGATCTCAAAGTTCAGAAGTCAGAGACTGTAAAAATACTAAAAAGGGAAGACTTTGACCAGAGACAAAAGTCCACAAAAGAAAAATACCTGCAACTCATAGACAGATATAAAGAGAGGGAAGTTGGAACCATAAGAGAAAATGATGTACGGATTTGCCCTTCTCAGTAGGAGATATTTATAGCAGAATCCCACCCACCTCCCTCTACACAATACACCAGGGTTATTCAAGGAACGACCAATTTCAAAGTCAAAGAGTACAGTGAGGGAGACATAGTTTGGATGTGGGATGCCAATAAAGGGAAGCCTAATAATATCAAAGAAGACAATCGTTTTTGGCTTGGCCCTTTCAAGGTCAGAAAAAAGTCAGTGAATGATTCCTATTACCTGTCTACACTGGAAGGAAGAAGGCGCACAGTGCCCGTCAGCGGGCATCTCCTCAAATCCCACCAGGGTGGGGTAACCTGACTCCACAGGTAAGTATGAATAGGTAGTCATTTCTGTGTATTATACCATCTGCATTTTGTTTGTTTCCTTATATATGCATCTTGTTTGTTTTATTTCATATATATGCTATTGCTTTGCGGGGTGGAAATACCACCCCACCTTGTGTTGCTGATGCTTTCTTGTCAAGTGTGAGCAGGTCTACAGGTTTATGCTAGAGATTGCTCAGGTTCTCATGCGCTCTACAGTTAGCACATGTTCCCGAGTTGGAGACAGATGTTATCCCTGATATCTAGGGATAACTAGGAGATCATGTATCGAGGCCCACATGGTCCTAGACATGGAGTACCGAGAGCGGGATTGACTTGAGCATGGCCCTGGAGGGCCCATCTTTCTTCTTTCTCCGCCAGACTTGTCCTGTCAGTAGTAGCAGTTTCCATCACCACCGGTCTGGGCTTGCATCTGAGAGGACTCTTGCTCCATGAGGTAATTGGTCCGAGGTATCATGGTATGTGTCATATTTGATTGTTATGACCTTCTTATATATGCATTAGGTTCCTTTCATTTCTGATGACTGCTTGGATCTTACACTAATCCACTTGACCATTGTTGGGGTGATTGATTGGGTGACTTAGCAAGCCGATATTCATGGGTTTTGGTTAGCCACCAAGGGGGATTTGTAGAGCCATCGTCCGCTCCCACCATCTTATCATATTTACATCTTATACCCCACTCATCCATCCCATTCCCCTAGTCTGGCCATTAGGATGACCTTTGAGGGTTACATCTTGTCTTGTGGGAAGAAGGGGCTAAAGGCCCAGGGGGTAAAAGCAGCTGGTAAAAGAYAAAAKCCATAGGAAATGAAACCTAGAGATGCTTCGCYCAGGGGATCCCCGAGAAGGCAATAAAAAGCCTCTCGATAAGAAACTAAAGGGACCCTAAGAAAAATAATAATAAAAACAAGACCTAACCAAGAGGATGGGAGGTCTCATCACGAGCCGACCCATTATGTTCATAGGTATTTAGCAGTATGACATTGCCACTGTCTGGTCACCAAGCCAGGGCAGTGACCTTTGGTTGCATGGCCAAAGGAAAGGGGGTCTCATCACGAGCCAGCCTTATCATTTCTGCAAAGATACCAGTGGGTAACGCTGTCAGCTCTGGCCACCAAGCCAAGGCAGTTTCCTCTGGTTAGACCTTGAAGTAAAAAGAAATAAAAGCAATAAAAGAAAAATGAAGGCAATAAAGGGCTTGGAAAAAATGCATCCATGACGGGTACAGCTCGCCTCCTACAAAGGCACCCACAAACAACACATGCCCTTGGTCTTACTATGACTGGACATCCCTAAAAAAACCATATCACCTCATTAAACATGGCTTGAATGATCTTTTGAGGAAACTTTCCATCTCTTGTGGGTATTAGCCCAATAGGTTATTCTGTCGGTTTCCTTAGCTTTGTATAGTAGATTTGTGTAATATCTTTGAGCTCTTAGATGATATGTTAGGGATTTCATGCATATATTTGATAACTTTAATAATAATATATGATTTCCATTGCTATGATCTCTAGGACTGATGAGCCCATGGAGGGCGTAGTTTTTGATGTGCAGGACCATACCCGACGAACAGGTACTAGAGGATCGGTACACATGGGGAGATGATTAGCTCGGACCTCCATGGGTATGAAGAGCCCATCAGATGGTTACTGGGATGGAAGAGGCAGGACAACGTCATGATGAGCCCTTGCATGAAGAAGACAGAAGGATGCCCTCACCAGGACACTGTGGCACAAATTTGACCTAGGGGGGATCAACCCCTGCAGATGGGATGATGGCTTTGATGGATAGGACGCCACCCAGGGTAGGCTGGATGATTTATGGAGCATGTGGCATCGTGTTGAGACTATTTGGTACATGCGGCAGGTTGCAGGAGCCCCAGAGGGGCCAACGTTTTGCATTCTGGATGCTGATGATGCCCTGAAAGGGCCAACGTCTCCCTCAGAGGGGCCTGACATCTCCCTTTTTATCTCATAGTTTGACATTTTAGAATTTAATGACACAAATAATGTAATAATGTTAAGTCAACCTTGTCGGTTGTTTTTAATGACCTATTTTGTAAATTAAGGTCATTTGGATGATATATATTGAGGACGTTGAGCCTCATTTTGGATATAACATAACTCACTCTCTTGTGAGAGACTTCTTTTTAGTCTTTTGTATTGTTATTGGCTCTTGGAGTTGAGGCGCTACACTTGGAAGGATTATCTTTGGCATGCATATGATGTTTTTATCATTGGAAGGTGTTACAACTAGGATTTGATAAGCTCATCTTGGATTTGTAAGTGTTTTTCTCATACAAAACTTCTTGATTGAATGGTTGTAGTTTAAAATTCTTACATGTATGGTTACATTGTTACTTTTATGCTTAATCATTGAAACCCTAGGGAGCAAGCACACAAGTAGGTCCTTGCTTCATGTCCCCATGATAAAGACTTGTTTAGCCATTTGATTAAGAAGAACCTAGCCTAGCCATTGCTACACTAGTTCCTCTTTTTCTTGAGTTAGTTTAAAACATAAATTGAAGAAAGAAGACCTCCTAGGCCTAATTAATTTTACACCTAGGGTTTGACTCTTAGGGTTTGAAAATCCTTGGCCCCAAACAACACTTTTCAGCCATAGATTTATGTTTTATAGCTAGTCGTTTTTGCCAAAGATTCTTAAGGAAATAGGGAGGAGCATGAGGCCTAGCTTTAGCTACATCGGAATGAGCCTCCTCCCCTTAGGGTTTTGATTTGGTGGCCCTGCCATTGCAGCACCATTAAACCTAACTCTCTTGTCCTTAGGTTTAAATATTTCCAAGCCTTTAGCCTCTCTCTTTGACTCCATTAACCCAAGGCACTAGTCTAAATTGCAACGTTGAGCCCTTTGTTCTCAAAACAATCTTTCAAACACTCTTGAATTGAAACCCTAACTAACCCTAGCGATTCTACTAACCCTAACTAGTTGGTGACGTCATGCCTATTTGATATCTTGTTTGGTATAGAACGTTGTGGCCTTGTCACCTAGCAATTGGCATTGATGTGTAGAAAATTTTCATTGGTTTAGTTTGCAAAACATCCACTTCTTTCCCTTTCAAACTAACCTAAAACTAGGGCTGATGTCACCTTTTTAGCATAGTGACGCAGTAACAATATTTATGTATGAGCACATTTATTGCGTTGTGATATAATAAAGATTGATTTTATACATTGAATGCAAGTATCATTTTGTATTTATTGAAGGAGTAATATTATAAGCCTTTTGTCTTTATTTGCAATCATTGACTTCGTCAATAATTACATGTCATTGTTGCTCATATATATTGAAGATAGTCTCTAGCAATTTGAAGCACTAACCACTGCTTGCACGTTTTAGTTTTATTTGGCTTGTCTCGCAAACAGGTGCCTTTTCAGTGGAATACCTTCTCTTTGACTATCTCTCTTGGCAGTAATCTATGAAAGGAAACCTTCATCTTGATCCTTTAAACCTTAAGACCTTTCAGAACCCCAGATTACTAGGGACATCTCCCTTGGGACTAGCCACCCTAAATAGAAAGAGCTCCCCATCGAGGTGACAGTGGGTGGGGAAGCTCTTGTTACGCCAATTTGAGTCTTACTTCCAAGCTACTAAACCTATCCTGCAAACTGAGCGATAACAGGATCAAAAGGCTCAATTGTCTCCCTCTGAACTGTTGGATGGTGAGGGGGAGAAGGCACCATATCTTCTTTTCTCTCACTATCAATCTCCATGTGAGATCCTCTAGATCTCTTAAAGGCTACCTCCTCCTCAAAGGTAACATATTTTCTCACCCCAATATGTCTCTGACCAGGGATATAGATCCGGTATGCCTTTGAAGACTCATTGTACCCCAAAAATGTACTATTTCTTCCTGAAGGGTCAATCTTGGTCTGTTTCTCCTTGGGTACATGAATTTATACTGGACACCAAAATATCCTGAAGTTTCCAACCTCAGGATTCACTCATGAATTGTGTTCATACTATAAATCTCGTGGTTCCCTTGTGGAACACATGTCTAAGACATATCGAGGTTCCCTCATGGAACCAATGTCTAATACATATCAAGGTTCCCTCATGAAACCAATGTCTAAGACATATCGAGGTTCCCTCATGGAACCAATGTCTCACAAGACATATCGAGGTTTCCTCGTGAAACCAATGTCTTGGTTCCTTCATCTGATCATCTTATGCACATCGAGATGAAGTCTACATTCCCTCATACTAGTCCATATATGACCCTCCAGGGATAATGTCTCATGATGCTGCCTCAAACAAGGCTAGGACACATCGAGGTTCCCTCATGGAACCAATGTCCCCCAAGACATATCAAGGTTTCCTCGTGAAACCAATGTCTTGGTTGATTTTTTCTAGTTTGAATTTCTTTTCGCAGGTTCGAACCCTCTCTCATCCACCATGTATAATTTGAAACCCCAAATCACAACTGCAAAGATTCTTTCACAAACATGTTAGCACCACTTAGAGTTCCAACAACTAGCACCCCACACCTTTTCTTAGAATCTACCATTACTGCTTGTGCCAACGCTTGGAGAAACAGTTCCGGTCAAACAACTTTGTTTTGCTCATTTTTTTCCTCCATTGAATTATAGATCTTCGTCTTCAATAATAATAATTTTGAGGTACTCACCAAGATGTACTCTCAACAAAGAAGGAACATGAATAATGAACTTAAGAAAAGTTTCTCTAACTGACTTGCCTACCCTAGTTAGCACATATGCTTCACGGAATTGGACAGGTTGTCTTTTCCATCAACAAGGGTTTGGTAATATCCACGATGTCACATTATTCTTGCAACCCTCTCCTAGTGAATCCTACCGGTCTGTTGCATGTCACCGCCCTCAAAGCTCAAATTATCCTTATTCCTATCCAAATCCTTCAAATTCCCCAAAGCACCAGAAGATCCTCTCGCAGTCATGTGTGCCACCATCAAGTGCCACATCCATGACCCTTCAAAACAAAAAACAAAAAAATTATGTATTTCTTCATTATGGTACTCGCCACAACTCGGCATGTTCCTAGTGATCTTCACTTAGTGACTTCCATGACTAGGACACCTCGAAACTCAACACACATTTAATCGTTTCAGGAAGAACTTGGTATGTGTGATGAGGTGCATCCAAGAGAGGCCAAGCTCCCAACTGAAGGAGTTTTCCACTACGAGACCTCAAGAAATACCATGCACTTCTCACGAACAGATGGAATATTCAGAAGGACAAGTCTGAGGGTTTTTTTTATCTTTTTTTATTAAGTGTGGATTGTGATTCTCTACCAACTATGCATCATTCAGTCTCAACACTGATACAAGGTATCCAATTTCACTCCAACATGTTCGACATAATTCGTTGAATTCTACTACAATTCTTATCTCTACAGAATTGATGGACAAACGTACTCTTGGGCCCTCCTGTGAGGGAGTCAGGCCTAGTCCTGCTCTGATACCATGTTGATTTTTCATATCAGATGATATAGTATATTTGATATATTATTACAATGAGGTGTGTTCCATATATAGAGAACATATGGTGACCATCCATGAAAGGATGCGTCCCTTGGATAATCAATAACTACTTATTATTATTATTACTTATTATATATATTATTTAATAAAAAATAATTATATTATTAATTATTAATCTAGGAGAATGTCTTCCCAATGTTGTCCAAATATCAATAGGTTCAATTACTTCTTAACCTTCATTAATGACTTCTCCAAAGGCACTTGAGGTTTATTTCTTAAAACTTAAGAGTAAAGTTTTTGACATATTTTTTTCTTACAAGGCCATTGTAGATAAACAATCTCTACTTCAACTTCAAATTTAATTAAGAACATATATTGGTGGCTAATATGTTAACAACAAATTTACAACTCTTTGCACTGCACGAGGCATTCAAATTCAACATATTGTTCCATACATACCACAACAAAATTGTGTTGCCGAGAGAAATAATTGCAAGGGATTAAATCCTCATTTTTTGGTGAAAGTCATTAATTGTGTAAATCACATAGTTAATTGCACTCCCATAAAGATTTAAAAGACATAACACCAAAATAAGCATGTAGGAACATTAAACCAGATGTAAGCCACTTTCATGTGTTTTGTAGTTAAGTATGACCTCTCACTCTTGATGAGAAAAGGAAAGCATTACAACCTAAGAGAGAGAAATGCATTTTGTTGGATACTCTGAAAATGAAAAAGTTATAGACTTCTTCAATCTAATTCAAAAAAAAATTATTATTAGAAGAGATGTCAAGTTTGATGAATGTATCTTAGCTTGCATGCCTAATTCAATGTTTCTACCATCTTTAGCCTGCAAACCATCTTCTATCCCCAATTTTTTTACTAATGCCCCTATTCCAGTTTATGCTTCTTTAGACGATGAAAATGAGGATGAAAATCCAACATTACCTACTCACCCTCCTCTAGTTGAGTCCATTGAATATGATTTAGCACCAACACCATATCTTTATAAGTGAGTCCATACAACATAAGAAGTGGTGAGTGACTTGCTAGTGATACTTTGTATCAATGTCGTACATGGTCGCAATTCCAACGAGAATCCTCTCTTTTGGCTCAAGTTTCAGAGACTCATGATCAAGAAACATTTGCAAAAATTTTTGGCCATCTAGATTGGGATGCAACAATGAATGAAGATTATTTCTTCTTAGAAGTGAACGATACAAGGGATTTTATCCCTCTTCCTATAGGATTACAACTTATCATATGTAAATAGGTATATAGGAAACATATGGAAATGTTGATATACATAAGGCCTAGTTAGTTTCCAAAATATTTTTCCCATTATAAGGACTTGACTATATTGAAGTCGATTTTCCCTTTAGCCAAAATGAATTCCATCCACCTTGTTCTAACCCTTTTAGTGTCATACAATTGGGAGGTCCAATGGATTGATGTTAAATTTTCCTTCTTACATGGGGATCTTCAAGAAGATTTTTACATGGAATAACCTCCTAGCTCTATTCAGAATGACTCCAATCTTGTTTGCCAACTTAAGAATCTCTCTATGGCCTTGAGCAAGCTCCTCAATTTTGGTATGTTAAAATAGATAGCTTTCTTCTTGGCACTGGCTCCTCGAGATGTAATTCTAACCCCAATGTATATACCAAGAAAGTGGGTGACCAACTCATAATACTTGTTCTCTATGTTGATGACCTTATACTCATTGGTAGTGACCCCAAACTTTTAACCCATGTGAAATCCAATCTTAAGAAGAAATTTGGCATGACAAACTTAAGACATTTGCATTATTTTATTAGCCTCCATGTCTTGAAAACTAAAGAATACATTTCCCTTTCCTAGTTTAAGTATGCATGTGACCTTCCCAGTTTCACATGAAAGATTGTAAACCAACCCCATCTCCCTTTCAATCTAGAGTCAAACTTGTTGCCACTTGTACCACACCCAAAGTAGATATCACTTTGTACCGTCAATTAATCGATAGACTTTTGTATTTGACTCAAAACTGCCCTAATATTTCCTTTTTGTTGGTATTGTTGCCCAATATATACAAACACCCCATGAGAGCCTTTGAAAAGAAACAAAGAGGATACTTCTATATATGTGGGGTACAATTCAATTTGGGATACAATACTATTCAAGGGGAACTAACTTGTTGGTTGGTTTCACTAATTTTACATGGGTTGACAACCCTAATGATCAGAAGTCTATTGCAGGCTATGTTTTCAATCTTGGTTTCACACCTATCACTTGAACTTGTAAGAAGCAACATGACCTTGATCTTTCTTCAATAGTATTGAGTTGTGGTTTGTGCAAGTCAAGAATCCATGTGGCTTCGACAAATCCTTTTAGAGGTTGGATCCAACATCGACATCCAACCACACTTGGTTGAACAATCAAAGTGCCATTTAACTCGCCAAAGATCCAGTTCAACATCAACATAGTACACATATTGAGATACACATGCACTTCATCAGGAAGCTTCTTTAGGACCACATCCTTGAAGTGCTTTATTGCCAAACAAATGGTAAGTTGCATACATTTTCACAAAAAACCCTTACAAAAACAAAGTTTTCCAAAGTTTGATCTATGTTAAGAGTTCATAAAATTGTCAATAAGGGGGGGTAGGCTCTAATGCCTCCTTCCTTTTCCTATTATGTCTTTTTAAGGGGGCATGTTAGGATATTTATACACTTAAGAGTTAGTTAAAATCAATTTGATCTAATGTGTCTTTAGGTCAAGTGTGTTTCTTCAGTGTGCTTTTGTAACCAACTAATCTGTGGTCATAATTATATTCTAGACATAAAGTGATTCAATGATCCATCTTCTCATAGACACTAACGACATTTGATCCATGGTTTAACACCCGATTGGTCCATGATCTCTATTTAAAGGGCATATATGGTCATTTGTTGATGTTTAATTTTTGAAAGATGTTTAGTTAATCTATTTTATTTTTACATTAATATATTACATCAAGTGGTTGTGTTAGTTGGAGTTTTGGGCTATTTCCCTCTTTGAGGGTTTTAACCACATAAATATTGGTGTACTAATATTTGACATGTGTGTGTGTGTGAGTGAGTGATTTCCTTAAAGAGTTCGACTTGTGTGTATGTACCTTGTTTTTGAAACAACCAATCATAATCAACATCTTGCTTGGCCTTAATCCTTCAAAACACACACTTGAAGGATGACTTTGGATTTTAATTTTATTCTTCCCATGTTAGTAATGTTGGGTGTTTGGATATGCAACACACAGAAGGCAAGTCTAGGTGGAGGAAGGCTAAGGTTCTCAATTGGAAACATCCAAAGGAAAAACAACTACAACATGTCTACTTTGATAGCAAGTCAAGATTAAATCTTTGATCACGAAGTCACTACTATAAATATAAAAGTTGGATGTATGTTTAGAGATGCATGGATTGTTCTCTAAAGTGGAGAAGAAGATTAACATGATGCCTAGAGACTGTTTCTTCTAGCAATATGGAAGATTGTTTGGGGAACAACCTTATCCAACTGGACCTCAATAGAATATACAACAAAATCTCAAAACAAAATGGAGATGTTTATAACAAGTGAAAACATGTCAACTAATCAAATATTGACTTACACATCTACTTGCATTGGAGCTACCAACTAGCTATACACAAGATTAAGGGTCTAAAGGAAGCAACCTAAGTCACTTGGTTTGTGTTCATTCTTAATGTGATAGCTTAAGTCAACTAGTTTGTGTTCATGTTTATGTTCAATGACCATGAAGATTGGAAAAATCAAATTTAATCCAAATTTAAATTTACTTAATCTGAATTTAAACAAATCTAATTAATTATATTTGTCCAAACAAATTCAACAAACTTCAACGAATTTGTTTGAATTTGTTTGAAGCTCTTCACCTGACAGTTCTAACTGGAAGTTTTTAATAGTTTTGCTTGTGTAGCTACAACTTGGGGAGAATAGCTTAGGAAGGTATATATTGTTCTAGTTGGGAGTTTTTGATAGTTTTGTTTGTGTAGCTGCAACTTATGGATATTAGCTTCCAAAGGTATATATTGTTCTAGCTAGGTGTTTTTGATTGTTTTTCTTATGTAGCCGCAACTTAGGGAGAATAGCTTAGGAAGGTATACATTGTTCTGGCTAGGAATTTTTGATAGTTTTTCTTGTGTGGTTGCAACTTAGGGAGAATAGATTAGGAAGGTATATAATGTTCTAGCTAGGAGTTTTTGATAGTTTTTCTTGTGTAGCTACAACTTAGGAAGGTATATATTGTTTTAACTAGGAGTTTTTATAGTTTTTCTTGTGTGGTTGCAAGTTAGGGAGAATAGTTTAGGAAGGTATATATTGTTCTAGTTGGGAGTTTTTAATAGTTTTTCCTGTGTGGATACAACTTAGGGAGAATAGAATAAATTAGGAAGGTATATATTGTTCTAGCTGGGAGTTTTTGGTAGTTTTTCCTGTGTGGCTGCAACTTAGGGAGAATAACTTAGGAAAGTATATATTGTTCTAGATGGGTTTTTTTTATAGTTTTTCTTGTGTGGTTGCAACTTAGGGAGAATAGCTTAGGAAGGTATATATTGTTATAGCTAGGAGTTTTTGATAGTTTTGTTTGTGTAGTTGCAACTTAGGGAGAATAATTTAGGAAGGTATATAATGTTCTAGTTGGGAGTTTTTGATAGTTTCGCTTGTGTAACTGCAACTTAGGGAGAATAACTTAGGACAGTATATACTATTATAGTTTGGACTTTTGATAGTTTTTCTTGCATAGCTGCACCTTAGGAAGAATATCTTAGGAAGGTATATATTGTTCTAGGCGGGAGTTTTTGATAGTTTTGTTTGTGTAGTTGCAACTTAGGGAGAATACTTAGGAAGATATATACTATTCTAGGTGGGAGTTTTTGATAGTTTTTCTTATGTAGCTTCAACTTAGCGAGAACAGCTTAGGAAGGTATATATTGTTCTAGCAATGAGTTTTTTATAGTTTTTCTTGTGTAGCTACAACTTAGGGAGAATAGCTTAGGAAGGTATAGATTGTTCTAGCTGGGAGTTTTTGATAGTTTTGCTTATGTAGCTACAACTTATAGAGAATAGCTTAGGAAGATATATATTGTTCTAGTCAGGTGTTTTTGATAGTTTTGCTTGTGTAGCTGCAACTTACAAAGATTAGCTTATGAAGATATATAGATGATGATTGTGTTGATGAACTTTTAACTTTGTAGCAAAATTCAAGGCACCTAAAAACAAAATATATATGGGGATCCTTGTATAAAACCTTAACACTTTTTGTTTCCTTTTCTTTATTACATGTAAAACCTACAAAGAGATGATGGTATGGAAAAATAAAAACAATCACATGTGCCATATATTATTTTTTTATTTTTTATAACTTGGTTATCAAAAGCCTTCATGTAATATTAATTAGTTTTTGTTTAAACTTTTTGAGTATCGATTTTAATGAATAATAATAACACATTTTATAGAAGCAACTTATAGTAACATTAAGAATTAAAATATAAATATGTATTTGAGAATATAGATTTTCATAGTTGTTCATAATTATGAAAAATATTTTGAATATAATGTATGCATTTTAAAATGTTTAAGGGATAAACTCCACTCATTCTCAAAACTAATTAATTTTTTTTCTCTATTCATTTTATCATATTTTAGAATTTTCAATTTCAATTTTCATTTATTTTATAATTCTTAATTTCTTTTATTTTAATATTTTCTATTATTTTTCTTTACCTAAATATTTTAATTTAACCATTATCTTTTAAACCCCTTATAAGGAGTCATCTAATTCCCTTTTTTATTCCCCTTTTTTATAATTATTAACCCCCCTCTATATTATTTTATTTATTTTAATTTTATGTGCATTTTTTTATTTTTAAAAATAAATATTAAATATTAAAAAAAAACTTTAGTTTTTTCATCATTTTTCTTTATTTTTTATATCAAAATCTTTTTTCTATTTTTTATATAGATTTTTTTAAATATAAATTTAACTTTTTATATTATAATAAATAAATTAATATTGTTGTATTATCATTATTTATTTATTTTAATTAATATTTGTCTAAATTCATTATTATTAATTTCAATTTATTATTATTAATCTAGATCAAGATTGTCACTACTAGTAAAATTTTAAGTAAACATAAATATATTAATAACATCATTAATTACTAAAACTTTTTTACTAATGCAAAGATAATAAAAAAAAAAAAATTAAAGAATATCAAAATTATATACTTAATCATATCTTCTGTAATGATTATATATCTAATCATATCTTAACAAAATATTGACTATTATTCTTTAAAAAAACCTAAATGTTTAGATTGATTTTATCTTTACTACCAAACAAATAAGCATAATCACTGTGCATTAAGTTCATAGACATGATACTAAATTATGTCAAAAGTTATAAACCATTCAACCCTGAAAATAAAAACAACCCTTCAAGAAACTTGAACCATGATCTGAAAAACATAATATGAAATAAAATTCACAATAAAATAATCAATACAACAAGCCCTAACTATCCATTTAATCAAAAATTAAACCCCATTCTTCGTAACAAAGAACAACAACTGATCTCTCATTCATTGAAATGCTAAAAATAACTCACTTCCACATATTTTTATTTCATAGATCTCTCAACCATTTAAATGCTTAAAAAAACTCACTTCATATAATGCCTTACAATTGTAATGGTTTCCAGCACACAAACAAGCACAAGCCTGGATAGTACTTGCACAATTCTTGAGGAATAGAACTAACTATTTTTACATAAATGAATATAACAGTGGAATTTCTAACATTAAACATCTAAATTTTGCGATCCACAGAAAAGTGATTTCGACCATTGAAATCTCAAAGGAAATCATGCATATTTGTGGAACCAGATGGGATAACACCTGAGAAATAGTATGTTTATTGAAAGAGTGGAATATTAAAACAACCAATATGTTGACGAGGGAGGAGACTTGAGCGAGAAAACAAGAGTTGGTGGGAGTGCTGTCTTTCCAAACATATGTGGCGCAAGAGTTGGCGGATGTAGTGGTGGCGGCATTTCTTCATTACCAAAAGGCGGAGGTGGCAAAGCAGGGGAGACTTTTCATAAAGTGGAGGAGATGGTGAGAAGTGTGAACAGGTGAAGATGGGGAAGGTGGTGGTGGTGGTGCGGAGTACTAACTTGGTGGACTGGGAGATGGGGAAGTTGGTAGAGGCAGGTTGGAGTAGTTATCTGGTGGCAGAGGAGATGAATAAGCTGGTTGCTGGTATTCTGCACAAGGTGGAGG
>ML784504.1:208186-225221 GCA_009831015.1 Picea engelmannii
GATCTGAAAGAAAGAGGCCCAATTTGAAATAAAGAAGCCCGATCTGAAAGAAAGAGGCCCGACCTGAAAGGAAAGAGGTTGGATCTGAAGAAAAGGAACGAGATCTGAACGATTTGTGCTCCGAGAAAGGTAAAAGTGGGAATTCTTAACTAAAAGAGGTAAGATCTGTAAGCTCTATGATTTGATAAAGGTAAGAGTAGTTAAAAGTTTTAGATCTGGAGGCTTGGTGCTCTGTAGAAGTAAGATAAGTGATTTTTTTTTTTAAGGTATGGATCTAGGTATGTTTAATAGAGTTTATCCTAGTTTGAAAACTGAGGCACTGATAGATGAAAGAAGGCTTGATATGAGTAGTTATGATAAAAATAGTGATAGATATGTTATACCTATGCATAGAAAAAATGTTTGGACTAACAAATGGATGCAAGATCCTAGAAAGATTTTTTTGCAGACTAGCTACCATGATCTTAGTGCGCAGTATAGAAGAAGTTGGGGATCATTTAAAAGAAAGAGAGGAGTGACCCTCTGTTACAGTTGTAGAAGACTTGGACATATTGCTAAGGAATGCCCTGGCTGAGGACCTAGTTGTCTTTGTTGCAAATCTATGGACCAATGAGGTATTGAATTGCCCTAGAATGATCGCTAGGCTTGAAGAAATGAATCTGAATCAGGAAAACCCTAAGACGGATCCAAAAGAGGCAGAACCCCAGCAAGAATCAGAGAAGGTATTGATACAAATGAAAGAGACACTGAATGACCACCGATATGTTCGACTATTAGAGATTTTCAAAGAAAAAGAATGCATTGAAACAAGAATAGGAGACTTCAACATTGACTCTGTTCTTGATGAGGTGACACAAGTGAACATTATGCCTGAAAGAGATTGGGAAGCTATAGGCAAGCCTGCTATGATCCATTCATTAGGAGGAATAGGGCTATTCGAAGGAAAACTGATGATGTTATGTGGAAATCTCGCTCATATACCTATGACAGTCAATGGAACTTCGACAAAGGAATATTTTGAGATTATTAAATTCGTTAAAGATAGTGCCCTATTTACCATGTTACTAGGAAAATCTTGGATTGATAGAGATCAAGATAGAAAAAAGGAAGAAGAAGAAGTATTAGAACATAAGAGACAAGATTTAAAAAATTTCATGACCCAAAATATTGCATAGTTGATTAAAGAACAGGAGAACATATCGAAGCTACTTGACACTAGAAACCCATATGTCGAAGCTACAGGAACATCGAAAGACATACCAAAGGATCAAATTTCTACCCCGGATAAAGAAGAAGTGATACACTTGAATCCTAAGAGAGGATCTTAGCAACACGAAGTGACTATGCCCAAGGAAAATAAGAATCAAAATGGGAAAAGAACCACCGAGATGAAGCTCACAGGGAAAAAGGCTAGGAAGCTACGTAAGAAGAAGGTCAAGATTGAGAAGTTACAATAGGTTCCAGAGGGTACCTCGCAGAAAGAAACTTTGCAAAATTGGAGCTTTGTCGGGATATCAGAACAATGACATATGCCACTTTGCTATGACAAAGAAATATAGCCATTGAAAGCCGATATATCTGTTCGACTTCTGCTCCGAACGGCCGAAAAATAATTTATGGTTCGCCACCAGACCGTTGGACCACGCCATAGCGGACAGAAGAAGAGTTAACAAGGCTCATAACCATTGCAAGTAAATCGTTTCCAAGATTGACTATTTATCTCGTCGTGCCATGAACGAAGAACACTTTTGCCAACTAAAAATTGGAAACTCGCAGATTAACAATTGTATGCAGTGCTCATTGTGCTCTTTCTGTTCACTCTGGTGCAGTGTCTAAGACTGTCGTGAACCCAATTATTTTATCCTGAGCACGTATGTCCAACGATCTTACTGCTACCGAAGAATCCGTAACATAAGTTCTCCTTGAGCTAAGAACTGAGAGAATCATGTCGGAGTGAGGATTATCCATAGGATTACAGACATCATCAACGAGAGGACTGCCAGCCTCTCCATCCACTGCTCGCGTCGGTCCATCTTGGCCAACCGATGAGAAACGTACTAAGAATAGAGATGACCTCACTAATGCCAAGTTGATTCCGAACATTCTACCTGCCTATCTACCCCCTCTGAGCGGCGCCATCAACTGTGACAATGTACCCCGAGAGTTTGAATATGTCATGATCACTGTGTACCTTTTGAAAGGGGTGTACGCAGTTCGTACGGACCAGGATAAGCTCACAGCACTGAAATTTAATGACTTCAACCTTGGAGACCGGAAATCTTATAGCATGCTTTCCCCACATAAGTACTTGACCAGGACCAAAGGAAAGAATTCAAAGATTATCCCGCAGCCATGTACCCAGAACCTCGCGTAATCCACACTGCTTAATGTGATGAAGATCCCACACTTCGGTCGACACCAGGAAGTAAACGCATGCGTGAAATTGCTATTATCCTTCTACCACAAAGGTTACTTATGGTTGAACTGTCGCATCACTGTGGATCCAACCTTGATCAATCGAATCACAGGGCTGAGCATGTAGGGCCCTGACCCACAGGAGTTTTACTTTGGAAAGACCTCAGACCGAGCATTATCCTAGCGAATCAAAGAGACTTATGGAGATGTAGAGAAGGGTACATGAGGTTACAAGGTAGCCTCTATCCAGAGCGACGCAGTGCGCCTCACATGTCAACTGGTCGTAGGAAAGCTAGTTCACAAGAATGGGCCCACCCAAGTAACTGGGTTCGTTGTTGACCTCACCGGGAAGTGTGCAGAAGGAATACAAATGAATTGTGTGTAGTACCTCATGAACCAGCTAGAGCTTGATTGCAGAGGAGTGTAGAACCAAGGATATGAGTTCCACTTCAGTTGGCTTCTCATATTGATAGCTTTCATCGCATGGGAGATGCCGAAAGGTGAGACCTTCCCGGACATCGAGCCCTTTGAACCTTTGGTTGCGAAGTTTAGTACCTTGTGGCACTCGAGTGATATGAACAAGCAGTGGCAATCCAATGTCGTCTTCCACACCTACTACAATCAATTGAATATCGCAATCCATTCTACACCGCGCATCACTCTGAACACCCTTTACAAGTTTCGGCCCCTGATGAAGTTCAACACAGATAAACACTTTATATACATCACAGTGCACACTGATGAGCACAAGAAACAATTACAGTCCTATTATAAGTTAACATAAGAAGAATTGGAAGAAATCACCAAGGATTGGTCGACAAACCTCCTCATCTTAGTAGACCCCACAAAGATTTCTGATATAGACAATCCATAACTTGTGCATGATACCCCTAGACCAAGCAAGACCAAGAAAGATGAATAAGTTCAATATATCAACAGTACTTTTTCAAAGACCACTTCTATCTCACCTAGAGAGGAGGAGGATCCCTCCAAGAAAAGGAAGGTTACCCCACCAAAGCCTTCGTCCAGGAAGAAATCTAAGGAAACCAGAACCAAGTTTGAGACTGTTCTCACTCTGGATGACTTTGACTTCATAGTCACTGCACTGAGCGATACTTCGCTAGAGATAGCAGAAAAGCAGGAAGCCAAGCAGGAGGAAGTGCTCAGTCGCATCATGGATGAGCTTCAAGGAGTACAACAAGCAATACAGTCTAACCGTGCAGTTTCCACTGTGCCCCTACCATCAGGAACACCAGACTTAGGTGATGAGCCAACCCAACTATATCGGATTGTTGATACATTCGAAGCTCGGCTTCGACGAGCTCAAGAAGAGACAACACAAGCCAACCTGTCTTTAGCACAAGTTTAGAAAGACCTTGAGGACCACAAAAGTACTGCAGAAAAGGAAAAGTTCGCTCTACAAGCAAAATGGGATGAAGAGAAAGAAACACTACAGAAAAACAAGGAACAATTGCTCGCAGAGCAACTCAAAGTACGGGAAAGGGTTCACAACTCACTTCTCTTTGTGACAGTCATAGAAGTGACAACTGAGGAACGAGTCCAACAACAAGTGGCACAACTCGAATAAGTAATCCAGTAGCTTCAGTAGTGCATCACAGAGCTGGAACTTCGTACTATGCCCGAGACTCCTCAAGAAATCAGAGACCTAAGGGAGGCAACTGCTTGCAGCACAGTTGGAAGAATGAAAGCCCTTGCCTTGGAGTGCATACAGATGAGCTCCAGGAGCGCTCAGATATATGAAAACCTTATACAAAATCCAAAGTTATAGGCGCTGGAGTTGCAGCTCCATGAAGCAAAGCAGCACACAGATACACTACAGGCGCGGCTGAAGGCCTTAACACCAGTTGAAAGAATGAATAGGTTTCCCGAGTAGCGCACAACCCAACAACAGATCCACACAATCCAGAGCAAAGTGATGGAAGTCTCTCAACAACTTCAACCAATGCAAGAGAAGGCATGTCAACTGTTCACCGAAGTTGAAAGCCAAGGAGTCGATTTAGAACAAGTCGTCATCACAACAGAACAATTCCTAGAAGGGCCAGTCAATGATGCACTCATCCAGGAGTTCACTGAGCAAGAGGCCATAGAATTGCAGCAGGTCGAAGTAGCTTGAGCCAAGCTCGAGGTAGAATTGTTCATACCAGAGTGACTTGGGATGAGTCACAGGTGAGTGTTGGGGGCTTGTTGGCCCTTGACCAAGTTTTGGGAGCACTTGGTCATATTTGACTATTTTTGGGACTTCGACAGCCTATCGAAGATGGAGCTCTGGATGAAGCGGAGATTGTAGAATCCCGACCCACTTTTGGGTCCCTTTTTGGGTTTTGGGAATATGTAATGGGAAAGGGATGTCAGCCTGTGGGTTTACCCATGCTTAGGCCCATTTTGTATGTATAAATAGAAGGATAGGAAAATGTAAGAAAGGAGTAATAGAGAAGAATATTGTATCTATGTGATATAGGCTAAGTGCCAAGAGGGAATCTGTGTGATCAAGAGTTTTTTGCATTCTGTATAGACTTGCAGAGCTTAGTGCAAGTCCTTGTGTGAAGGTATAGAAGGCTTTGTGCTGAGCTGAAAGGAAAGGAAGAAGGATCTAGCGAGCTGTGCAGATCTTATTTCGTGTGTGAAGTAAGGGTTTCTAAGGCTCTGTGCTTGTAACTGATTGGCCAAGGATAATAAAGAAGAAGAGTTGGTGGACATAGCCCTAGGGTGGGGGTGAGCCATGTAAATCCTACGTTGTCCGCTTTGTGCCTTGTTCTGATGCATTGATGTGATTATTTGCTAAGTGCTTTGAGATGAGTAGATAGATATGTTATATATGCTTATGCTTAGTGCTTATGAGGTGTAGAATGTTAGGTCTGATTCACATGTATATGCTAAGTGCTTGACCTGTTAGACCTGAAGATTCTATGGATGATAAGTGATCAAACAATCTAGTCCATCGTGAATGTTGTGAAGCTCTGTTGTATCTGCGAAGTGGTTATTGATTGCATATTAAAGATCCAACAATGTTGAGTGCTATATTAAGTGAGGATCACATATCCGTGTCCCAACTAAGGTTACAAACACTTGAGTCCTGCAACCACCCCTACCCTTACCTTGGGTGAGAATTCATCTGCTTCGTAGGTGTTGCCGAAAGGGCTGGTAGTTAGGGTTTTATTGGTGCGATGTTGTGGCGTTGAACCCTGAATCTGCCCCCGTGCCAACAAATTTTTGTATTTGTTTGAGTTATCTCTTGGCATTGTATTGGCTATCTATATTAAGGAAGTTTTTGCTAGGTTTTCTCTCCCATGAGGGTTTCCCAAGATAAATGATGTGTCTCTTGTGATTGTGTATTTATCAGTGATCCTATCCATGCTATGGTTATCTAGTGAAATGAAAAGAAACCTAATAATATCTTAAACCTTAACATGGTATCAGAGAAAGCTGAAGAGAGCATCTCTCACGAGAGAAAGTGAAAAACGTCATTGTTGTCATACATGCAAATTAGGGCTTTTTATTGAAGAAGTATTTCATCCCCAAAACCATTTAGAAAAGCGTGCCCTTCCTCAAGGATCACTTTGGCATCCTTAGCACAACTTTTCAATGGCTAGATCTCCTGAAAAGTGAAACCCTAGTTTTCACAAAGTACCAAAAGTACTAGAAAACTAGAGTACCAAAAGTACCAGAAGTACCAGAGTACCAGAAAACTAGAAGCACCAGTCCAAAAATCTATTGATCAAGTTTGAAGGGGTTGAAGTTGGATTTTTTGAAATCTAACCACACCAGGATACTCGCCTCAGCCAAGCACACCTCCTGGTAAGTTCAAAATTCAACTCTGAGCATTTTCATTTTTTGGTCATTTTCCTAGCTCCGGGTAAAAGATGTATGCAAGCACTAAGCTTGTTGAAAAGCTAGAAGGTGTGGAAAAATTCCATGCCTGGAAGTATAGGATTGGACTCATTCTTGAAGAGAATGACCTAGCAAGATTTGTCAAAGAAGAAGTACCAGAACCCTCGATGATGCAGAGAAAGAAAAGCACCAAAAGGACACAATTAGGGCTAAGAGAATCATTGCAGATTCTATCAAATATCACTTGAATCCTCAAGTGTATTCAAAGAAGAGTCCAAAATAAATGTTTGATGCCCTAACCAGATTATATGAAGGAAAGAACATAAACCGAAAGATGAATCTAAGAACTCAACTCAAGAATACAAGGATGTAGAAAGGAGAATCGATCTAGGAATATTTCTCCAGAATATCAGAATTCAAAGAACAACTAGAAGCAATTGGAGATATCATATATGAAGACGAACTCATAATGACGACCCTTAATGGTATCACAAGACCTTGGGATGCATTCATCCAAACTATTTGTGCTAGAACGAAGAAACTAAAATTTGATAGTCTTTGGGAAGAATGTATTCAAGAAGAAACAAGAGTAGCTAACCGAGAAGATTTACTATCAAGAGATGAAGATCAAGCCCTATCTACTCACACTAAAGGAGGAAGAAATAAGTCTTACTTCCATAAAGAAACCCATAAAGAGTCTCACCCACAAAACAAATTCATACATAAAGAATCTCAACCTAAGAGGTTCCAGAAGAAAGGACAAAGAAAAGAAAGAGACTTCTCATCTTGCCAATTCTACCATTGTGACAAGATGGTACATATTACGAGATATTGTCCAGCTAGACGAGAAGAATACAAGAGGAAAAATAAGAGGCACCATGCCCATGCAGTTGAAGATGAAGAGCCACCCACAAAGATGATAAGAGAACACATTGAAGACTATGTCTTAATCTCAGTCCTCTCAGGATCAGTATCACCTGGAGAGGACACTTGGCTCATTGATAGTGGTGCTTCCAAGCACATGACAGGTCAAAGAGATATTCTCTCTTTCCTTTCAAAAAAGATTTTTTCTCAGAAAGTTACACTTGGAGATGATTATCAATACCCTATCAAAAGAGTGGGAGAATCAAACTACAAGCTTAATTCAGGGACTCTAATGAAGATGAAGGATGTACTCTATGTACCAGGTTTGACAAAGAACCTACTCTCCATATCAGCTTTAGAAAAGAAAGGCTTCAGAATTTCCTTTATAGATGGAGAAGTTCTTATGTGGGCTAAGGGTAAAACCATGAAAGAAGCAATCGTCATTGGAAATAAGAAGGTGGCTTGTATAAGCTAAAGGGTCACTAAGAAGCAGCCATGACCCATGCCATTGAGAATCCATGTGAACTTTGGCATAGAATATTAGCACAAATCAACTACAAGGAATTACCATATGTAGGCAAGGCAGTCACAGGTCTTCCAGAACTCAAGGTTGACCATGAAGGTGTGTGAAATGAGTGTGCACAAGGGAAGAACATCAAGAACCCTTTTCCGAAGAGAGACAGTAAAGAAGAAGGAGTCTTAGAACTCATTCACTCAGATGTGTGTGGCCCAATTCCATCATCCTCTATCGGTAGGTATGTATACTATGTATCTTTTATTGATGATTATTCTCGTAAGAGATACGTTTACTTTTTGAAATCAAAAGATGAAGTGTTCAGTAAGTTCAAGGAATTCAAAGCCTTGATAGAGAATCTTTCTGAAAGAAATATCAAGATACTCAAGTAAGATAATGGAGGAGAATACACCTCAAAAGAGTTTGTAAACTATTGCAAATATGTCTGAATTAAGAGGGAGATCACCACTCCTTACAATCCTCAACAAAACAGTGTAGCAGAAAGAAAGAACATAACTATAATGGAAGCAGTGAAGACCATGATCCATGATCAAGATCTTCCAATGTGCTTATGGGAAGAAGCAACAAAAACAACAGTATATGTACAAAACTGATTATCCCATAGTGCACTTGGGTTCAAGACCCCTAAAGAGATGTTCTCCGGAAAGAAGCCAGAAGTAAGTGTTGGCACAGGGCCAGACCCAGGGTTCATCTCCAAGAGCGCACCAACAATCCCTAGCTATTGGCCCTTTTGGCAGCACCTGCAAAGCAGATGCAATCTCACCCGAAGCAGCTATGAGGGGGTTGCAGAAAAAAGATGTCTACAACCAAGGAAATATCAAGAGGGTCTCACAACAACATCATAATCATCATATATTAGTTCCTTCTTAGATCTACTCCGCACAGTTATAGATCTACTCTAACATATCTATGTAATAAAAGAGTAACAATGACAAAGATCAAGACATCAATCACACACACATAACACCAGGCATACATGGTTCACTCTCTCTCTAGGGATACATCCACAGAACTGTGCTATAGATTTATTAAGATAAAGCATACAGTTCTGATCTGTGCTCTCAACTAGCAGATCTTCTTTCTTCTTCCTCTCTTTCTCTCCCCTTCCTGCACACCCAGATGCAGGACTTGACCTTCACACACAACTGAAGATCTTACAATACCATAAATCTCTCTCTCTTTGCACTTCTCTCTCACAATATAATGTTCTCTCACAACAACAATAGAACTATCTCAACAACAATATCGTACCAACCCAACCCAGGTCCTTTAGACCTTTATTTATACATTATAATAGCCCACCGACAGTCTTAGGTCAGAACCTAAGTGTCAAAAACCTAGATACCAAAACCCTATGTGACTAAAACCCTAGGTCAATTTGACCCGCTTTTCCCGAGCTTAGCTCGCCTGTCTTTCCTTTCTTCCTGCACGGTGCTAACGATGGATTTTCCTGCTTGTTGAGCTGTCCTCGATCCATATTCCTTGCTTATATATCATCCTCGATCCTTTTTTCCAACGACTTGCTTTTACGTACTTTGTTCCATCTTTTCTGCTCTTTTTCTCACTTCGCCCCAGTAACAGTTATTGTGTGTTCTGTGAAGTGCGCATTCCACCTTTTCTTCCTTGATCTTCGCTTTCTTCCATAACCAAGGGCTAACAAGCCCCCAAAACTCACCTATGACTCATCCCGAGGCACTTCGGATCTGGTCCTTCTGTTCTACTTCGACTTTTAGACTGCGCAGTGCAGCCTTTGCTTTCTGCTCCATGCCTCCCTTCCTTGTGCAGACTGTCTTTTCTGTGTCTAGTACCCAATTTCAACTGCACCTGGTACCTAGACCCTTTTGTTCCATGTTCCTACTGAGAGCTACGAGGCATCTAGTTGTCATAATACAACTTCATCCGACTCCCATTCACCAAGCCTTCCTTCCACTCTCTGTTTAACGTCTTCAGCTGCGTAGCTCCTCCTTCGGTAACATAAGCAATCTCATATGGTCCAACCCAATGCGTTCTAAATTTCCCTGGATGTTTTATAAACTTGTTGTCATACACCAGTACTAAATCACCATGCTTAAATGCCTTCTTCTTGATGTGCTTGTCATGATATGCCTTCTTCTTGATGTGTTTGTCATGATATGCCTTCTCTCTCTCCTTCTGTCCCTGCTGGTGGAATCCTGCAATAAATCTGTCTTCTTTGAGTTCAACCAACTGTGCGAGCCTTTCTTCGACAGCGCCAGTATCATCCATGTCTGTGAAGGCATCAATTCTTAAGCTTGGTACCAAGTATTCCATTGGTACAACAACTTCAAGGCCATAGACTAACTTAAAAGGGGTTTGCATGGTTAGCTTCTTGCAAGTGGTTCTATAGGCCCATAGTACTGCTGGTACTCTTAAATCCCAGTCATCCTTGTTTACACTGCAGATCTTCATCAGCGTTGTCTCCAAGATTTTGTTGAAGGCTTCGAATGTCCCATTTTCCTGTGGATGGTAAGGTGTGCTATTCTGATGGTGGATTGAAAATTCCTCAGTCAATGCTTCAACTGTCTTATTGATGAAATGTGTGCCTTGGTCACTCATAAGGATCTTGGGGCATCCAAACCTGGTTATGATATCATCAAATATAAATCGCACAGCTGTAGTTGTACTACAGTCCTTAACTGCTATGGCTTCAGCCCATCTCGTCAAGTATTATGTTGCAGTAATAATGTACCTTGCTCCTGTGCGCTTCCCTGGTGGGTTTATAGGTCCCACAAAGTCAATGGCCCATTTTTCAAATACTTGTAGGGTCATCTCCGGTGCTAATGGAATTTCATCTCTTCTGGATGGTTTCCCAACTCTCTGGCATACATCGTAGGCTCTGGCATAATCTTTAGCATCTCTGTGTAAGGTAGGCCACCGAAGGCCAACTCTTAGAACCTTCTGCACAGTTGCTCTCCCTGCGTAATGTCCTCCTGCAATGCCTACGTGAGCTTCTGCGAGGATCAAAGTTGACATTTGTTTCATAAAGTAGAAGATATATTTTTATGAAAGTCAACTTTATAAATGAGGACTTTATGATTTTTATGGAGGATTTTTTGTTTTTCATGCACAAAATACTTTTATAAAGGATCGACTTTATGGTGGATTTGAGGTAGATGTTTTTTTATCAAAAGGATTTATAGCATACATATGAAATATATGTGGTTTATTTTTTAAACCTTTTAATTAATACTTTATATTTTGGGGTTTAACCTTGAAATATATAATATTGTTCCTTTATAATAAAAGGTTTGGTTTTATAAGCTGTAGTTTTAGTGGTTTGTGCTATTGGCAAAAGAACAGAGTTCAAAGCTTGAGGTAGAGAAATTCAACGGGAAGAATAACTTTAAGCTATGGAAGCTCGAGATGTGAGATCTACTGGTGCAAAAAGGATTGCAAAAGGCATTGGCATGTAGGTCAAAGAAATCCGCGGATATGTCGAACGAGGACTAAGAAGATGTGGATGCAAGAGCTCTCAGTACCATTCGTTTGTGTCTAGCAGATGAAGTTTTGTTTAATATCGTAGGAGAGGAACTAGCAACAGGTTTATGGAGCAAGATGGAAAGTCTTTATATGACAAAGTCCTTGACGAACTGAATCTTATTGAAGAGGCAATTGTATAGCTTGCGAATGAAAGAAGGTACAAAAATTGTCGATCATTTAAACGTTTTCAATACTATGATTTTTCAATTATCTAGTATGGAAGTAAAATACGAAGATGAGGACAAAGCAGTTACCTTATTGTGCTCATTACCTGAATCTTTGGATCAATTAGTCACATCTATGTTGTTTATCACAATAGACATCATTGATTATGATATTGTTGTGGGATCCATATTTTTTGAGGAGATGAGGAGAAAATCCAATAAAAAAAACCTCAACATCAAAGGCAATGGTGGCTAGAGGTCGATCCAAAGAAAGAGGGAAAAATCCAAGAGGTACATCAAGATCTAAGTCAAAAGGCAAGAAGGATAAGCTAAAATGTTGGTATTGTGGCAAATCGGGGCATATCAAGAAGGATTGTTGGAAAAGACAACAAGCATCCAAAGAGGACTCTTCAAAGGAAGCAAATTCAGTTGAAGCAAGTTCAGGTATGATTGATGAGGTATTATCTATTTGTAATGTTTCACAACATGATAAACATTGGTTATTAGACTCTAGTGCATCCAATCATATGTGTCTTCATAAAAATTGGTTCTCAACTTACCAATCTATTGATGACGGTGTTGTTTTTAAGGGAAATGATATTTCTTGTAAAATTGTTAGGGTTGGTAGCATCCGGGTTAAAATGTATGATGGTATTGTAAGAGCATTAATAGATGTGAGGCATGTACCTAAGCCTAGAAAGAAACTGATATCTTTGTGAGTTCTAGATTCTGGTGGTTATAAATGTACAGTTTAAGGTGGAGTATTGAAGGTGTTCAAAGGCATCTTAGTAGTTATGAAGGCTAAAAAGATCGAGAATCTTCATCATTTAGAAGGAAGAACTGAATCAAATCAAGCAGCGGTAGTATCTGAAGGTGCAAGTGACTCTACTCATTTATGGCATTAGTGTTTGGGTCATATGAGCGAGAAAGGACTTAAGGTATTGGTAGACCGTGAGTTACTTCCAAGATTAAAATGTCTAAATTTGAATTTCTGCAAACATTGCATTTATGGAAAACAATGTAGACAAAAGTTTAAAATGAGAAGACATCTTAGTAAAAGTATCATTGATTATATCCATTCACGGGTTTGGAGACCACCTTCCAAAGTTTCTTTTGGAGGATCATCATATTTTGTAACATTTATAGATGATTACTCTAGAAAGGTGTGGATCTATATATTAAAAAGAAAAGTTGTTGTATTTAATGTTTTTAAGCAATTTAGAGCTTTGGTTGAAAATAGCATTGGCACGTCAATCAAATATTTGAGAACAAATAATGGAGGTGATTTTGCTTCTAAGGAATTTGAAAATTATTGCAAGGAAGTTGGGATCGGAAGATATAAAACCATTGTTTATACTCCTCAGTGAAACGATGTTGTTGAACGCATAAATAGGACTCTTCTAGAGAGAGCAAGGAGCATGCTCATTAATGCCAAGTTGCAACAAGAATCATGGGCAGAAGCAATTTTTACAACATGTTCTTTGGTAAATCAATCACCATTAGCTGCAATACACTGTCATATTTTAGAAGAGGTATGGACAGATCACCCTTGTGATTATTCAAATCTTAAAATGTTTGGTTGTGAGGCCTGTGCTCTTATTCCTAAGGATCAACGTTCTAAGTTAAATCCCAAATAAAAAAAGGCTTATCTTTGTTGGGTATGGTAATGGAGTTAAGGGATATAGATTGTGGGATTCTACTGCCCACAAATCACCATTAACAAAGATGTCATATTTGATGAATTGTCACTTATAAAATCAGATGTAGATGTTGAAGTGAAACAGGCAGAAGTAACCACAAACTCAACAAATTCAGTTGGAGACTCAAAGATGTTCATGAAGAAGCTCATGTAGAAGAAAACGATGATACAAAAAATTTCCAAGAAATTGAGAAAATGTCGCAACAATCTTTACAGAGATCTACATGGATCATAAATTTTCCTAAGAGGTATGACGATTATGTTACATCTATTGTTTTTATTTCTAATGATGGAGAACCTAGTTGTTATCAGGAAGCAATAGAGGTATCAGAAAGTGCTAAATGGAAAGTAGTAATGAAAGAAGAAATGGATGCCTTACAGATGAATGAAACATGGACCCTAGTAGAACTTCCAAAGGACAGGAAGGTTGTCGATTGTAAGTGGGTTTACAAATTGAAGAAATGTGTTAATGATAAAGTTGAAAAGTACAAAGCAAAACTAGTAGCAAAAGAGTATTCTCAAAAGGAAAGTATTGATTTCCATGAATTTTTTTCACAAGTGGTTAAGTTTGTTTCAATTTGTGTTGTGTTAGTACTAGTTGTTTTACTTTATCTTGAGTTAGAGCAGCTAGATGTTAAAACAACATTTTTACATAAAGGTTTGGATGAGGAAATATATATAGAACAACCAGAAGGGTTTGTTCAGGATCACAATAAAATGTTTGTTTGCAAACTCAAGAAATCATTGTATGGCTTGAGGCAGTCTCCAAGGAAATGGTACAAGAAGTTTGATTCCTTCATGGTGAGCCAAAATTTACAAGTGAGTATGATCATTGTGTTTACTTTTAAAAGTTGGAAAATGACATATTCATTATTTTGGTGTTATATGTTGATGATATGTCAAGCAAAACATGGTTGAGATCAACATGTTGAAGGCTCAATTGGCTAAGACGTTTGATATGAAGGATCTAGGAGCAACAAAACAAATCTTGGGCATGGAGATACATAGAGACAGAAAAATGGTAAGTTATGGTTATCACAACAAAAGTATGTGGAGAAAATACTTATAACGTTCGGTATGAATAATTTGAAACCAGTAAAAATCCCTTTGGCTTCCCATTTCAAGCTTTCTTCAAATTTATGTCCTAGTAATGATGAAGAAAATGAATATATGTCTCGTGTACCATATGCTAATGCAGTAAGAAGTTTAATGTATGCAATGATAAGTACTAAACCAGGTATTTCACATGCAATTGGTGTTGTCAATAGATACATGGCAAATCCAGGTAAAGAACATTGGACAACAGTGAAATGGGTGCTTCAGTATCTTAGGGGCACAAGTAATTATTGTATCACCTATAATGGTTGCAATGATTTAATCTATGGTTATGTCGATTCAGATTTTGCAGGTGACTTGGACAAAAGGAGATCCACTTCAAGATATGTCTTTACTCTTGCAGGTGGATCTGTTAGTTGGATGCCAAAACTTCAAAACATTGTTGTTTTATCCACTACGAAGACAAAATATATATCTGCTTCACATGCTTGCAAGGAGGCAATTTGATTAAAATGTTTGTTGAGTGAATTTAGAAGGATACAAGACAAGGTGAAACTATTTTGCAATAGTCAAAGTGTTATTCATTTGGCTAAAAATTCAGCTTATCACTGTAAGACAAAGCATATTCCTATTAAATACCATTCTGTAAGACAGGTTATTGATGAAGGTGGAGTGGCTTTGGAAAAGGTTCATACTCAAGAGAACTGTGCAAACATGTTCACAAAACCAGTATTGTTAGAGAAACTGCATTGGTGCTTGGCTTCTTTTGACTTACAAGAAAGGTGATGAATAAATTTGGGCATGATATTCAACTAAATTGTTGTTAAGGTGGAGATTGTTGAAACGTGCCAACCAATTTCCCACGGATAGGATATAGGCAGATTTCTTGACTCCTATTATTTTGCTTTCAGTTGAACCAAATCAACTAAAAATAGAATTTGGTTAAGTGCACATTAAATTTATGTAATTGTTGGAAGACACTGAATCTATGTAAGCCCATAGAGGCAAAATGGGAGATGAATTAGTGTGAGAGATTGTTGTAAGAGTGTGAATTTGGCTGTTGTAATTCTCCCTTGAACAATAAGATAACCGATTATCATTGCCCCGTGAAGGTTTCCAAGGTTTCCTTACAAAGAGTTTTACCAAGTAAATGTGTTCATTTGTGTGATTGTTGTTGTCTTGTAATTTTCTGCCATTTAATCTTGTTCTGTTTATCTTGCCGCTGCACAACAGAGCAACCCTTAAAGAGGCCTAGGCAGTGACATGATAGAAATGACATAAAATATAAAAGATTCGCAAGAATTGGTAACCCATGCAGCAAGCCCCAACTTTCCAACTAATAAATATTAAACCCCGTTCATTATAACAAAGAACAATATATCTCTCAACAACTTAGATGATAAAATAACTCTTTTCCAAATAATATTCTTTCATAATCAGGTTTGAATGTTTTGCAATTGTAACGGTATCCAGCACACAAATAAGAACAGGCCTGGATGGACCTTGCACAATTCATAAGGAATATAAAGAACATTAATGAACATCAGACACAAATACTGAAAGAATGAAATAATAAACCCACAATACTAAAATGCAACTAAACCTGTTAACTAAAAACACCATAGCGAATCGGTGCATTCACCATTCTTTTTTCATGTAAATCTGCATCTCTGAAGTTGAGTCCCATGCTTGAGATTCTTATCTCTACATTCACGTAGACTCACATAATAATGATAAATCCTATAATAGCATCTGATCCTGAATGGTTTATTCCCAATACTTTATTCCCCAAAAAATGTGACTTTGCTCTAACGCGCACTGTCAACAATAACTTATAACGAAATACAAATGAAGGTCTCTCCCCTCTACCAAGCACTATTAATTAGAATTGTGCCCATTCTACTCATGGAAAATATGGCTCTTACAAGAACTTTTGAGAATTTTTTCCCATTACTGTATAAAGGAAAGATTTTCATAATTGAAACCTCAAAGGAAATCTATGCGTATTCGTGGAACCAGATGGGATAACACCTGAAAAATAGTACATTCTATAAAAGAGTAGATCTCAAAAAATTCAATATGCTGACGGAGGAGGAGATTTCACTGAGAAACCAGGAGTTGCTAGGAGTGCCATCTTTCCAAACATAACTGATGTAAGAGCTGGTGGATGAGTGGCGGTGGCATTTCTTCATTGCAAGAMGGCAGAGGTGGCAAAGCMGGTGGAGACATTTCATAAAGCAGAGGAGATGGTGGAACAGAGTAGTAGTGAACAGGAGGTGGAGGAGATGGGAAAGGTGGTGGTGGTGCATGATACTAAATTGGTGGAAATGGAGATGGGGAAGTCGGTGGAGGCAAGTCAGAGTAGTTATCAGGAATGAGGTGRTGGTGGGTATTCTACACAAGGTGGAGGAGGTGGGGGTGGGGGTTCAATGCATGGAGGGGGAGGAGGAGGAGGAGGGGACTGAGGTGGTGATGGGGGTTCAATGCATGGAGGGGGAGGAGGAGGAGGGGACTGAGGTGGTGGTGGGGAATGGTAATATGGAGGAGGTGGTGGGGATGCTAATGGAGGTGGAGGGGAATGGTGGTAGACTAGAGGTGGTGGTGGTGGATGTGGAGATGGAAATGGGGGTGGTGGAGCAAAATGGGGTGGTGGTGGGTATTCTACACAAGGTGGAGGAGGTGGGGGTGGGGGTTCAATGCATGGAGGGGGAGGAGGAGGAGGAGGGGACTGAGGTGGTGATGGGGGTTCAATGCATGGAGGGGGAGGAGGAGGAGGGGACTGAGGTGGTGGTGGGGAATGGTAATATGGAGGAGGTGGTGGGGATGCTAATGGAGGTGGAGGGGAATGGTGGTAGACTAGAGGTGGTGGTGGTGGATGTGGAGATGGAAATGGGGGTGGTGGAGCAAAATGGGGTGGTGGTGGAGGTGGAGATGGGAATGGGGGTGGTGGAGCAG
>ML784504.1:225241-240687 GCA_009831015.1 Picea engelmannii
TGGAGGAGGAGGTGGTGGTGGTGGTGGTGGTGGTGGTGGCGAAGGAGGTGGGGGTGAGGGCGATGGTGGAGGTGGCGAAGGAGGTGGGGGTGAGGGCGATGGTGGAGGAGGTGATGGTGGTGATGGAGGGGATGGGAATATCCTCACAGGATTACAGGAGGATGCAGAGCAATCTACACCAGGCCGAGACAGGAAAGCAGAACATTGCTGGAGTAATCTTTGAGCAGGCCTGCCTGGGATACAATTCCTCCTGTCATCAAAGGTAGCTCCTCTGCTAGGAAGGGCCAAGCAACTGGGTGCCTCCCCGGTAAAGAAGTTGTAGGAGTATGTAAAATTATCCAAATTGGGAAGTCCACAACTGCTCTGGGGGATCTTTCCAGTTAACATATTGTGGGCAACATCCAATTGTTCCAAGCTGACCATCTGCCCAATGCTATCTGGCAGAGACCCAACTAGCTTATTGAAGCTCACATCAAAGACAGACAAGTTTCTCAGCCGTCCAATCTCAGATGGCAGGCAGGCTGACAGATTATTGTTCAAGAATATAATCTCATTGAGGGTGGCAGTCATTTTTCCCAGACTAGGAGGAAGACATCCTCTGAGTTTATTGTTGGCGAAAACAATAACAGAAACAGGGGAATTTCCAAGATTAGGAGGAATTTCAAAATGAAACCTGTTATTGTTGACGAAGATAGCATCGAGATCTTTGTCAAACAGCTTCGTGGGCAGTGGCCCCTCGAACTCATTGAACCTTATGTCCAAGTACTTCAATGAAGGTAGAGAGAGAACCACTTTTGGGAATGGCCCAACAAACCTGTTATTGCTGATATCAAGCTCATACAGCAGGGTCAGATTCTTGAAGCTGTAAGGCACAATCCCACAGAACCTGTTGGTATTGATATGGAACAATGCCAGATCTGTGAGCAGGCCAAGCTCCGTAGGCAGATACCCTGCAATGTCTGCATGGTTCAGATCAATGCCCGCTACTACCAGAATGGATTTGTTGTACGGTGGAGCAGAACAAAACACACCAGTGTAGTTACAAACATCAGGACCGAGCCAGTCCCCAGTTATGTTCAATGGGTCTGAGATTATAGCCTGTTTCCAGGCCTGGAGAGCAATGTAGGCATCTTTAAGCTTCGGATTCGGGAACTCGAACCTTGGATCGACCACTACTCTTTCTCCTCTGTCCCCATACTCATCCTTGTAATACAGCAGCTGCCTGTGGGTAATGTACTTGACTTCTTCATCGGACAGCCTGCCATTAAAACCCGATTGAGCTGCTGTAAGCCCAAGAACGAAGCTCAAAACAAGCAAAACAGCAAGAACTGCTTCCTGCATTGCGGGAAACTGTTCGAGTTTGAGTCTTCCTCTCATGTCAACCTGCAATATTTCATTTGGGTTGCAGAAATATAAATCCCGGAAGCTCTGAGGTTCCCTTTAAAGAGCTAAATTGGGTTGCAGAAGTATAAATCCCTGAGGCTCTGAGGGTTCCCATTAAAGAGCCAATCAGGGCAATAATGCAGACCCGCTTTACAGTTATTAACGTGGAGTCCCAAGGGCCAGTTGTTCGCCTCGATATCGGAGAATACCAACGTGAATCCAAATGCTGGCGCGACGTTGGCGTAAATTCACTGTTGGTGCTATTGCTCTTACTCATACTAATATTAATACCAACTGATTAAATAAACCATGAATTCCCACCACGCGCATTTCAAAATCCCGCTAGGTTGAATTTTTCTTACACATAGCGTGGCATCGCGCCCAGTCCATTCGAAGCCAGCTAAAACCCATCTGAAACCCCACTGTATCCTCTCGAAACCACAAAATCGCTGAAATGTTGAGCACCAAGTCTCGGTCTCCATGTGAACGCCCAGCGGAGCAAAAGCCCATCACACCACCAAAACTCCACGAGGTATGGAACCAGATCTCGCTAATCCCGAAAAGACCAGTGATCAAATTTGAACTGCTTAGTGCCGTAGTTATCTAACTTTGACCAGAGATCGCTAATCCCGAAAAAAACCATCAAAACAGCGAAGCTGAGAATACAACGGATGAGTGATCAAATTTGAACTGCTGAGTGATGTATTTAGCTAACTTTTTCTTTTAATAAATTGTAAAAGTAATATATTTAAATAGATAATAGTAAACTAACTATACTTATGGTAAATGCAATATTTTTTCCTTTTTATTATGTTAAAAACTAACTAACCATTAAATAAATAAATTGAAATTTTAATAAAAATAATAATTAATATTTTAGTTTAAATTAAATAAATAAATTGAAATTTTAATAAAAATAATAATTAATATTTTAGTTTTAAATGTAGATTTGTTACAAAATAAAAATAAAAATAAAAAAATCTTAAATTTTTTTTTTTTGTTGTTGTTGTGATTTCAATTGTTATAGTCATAATATAAACCTTTTAACCTTTTAATGTAATGGTCTTTTTTTTACGTTTATTTAAGACAATATTTGTTATGTATCAATAAAATTTATTTTAAATTGGGATCAAGCATAAAGGGCTCAAATTTTCAAAAGCATAAGTTTTTTCATCATTTAATTTCATGTTATATATTAATTTATTCATATTAAATGATAAAAAAAAATTACAATTTAAAAAATTTGATCCCTTTTAGCTATAGAGGTTTAAGATGGATCTACATATGTAGTTGTTTATTTTTTATTTAATTTCTTTTTGTCACATAACATTATGTGACAAAATCTCCTTCATACTGGGTTGTAGAGCACCTCGCTACCCTCAATGCAATAATCATTGAGCATTGCACTTCCTTTGAATTCACAAAGCAATATGGAACTCAATACCCATTAGGAAAGAATAAATTGTAATAGACCTTAAGACCTTTGTAAAAGGGTGAGATTCCATTAAAACACTATAATATCCTGGAAGAGAACCTATGTGCTTTATATCCCACTAGGAATATACAAGTCTAACATGATTGTATTCATCGTTTATTATTTAAGCTAAGATGTCTATGATTTGGAGTTGTTACCCCTCACACTGTATGAGAGGTAACCATGTGATTCTCATAACATGCTAGATATTTTTGCATGAGGACCACCCTCCTAATGGCATGATGTTCCAATTCACACTTGATCATGAGCACTTCATATTGAACTTCCAGAGCACATATGTCAGAGATATTGTTGCATTATGATCCTCCTTACATAGTGGATATGCCTTTGATGATTTATTGACGATGATAACATAGTTCAGTTGACTTGGAACAATGATGATGGTGATGATGTACACATGATGCTATAGTGATGATTATGCTTAGGAGGCTTGATGTATTGTACAATGTCATATCTTTATTTCCTTGTTCATGTATGGTGATAATGCCCCATGTACTTGTCACGACTGTGGTGAACATTGGTTAAGTCTAATGTTGGATCATAACACTCTAAATTGTTATTATTTATCTCGTTGAACTATGCGTTGGTGCGTGTCTCTCCTATCGTTGGGGGGTTGAAGACCCAACATTCGTTAAGATTTGACCAACAAAACTCCAAGGCAACGACATATTCAATCTCCAATTGAGGACTGAAGAAGGTCTCACTCGAGATGTCGTGAGAATCAAAGAGATCATTTAGTCTTGTGTTGGATGTGAAGGGACAGTGCATGCAAAGAAAACTCTCGAGCTTGCATCTATTTATTCATGCATAATATAATACATAGTAATAAGCATTAACCATTAACACAGATATACATTCAACTCATAATACACATATAAGATTGTAGAGAGAAATAGGACTTTGTATCAGTAACCAATTAGCATTTCTGAAGAAAAAAAAATCCTTTTTTTCCTACTTTAGAGCTTTGCCATGATTGTTCCCAAGAATAGTGGCAATCAACCATGAATTTACTGTGTAATAGTCATAGCCAGGACCTTATGGACATGATTGTTGGGTTTCAAAGCCATGGTCGTGCATTTGTGATCCATATGGGGTTCAACACCCTCAAATTTCTTAGTTAAAATAAAAAGTAGGTTGATAGAAATGGAAAGCATGATTTGAGGGCCTACTTGGTCCAGACGAAACTTGATTCTCATGGTTGAATCTCTTGCAATCTAAAAAATATGTTTTGAGGTAAAAATAATTTTTTACTATTGGTTAAAATGTAACAAGGTGAAATGGTGAAAATGAGCTCATTTTCCCATTTATATAGACATGTTTTTTACTCCATTTTGGGCCTTATACCACCATTTTTTCACCTTCATCTTGACCAACCCATTTATAAAAAAAAATTATGCATTGAAATTGTTAAAAATAAATTAATTGGATTTATTAACTTCTAGATTAGTGGTGTTGATCATTTATACAGGACTCTCGAACATCTTTTTGGTACTTTTATGAAACAATCTTCAATGAATTTTGAGGTAAATGTTTCAATATAGCATATAGTGATAGGTTTCTTAGTAACATCTTGCATTATCAACCCAAAACTGTGTCAACATTGTTCCTTAGGTTCGATGCCAACAAGTTGCGACATTTCCCTATCTTATTTGATGTGGGTCATAACTTGTTCAGTAGTGCCCACCCTCCATGGGTTGTTCTAGTTAGCAATCATTTTTCCATTTGGAACCCATGCTAAGCTTTATTTTTAGGCCAAGGAACCCCATTTATCCCCACCATGACTTAACATTTGAGACCACATGTTTCTCTCTCGTCTTTTTTTGGCCATGTCGTGAGGGGTTCCTATTATTTTTTTGTCACTTTATAGTTGCACTTGCTTATTGTTGCTTGAATATTTGTTCCTATTTCTATGATTTTATTCACTTCATTATGGCTATTTCCATTGTAGTCATTATTTAGCTTCGTAATACACATCTATTTCTTATGTTTTTCAACCTTTATCATTGGACAACACATATTCATGGCGGACACAACTTGCCTAGTACCTTTTTTGCATTTTCTTTGCATAGGTCTATTCCATGCACTTGGAATGTATTCACATGCCATTGAACCACTCTTTTTCTCCATTATATTTTAGCATACTTTTAATTTTTTTTGCTTTGGAAAACATGAAAAAGACAAACATAAAAATAAAAGCGGGGAAAGAATTCTGATCTTTGTTGATTCAATTAGAGTGGCGGTCATTGTTACTCGTTTCCCTTGAACATGCCAGTTGTTTGCATCAATATATGAAATTTGGGATCTAGTATTTCCCAATCCAGGTGGATACTGGTGGCCACCCACCTATTCCACTAATTTGGAATGGTTTCACATCTTGGGAATTTTTCTACAGTCTTTTGGATCCCAAACTTATGGGGTCGTTTTGAGGCCCTAAACGATTTTTTTTTTGACATGGCAGCGCCCACTAAATCGCCAAAGGAAATACTGGACCATTCATAATGTGTACTCAGTTATACCTTTTTGATGGGGTAACAAGCACCCCAAACGGATATCATATGTGAAAGTTGCACCCCCGAGAAGTTGATGTATCAACTAACAACATCGGGGCCTACAAACCTTTTGGCGTTTCATCTTCTCGAGTTATGGTTTTGGATGTTTAGGGTTTTATCATTGATTATTTATGTTAAAAGGAATTTTTAGACTCTTTTTAATCAGCTTCTTGCGAATGAGTGTAGTCGTCACATCTCTATATTCATAGATAAGTTGGCACCATTCTAGCTAGCTTGTGTGGTTTGCATTTTACAGTATTTTGTATTTCAAATGGTCATTAATAGAATTTGAGTTTAATTGTATTAAAGTGTTTCTTGCAATATCTTTGTGTTTTTTCCTTTTTATATATTTTTCTCCATGTCGTTCTCAATATAATCTGGATCAGTGGTATCAGAGCAGTCTACTCCTTATCGTTCCTTAGTGCATGTCCCGGACGAGGTTAGGGTATAGAGAGTTTGGTCTCGAGCTAGTTTCTATTGAGAAAAATTGCTCTTTCCAACCCAAACGACCTCCCATGGTGGAAGAAAAGAGAGACGACGGAGCAGGATATCCTATAAAACTATTGTTTGAGGAAGCCCTCACACAACAAAGGAACAAGATGATGGATAATTTTTCTCAAATCCTTCGACAACTGCCAACAGTGATGGCAACACCTTAAACCAACAGTCACTTCTGAGGTGCAACACCCTTCAAGGCAAAAGTTAACTTTGATATTCCTTTATTTTAGGCCGGATAGATGTCAACTCTTTGGAAAAATGGTTAAGTCTACTAGAGGATTATTTCTCTGTCCAAAAATTTTCCAACAGTGAAAAAATCACCTTCATTCTTCTTACAGATCTTCCCCATGTCAGAGATTGGTGAGAAACTTACTGTGAGCAACATCTCAGAGATGAATTTGCAATTTTTGGGCCGGAATCCACTTGGGAGGCTTTTGTTGATTCCTTCAAGGAACAATACTACCTTGTTGGAAACTATGATGACGAGTACACGAGATGGATAAATCTGTGTCATGAGAGAGACCATACGGTGTCGGAGTACACAAACGTCTTCCATACCTTGCACATAAAGATGGATATTAAATACTTCGAGTGACACTTGGTCTTAAAGTACCGCACTAGCCTACATAGGTAATCAAAATAGATATGGATTTCCTAGACATCTCTTCACTAATAGTTGCTTACTGATCTGTTATCAAGATCAAGCAAAAGAATAAGTGGGATTTTAGCTCTGCAAACCCATCACAATAGAAGCACGATAAAGGTGTCCCTAACTCCCAAAGAAAAGGATAGAGAGAGGATGGCCAACCCTAGGACAACTAGTCCAAGCCACTAGTAAATAAGGGTAATGGGAAGTCGAAGAAGGACACTGGAAAGTGGTGTGAGTTCCACAAAATCCCTTGCAAAAAATTGATGAATGTATTTCCAAACAATCATTTTTGGTTGAGATGAAATCCTTAGAGTCATATGCCAACTCAAACTCTTATTCGAAACTTAATAAGGGAAAACGAATCATTGACGCAGAACCCAATGTCCTTGTCGCTACCACAGAATTCCATCCATAGGAACTAGAGGATCCTGAATAAGGGTGCCTCTTCCACTCACAGATGTGGGTGAAAGGGACCCCCCTCCATTTCATTATTGACAAAGATATCCAAAAAAACCTAATCTCAGCAAAGGTCGTCGAGAGGTTGAACCTAACAATGATGGCACACCCTTAGCCATACACCATTGGTTGGCTCATTCAGGGACAAGAAATCCACATCAGCCAGCAATGTCGCCTACACTATGGAATCAAAACCTTAAAAAATGAGGTATTATGTGGTGTTCCCTCCCTTGAACTTTGTGATTTTCTTTTATGACAACCATATATGTGGAAGTGTCATGTTGTTTATGAATCTATGCCTCGTATTATCATTATTACTTTGGGAGGTCAACTCTAAATTGTACCAGGGGTAGTCCCAACTACTGCGGTCTCTTTGATCTTCATTAAGTAGTGTCGAAAGGTGGTCTCTCATACCAAGATATTTTTCCTCTTTATGGTCCAGTTGGAAGGTGAATGAAAGGTCACTACAACTGCCAAAACTTCTACACAAGGTCTCTCTACACAACAATAGCAGGTGGACAATATCGTAGAATAGCACAAAGACATATTTTTCACGCCTACTAGGGTACCATTGCATTGTTAGGTAAATCACTGAATTGTTTTGTCACTTGGTGCTCCTCTACCTAATGGCCCTGTATACATGCATTCTATTATGGAGAATGAAGAAAACAAATGCCAAATCCAAGAAATAATTCTGAAGGGCCACATCAGACCAAGATCCCCACCTTGTGAGAGCCCAATTGTTATGGTATAGAACAAGGACGAGACATGGAAACTTTGTATTGATTACAGATCCCTGAGAAAGATCACAGTAAAAAATAGGTACCTAATCACCAAGATTGATGATCTTCTCAATCAACTCAAGGGATCCAAATTTTTCAACAATATTGATCTGAAGTCAGGCTACCACCAGGTATCGATTGAGAAAACTATTGTATGGAAGACAACCTTCAAGTGTAAATAAGGTCTCTTCGAGTGGTTGGTCATGCCTTTCGGCTTGACTAATGCCCTGAACACATTCATGCGAATGATGGATAATATATTGCAACAATTCACAAACTCCTTTGTGGTCTTATATCTGGATGACATGCTCATCTTTAGAAAAACCTTGGAGGAATATTTGAAGCACATTCAATAGGTCTTGGGCACCCTATGATAGTACAATTTATATGCCAATTTGGAGAAGTGATCCTTCTGCATGCAGAGAATCCATTATTTGGGATACATCATGGATGAGAAGGATGTTCATGTGGATCCATCCAAGATCCAAGTCATCCATGATTGGTTGGCCCTGAAGACATTGACTGAGCTCCGCAACTTCTTGGGCCTCACCAACTTCTTATTGATGTTTGTGGTAGTATCGGACATGTACTTTCACATTTTCTTGTGTCTAGCATGTGGAAGTCGTCGAAATCCTAGTGTGAGTTTACTTTCGTTAAAAGGAATTAATTAAATTAAAAGCATTTTATTAGTAATTGAGTTATTTAAGGAACATGCATAGCATGCAACATGTAATCTAAATCTTAAGCGAGTGTGATAAGTAATATCAACTGTAGATCGCTTTGAATATTAGAAATAGATTGTAACTCTTGATTATAAAAGTGCTAGGTAGCTAGAGAGGTAGTAGTGGGGCCCAGAGGGCCCATAGTGATAATAGTGGAGGTCATTCAATGTAAGGTGGACTAGGTCCACTATATTATTAAATAAGGCACACTATGGTAGTTAGATATAATAAATGAGTAGTTAGATATAATAAATGTAAGAGGACTTCTTAGAAGGTTTTACTTCTAGAAGATTCCTCCTTTAGAATGTTCTTAGGTGATGGTATCAGTATATAAAGGGGTTCAAGCAATGTAATGGGACATGAAGAGAATTATTGTATTGTGAGTTGTATATCAATAGGAGGATGTCCCCTCGAAGAGGCAAGTGAACAGGAGAGGATCCCTTCCATAATAGGATCCATTGTATGGTGTTTCCCTACCTCAAGGGTTTGGTAATAATAAAGTGTTGTTTCTTCTATATTGATCTATGGATCTATTTTGTATTCAGTGTTTGTGGATATTATATTTGTAGATATATTTAGGTTCTTAAAAATTGGTATCAGAGCACTTTCCTTGGCAGACATTGTGGGAAAATATTTTTTTCGGAGAAGAAAAAAAAAAAACATTTCGGAGAAGAAGAAAAAAGGCCACAACATTCCATAAATTTTCGGTATATTTCTGTGAAAAATTTGTAGAAACAGGTTGTATATTTGAGTTCTTCTCAGAAAAAAACTCAATTTGAAAAATAAAATCGTCTAAAACAGAGTCCGGGAAGTCAAGATATTGAAGTTTTAAAATCTGCACATTTTCAGGAATTTTTTTACGGACAACAATGTGATTTTTTTATTTTATTTTTGTAGTAGATGGAGGCCAAATTTTCCCAAACAATATACATATTTGAGTTCCTCTCACAATTTCATTCAATTTCAAAAAAAAATCATCCGAAATAAAGTCTGGGAAGTGAAGTTATGAACATTTTAAATTCAACAGTTTTTCAGGGTTTTTTCGGAAAATGCCGCAATTTTCTGCAGTAATTTATTGTTCTATATTTTTGGGTTTTTTCGTGATGGCGGAAGAACTGCAAAGTTCATAAATTTTCATAGGGTGCTCAAATGACTATTTCTTCTCAAACCCTCAGAAATTCTACAGATTACTGAAGCATTCAAAGCCCAATTGGATGCCAAATTGGATGGCTTTGTAGATGGCCTCACAAACAACCTCAATGATAGTTTTTGTAGTATTCAAGATTCATTGGATAGCATGTAGGAGAGATTTCTAATGGAGGACATCAGGGATGAATATAATCAAGAAATATATGCTTGGTATGATTTGGAGGCCGATTGCGATGATTGGTATATGGATAGTTGTCATTTCTAGGATGACAACCACTTTCATATTTTATTTGATGACTCTAATCCACCTTCTGTAGAGAGAATCAATGTGACAAATCAAGAGCCAATGATTATTACCATTGCCCATCCTGCATATTCTACAGTGGTATTATTCCTTCCATATTCTGCTACGATCCTTTTTCACTATGTGGATGGATCTTCTTATTTGGATCCACATGAAAGGTGTGAGTCTTTGGAGCATCATTTTGAGTTGGTTATTGGGTTCCAAAATATTCCATGGGGAGTTCACATGAGCACTTGGACATGGGACCCGGGCTTACGATGGCGGTTGGACTACTTCAACATGATGGCTTTCCTTTCTACATGGGACCTTGGTTTTCCAGTATTCTTCAACATTATGGTCCACAATTATCCACAGGAGCTTGGTATATGGTTGTACATCAAGCATTCATGACAACACTTTCATAAGGGGGATGGAATGTTAGGTAGCTAGAGAGGTAGTAGTGGGGGGCCAGAGGGCCCATTGTGATAATAGTGGAGGCCATTCAATGTAAGGTGGACTACGTCCACAATATTATTAAATAAGGCCCACTATGGTAGTTAGATATAATAAATGGGTAGTTAGATATAATAAATGTAAGATGACTTCTTAGAAGATTCTACTTCTAAAAGATTCCTCCTCTAGAATGTTCTTAGGTGATTGTAGCACTATATAAAGGGGTTCAAGCAATGTAATGGGACATGAAGAGAATTATTGTATTGTGAATTGTAGCTGAATAGGAGGATGCCCCCTTGAAGAGGCAAGTGAACAGGAGATGATCCCTTCTATAATAGGATCCATTGTATGGTGTTTCCCTACCTCAAGGGTTTGGTAATAATAAAGTGTGGTTTCTTCTATATTGATCTGTGGATGTATTTTTTTATTCAGTATTTGTGGTGATTATATTTGTAGATCTATTCAGGTTCTTAACAAAAAGAAAGGTTGGGGTAAAGGAGAAATTCTTTTGATAGGAGATCAAAGTCAAAGACTTTTGATAGGATATCAAAGTGAGATAGTTTTGTGAGATACCAAGGTTGAGGATAGTAAAGGACTTTTGCTGGTGTGAGGAGTGTAGGAGCAAAGAAGGAATCTTTCTTACACTAGAGTGAGGAGATCTCACAGTTTGGGTGAAGAGATTTTGTAATATTCCAGATATAAAAAGTATGCAGAACATAAATAAAATGCTAGAAATGGTAGATGAACAACAATATAACCAAAATAACACCACAATAATACTGAAATGATAACAAAATAACACCATAAAGAGCACTTTGATTATTGAGAGCAATGTTCACGGGCCTCTTTGAGGGGGCAAACTCCAGTCGAGAAGAGTTCTATTACAATAATATTCAAGCTAGGGTTCTCATATCCTTGACTCCTATTTATACCAAATATGTCTATCAATAGAACCATCTAGAGGAAGATCCTTCTAGAAGCAAAAGATTCTATTAGGTCTTCTTACATTCAACTTTTTCTACTTTATTGCAAGGCCTTATTAATATTGACCTTTATTACATCGGAATACATTGTTCTACCTATGTGAGGGGTTAGGTCCCTAACATGTCCTCCCCCTTAAAAACAACCTTGTCCTCAAGGCTTGAGATGTGGAAATTTCTGCAGAATGGTAGCTGGTTCCCAAGTGGCATTTGCTGGAGTTGTATCTTTCCACTGGACTAACACTTCCTTGATGGTTTGTTGATGCAGGCGATGCTCACGCTGGTCCAAAACGGCTTGTGGTTGTAGCCAAATGGAACCTTATTCATCCAACTCGTGAAGGTTGGTTTGAGTTTGGCACTTAGTTCCAATCACCTTCTTCAAGCATGCAACATGAAAAATAGAATGTAGCTTAGAATGACTGAGAAAAGATAACTGATAGGCCACCTGTCCCACACACTTGAGAATTGAATAAGGACCATAAAATTTGGGCGCCAACTTTTGACAATGGTCGGCCTTGAGGGAAGTTTTCTTGTAAGGTTGCAGTCGAAGAAACACCTGATTCCCTTCTGCAAAATGACGTTCAGAGCGACCTTGATCTTCTTGTTGCTTCATGTGATTATGGTCCATGACCAAATTCTCTTTGAGGGTACGAAGAATAGCCTCTTGAACTGTAAGCATTTGGTCAAATGCCTGGACCTTCGAGACACTTGGTAAATATGAGAGAACTAACGGTGGATTTTGTCCATATACCACTTCAAAAGGAGTCATGCAGGTAGTTGTATGGTATGAAGTGTTGTACCACCATTCAGCTAGGGGTAACCATTGAGCCCACTCATTTTTATTTTCTAATGCAAAACATCTCAAATATGTTTCCAAACACTTGTTGACAACTTCTATTTGACCATCCGTCTAGGGATTATAAGTTGTGCTGAGATGCAATTGGGTGCCTTGTATCTTGAATAGTTCTTGCCAAAAATTGCTGGTGAAAGTTGGGTCGTGATCAGAAACAATAGAATGAGGCATGCCATGAAGCTTGAAGACCTAATCCATGAAAAGTTGAGCCACTGTGGATGCTGTAAATGGGTGTTGAAGAGCACATAAATGAGCATACTTGGAAAGGTGATCAACTACCACCATGATCATTGATTTATTGCCTGATTTAGGTAAGCCTATAATAAAATCCATAGAGATATCCCTCCAAATAACAGGTGGAATCGGAAGCGGTTGTAGTGTTCTAGGATATTTGACTATTTCGCCCTTGTTGTGTTGACACACATCACATTCAACCACAAAATTACAAATGTCTTGTTTCATACCATCCCAGAAAAAAGAACGTTTGACCCTGTCATAGGTTTTGGTAAACCCAGAGTGCCTAGTTGTGGGTGTAGCATGAAGCTCAGAAAGCACCGTGGATTTAAGTTTTGACTATTTACTTAAATACAAACGACCTTTGTATCGAAGCTCATCATGGAGCCAAGAGTACCCTGGGGAAATTGTAGAATTGGATTGCAATTGTTGTATCAGAAGTGAACTTTTGGGATCATGTAGCCATTCCTGGCGAACGACATGGAGCCAATCTGATACAATGAAGGAGAGAGAAAAAATGGAGCTTTCATCTTCATATTTTTGGGAAAGTGCATCCACCACCACATTGTCTTTGTCTTTATTGTAAATGATCTCATAATCGTATCCAAAGAGATTATTCACCCATTTTTTTTTCTCTAGGGAGGAAATGCATTGTTCCAGAAAATACTTGAGGCTTTGATGATCTGTCTTAATTTGGAAGAGTTGCCCCAATAGATAAGGGCACCACAAATCAACAACATGCAAAATAGCCAACATTTCCTTTTCATAGATTGATTTGCTCAAATTTCGTTTAGACAGTTGTTTGTTGGTAAATGCCAAAGGCTGACCCTCTTGCATAAGGACAATGCCAATACCTTTCCCTGAAGCATCACATTCTAGGACAAAGGTCTTTGTGAAATCAGGAAGGGCCAGGACTGGAGTGTTGCACATGGCCATATTCAAGGTTTGAAAACCTGAGCAACTATTGGAGTCCAAGTGGAATAATTCTTTTTAAGGAGTGCGGTGAGAGGTGCTGCAATCTTTCCGCAATTCTTAACAAACTTGCGATAATAACCCGTTAAGCCCAGAAATCCTCACAAGCTTTTGAGAGTCTTTGTGTGAGGCCAGTATTGCATAGCTTCAATCTTTTTAGGATCCACCCTGACACCATTCTTTCCCATAAGATGACCCGAGTACTTGACTTCTGAGGCGCCAAAAGCACATTTAGATTGTTTCAGGAGAAGTTGGTGCTGAGAGAGTAGATGGAGAACGCGGTCCACATGAGAAAGATGGTCTGTCTAGGTTTTGCTATAAATGAGGATATCATCAAAGAAAAATAAAACAAAATGATGGAGAAAAGGGAGAAAGACATGATTCATGAGGCTTTGGAAGGTGGAGGGGGCATTACACAAGCCAAAGGGAATGACCAAAAACTCATAGTGGCCCTCATGAGTTCTAAAGGAAGTCTTAGGAATGTCTACCTCTTTCATACAGATCTAGTGGTAGCCAGAATGAAGATCAACTTTAGTAAAGAACCGGGCACCACTCAATTCATCTAAAAGGTCATGAATGACATGAATGGGAAATTTGTCTTTAATGGTGAGTTTGTTGAGGGCACGGAATTCAGGACACATGCACCAAGAACATTCTTTCTTTAGGACCATGACCACAGGAGAAGACTAGGGGCTCGTACTAGGGCGAATAATGCCTGTGTTAAGCAGTTCTTGAACCATTTTTTCAATTTCATTTTTTTGGGAAAAGGGGCGACGATAGGGACGAATATTGGGAGGGAGGCTTCTTGGAATAAGGGGAATGGAATGATCATGAACACCATGGGAAGGCGGGAGTCCTTGGGGAGTGGAAAAGACCACTTGATGTTTAGAGAGGATGGATTGGAGGTCTTGCGACACAGAGGGTGTCTCAGTTGCCTGTATGGCATGGAGTTGGGAAATAACACCAGAATGACCTTTTTTGAGCATCTTTTCCATGCGATGGGAACTAATGATCTCTGGTGAACCGATGATGATGCCTTGGAACTTATATTTTTGACCCTCCTAGTCGAATTGCATGGTTAATTCCTTGAAATCCATGAGAATGGGACCCAAAGTCCTTAGCCAGTCTGCACCCAACACAATGTCACAACCGCCCATGTTGATAGTAAACATATGAGATTTCAGGTGGTAGTCACCAATTTGGAGATGTACATTTTCACAACGCTCTCCACATTTCATGGAGACACCATTGGAAATCATGATTTGGAAATTATTGACTGCATGGATATAGTAATGAGTTTCTTGGGCAATGCAACGATGAATAAAATTATGGGTGCTGCCACTATCAACCAAAATGATGACCTTCCTATGCTTGATGTAACCAATTAGCTTGAGGATTTGGGGAGCAGAGAAACCAATGAGAGAATTTAGGGAAATAACCGGTTCTACTTTGGGAGGGTCTGAGGGAGGGGTTATGTCTGAGGTTTCAGGTGACTCAGACACAAGGGGAGTTTCAACATCCTCTTCTGAAACATCCTTTGAGATGGCCATAAAAAGATTTTGTTCCTTACACTTGTGGCCCGAAAAATATTTGTCATCATAATTATAACAAAGGCCTTTGAGTTGACATTCAACCATTTTAGCCCTAGTCAATTTTTGGTTCTTTAGTGGAGCAGAGGGAGTAGTGGGATTTACTGGTTTAGTGCGAGGATGATCCAGGTGGATATTGGTGGCCACCCACCTTTTCCGACTGGCTCAAAATAGTTTTCTGGCAATTTTGGCAATTTACTATTTTTAGCAGGTTTAACTTCCGGGGCCATTTTGAGGGCCTAAATGAAGGTTTTTGGAGATCGAGGTGCTCAATGATAGCCGAAGGCATGATTGAGCCCCCAAAATGAATCTCCTCAACGATACCTTTCCAACGAGCTATCACACGCCTAAAACGGAGATCGTATGCAAAAGTTACGACCCCGGGAAGTTGATGTACTA
>ML784504.1:263587-280943 GCA_009831015.1 Picea engelmannii
GAAAAAGTCCCAAAGACCAAAAATAAGGATGAAGTATTATTGAGTGCCACATGTTCAAGGGGAGCAGCCCCAAAGAAGAGAGTTACATTTTCCCATTAAACTCAGGGGGAGCAGCCCTAACCTTTGCCATTGATGTCAAAGGGGGAGAAAAATTGGGATCATGATGATAGGGGGAGCATGAGTGTTTCCATCAATGACAAAGGGGGAGATTGTTGGAAGATTGGTTGTTGTTATTGATGTCAACCCTAGTCATGGGTTTTGGACCGCAAGACTTATAAAGTTATTTGGACATGAAGGACAATGCACATGCATATACAACACCCATGAATGGATAGTATACATCATGTTGTTTCCGGTGGTATGTGGCACGTCACGTGGATCCTCATGGTTGAGGAGAAATGATTTTTTGAAGATGACAAAGTGAATTGAAGAAGGAAGTACATGTAGGCCCTGAAGATAATTAAATAAAAGAATTACAAAATAAGAAAGTGTCAGGTCGGCCCTAATGTTAAAATGAAGTGACATAAATGGTATAAATAAACATCATTAGACATTCATTTTGATACAAATTGAATTTAAGAGGAAATAAGAAGCAAAGAAGGCCGTATTTCAAGGGAGGATGAAGTCTTTTGGTGATGTGTTCTAAGGTATGTTATTTTCAGGTCATCTTACCATTTTTGCTATAACTTGTTTTATAGAAAGATTCAGATGGTGAAATCACTATGGTATTGAGAAGACATATCAAGGTACCTCTGGTAAAATTTTCAGCTCTTGATTCTCTATAATTATGGAGATACACTCTGTGGAAGATAGGGTTTGTGACCAGTCCTGAAGCTAGTCAATAAACAAGTGTTCTGGGTAAAACAATCATAAATTCTTCATCGAGAATCCAAATGAAGTGGGACAAATTTCATTGGAAAGAGTACAGACTTTAGTTTCTTGTGTGGGAGTTTCAAAATCATATGTTAATTATTGAGTGCGGGGAATTCTATGCAAGTTCACTATCCTGAATAGACCAAAATTGAATAAAGTCTACCATTCTTTCTATAACTTCTTTTTGGGGAGGATTCAAGGAGTGAAAATTGGAGGAGTTTTAGAGAATACATTGAGTAATATTATCTACAGGATCAGAGTACTCCAAGAATTGAAGAATTTCATAAATTGAATAAGTCTCAGGAAGCATTATCAGGTTCTATGTAATGATTGGTTGATAGTGATGATTCAATGTAAAGTTTTATTATCTCTCATATATTCTTGGGTGGAAGGAAGGGGAAAGGATGGAGAGTTCAACACTCTCTTGATATTGGAGGATTGTATCTTCATATTGGAGTTTTATCCCTCCCTTTGCATTTGGAAGCTGTAGCTACCTTTGGAAGTCATTACTTCCCTTGAACAATAACTATTGATTATTTCTCATATATTGTGCATGGTGTATTATGGTGTATTGGTGTAACTCTTATACTATTGTTCATTGCTCATTAAATATAGTTGAATGGTTTAAGTATAAGTTGAAAAAGGTTTTAAATTGTACTTGATACCGATTCACCCCCCTCTTAGTATCAACATAGGGTTTTTGGCATTCTTGCTTATTGTAAAAATGCCTTCAAAGCCTCATTGTAATCATCTTCTTGCAAATGAGCGAAATCGTCACATCGCTTCTTAGAGATAAGCCACCACCATTCCAACAAGCTTGTTTCCACTACATTTTACAGTTTCAGCTTATTTCGTTATTGAATAGAAAATTAGTTTCACTGTATCTCTGTTATTTTGTGTTAAGCACCTATTAATAATTTGTAGTCATTTAATTCTTCTCATAAAATCCGGATCACTGGTATCAGAGTGTTCTCCTCCTTGTCGTCTTAATGCATGTCCCCAACGAGGTCAAAGTACAAAGAGTTGGGTCTCAGGCTTGTTTCTCTTGAGGACAAAAGATCTTGCAGGCCCAAGAGACCTCTCATGGTAGGATAAAATAAATATGATGGGATAGGATATCCTTTCAAACTGTTGATTGAGGAATCCCTCACACAACAGAGGAATGAGATGATGGATAGTTTCACGCAAATCCTTCGATGACTACCAATAAGTGACACATCTTCTTCGAGTGGAGGCGCTGCCCCCGTCAAGGTACAAATAAAATTTGATATTCCCATATTTGAAGTTCAGATAGACGCAGATGCTATAGAAAAGTGGTTGAATATACTAGAAGGGTATTATTTTGTCTATAACTTTTCGAGTAGAGAAAATATTACTTTTGCGCTCCTCAAAGTCGTTCCCCATGTCAAATATTGGTGGGAAAATTTATGTGAGCAAAAGGAAACAAAGGAACCCTCATTATTTACAGTCACGGGCACCTGGGAATCCTTCATGGATTTTATTAAGGAACAATACTACCCTGTCAGAATTGATGATGACTTGTATACCAAATGGACCACACTGCGGCAAGAAAGAGACTAAGCAGTGCCGGATTTCACAAATATCTTCCATACCTTGCGCACCAAGTTGGGTATCAAAGATTCATAGCGACATCTAGTGCTCAAGTATCATGGTGATCTGCATAGATACATCCATATTGAAATGGAATTTCTAGACATCTCATCCTTGGGCACAATCTACCAATATGTCGTTAAAATCGAGCAGAAGCTCAAAAAAAGACGCGAAAATTTTGGCCTGGGAACCCCTCACAAAAAAAGCTAGGAAAGGGTGGCCCCAACCCATAGAACAAAGGACAAAGAAAATATGGACAATATTGAGACAACCGGTCCAAGTCGCAAGAAAAGAAGGACACTGGAAAGACAAATAAAGATATTGGGAAGTGGTGCAACTTCCATAAGAGCCCTTGGCATAACACTGCTTACTGTCGCTCAAAGCATTCATTGGTGGCTGAAGTGAAAGCCTCTAAATTAGATGCAGATTCTGACTCTGAGCCAGAACCATAAAGGGGAAGATAGATCATTGACATGGAACCCAGTGCCACTGTTGCTACCACTAAGCTCCAGCCTGGTGAACCAGACGAGCCAGCAGAAGGAGAGTGCCTCTTCCATTCATAGATGTGGGTAAAAGGCACCTTGATGCACTTCATCATTGATAGAGGTAGCCAGAAGAAAATCATCTCAGCAGAGGTCATCAAGCGGCTGGCCCTGTCGACAACACTGCACCCACAACCCTACACCATTAGATGGCTCCACTAAGGAAGCGATTTCTGCGTCAACCAACAGTGTCAATTGTCATACAACATCAAACCCTTCAAAGATGAGGTATTGTGTGATGTTTCTCCTCTAAAAGTTTGTGATGTTCTTTTGGGCCAACCTTATTTATGGAAATGTCATGTTGTATATGAGTCTAGGCCTTGTATTTTTATTATTACTTTGAACATGAAATTGTACAGGATACCTGAGGCAGTCACACCTAGTGTTATTTCCTTGATCTCTACTAAGCAATGTAGGAAGGTTATATCTCAGACGAGGAAGTTTTTTTTCTTTGTTATTCGCTCTTAGAATAAGCGAAAGATCACAACCACATCCAGGGTCTTTGCGACTGACCTCTCCACACAACAGAAGCAAGTAGATAAGGTCGTGGAAGAATACTCAGATATCTTCTCCTCACCTACCAGGGTACCTATACACTTTCAGGTCAAGCACCCCATCGATCTGACCCCTAACGCACCACTTCCCAATGGGCCAGTCTATCGCCGCTCTTTGTTAGAGAATGAGAAAATCAAGTGACAGATCCAAGAACTACTCCACAAGGGGAACATCAGTCCCAACTCATCACCTTGCAGGAGCCCAATCATGCTGGTACAGAGGAAATATGGAACCTGGTGACTCTGCATTGATTACCGGGCTCTGAATAAAATCATAGTAAAAAACCGGTACCCGATTCCTCGAATCGACGACCTCCTTGATCAACTCATGGGGGCCAAATACTTCAATAAGATTGATATGAAGTTTTTCTACCACCAGGTCCCGATAGAACAGACAGAGTATGGAAGACCACCTTCAAGTCAAAGGAAGGCCTTTTTGAATGGTTGGTCATGTTATTTGGTTTGAAAAATGCTCTAGCCACTTTCATGAGGATGATGGATGGTATCTTGTGACCATTCACCAATACTTTTGTAGTGGTGTATCTGGATGAAATTCTCATTTACAACAAGACTTGGGATGAACACTTGCAACATATTCAGCATGTTCTGCACACCTTGTGGTAGCACAAGCTATACGCCAACTTGGAAAAATTCTCCTTCGACATGGACAAGGTCCATTACCTAGGCTACATCATTGATCAACATGGCATACAGGTGGATCCAATCAAGATCCAAGTCATCCGTGACTGGAACAACCCCAACCACACTCACTAAGATTTAGAGCTTCTTGGGCCTTGCCAATTTCTACCTTAGGTTCATTTTGGGATTCTCCCATATTGCATGGGCCCTCAGCCAAATAACCAGGGGTGGTGGTAAGGTGAAATTTATGTGGGGCTGGTCCCAACAAAAAACATTCGATGATTTGAAGCAACGCTTGTGATTAGCCCCAGTACTTTCACTACCAGACCTGCAACAACCCTTTGAGATCGAGACAAATGATTCAGACTATGTTTTGGGCACCATTCTCACTCAACATGGCCACCCTGTGGCCTATCATAGTGAGACACTATCATATGTTGTCCTTAAGTACCCTAATTATGAAAAAGAAATGTACTCCATTGTGAACGCCTTTCACCAGTGGATACATTACATTCTTGGGAAGGAGATGGTCATCCACACTAATCATAAGCCACTGCAAATCATGTAGACACAGGGAAAATTATATAATGATCGCCATCAAAAGTGGTCCACATACTTGCAGAAATTCCACCTCAACATAAAGTATAAAACATGAAGCATCAATCGCATTGTTGATTGCCTCAACAAACTTCCAGTCGTGGCACTCACCACGCTGCTCGACTCTTGCAGCCATGAGACATTTGGATGGCCCCAACTCTATGAGACAGACGCATACTTCGCCACCACCTACCAAATGTTGGGTGCAAATGCAGTTGTCGATAATTTCCATCTTCAGGATGGGTTGTTGTGTCGTATAGGCCATATCTGTGTTCCATCAAGTGAGCAAGAAAAGTTGATATGGGAAGCTCACTACAGTCAAGTGGCATGACACTTCAACATCGAAAATTTAGTGGAGATGCTACAAAAAAATTTCTACTAGCCAAAACTTCGACAGGAGGTCAGTAAGTATATCAGGTCCTGCACTGCTTGCGTTATTTCCAAACCGACCAATAAGAAACATGGCCTGTACACCCCTCTTCCTACTCCTGACAGGCCATGGGAATCCATCTCAATGGAATACATGTCAGGCCTCCCGTCCACCAAGTGGGGAAATGACTATGTTTTTGTGGTTGTTGATCGCTTTTCTAAGATGGCGATTTTGGTTGCCTGTAAGAAGAGCATCATAACAAAGGCCACTGCCAATCTCTTCTTTGAATGAGTATAGGTACATTTTGGAATCCCACAAACCATTGTCTCAGATTAAGACAGTCGATTTCTCAGCACATTCTGGTCGAGCCTTTGGTCACTGTTGGACACCAAGCTCACCAAATCCACGGCCTTCCACCCCCAAGTTGATGGCCAAACCGAGGTCGTAAATCGAATGATTGTGCATATCCTTCACATGTATAATTCAAAGCACCCTCACACATGGGATGAGAGCCTTCCCTATGTCCAACATAGCTACAATTGGGCCTTGCATAGATCAGCTGGCCACAACCCCTTTCAGGTGGGGTTGGGATTCCAACCATTGGGTCCCATAGATGTTGCATTTCCCCTTGCGGTCACCTCGACTGATTCATCTCCTGATACAATTGAAGCTGAAAAAGCCACCCAGTTCATTGAGTGAATCCAACATATCTTCCAATAGGTTTAGGATATCCTACAGAAGTCCAATGACAAGTACACACAACACCATGATCAACATCGCGTGCCAGATAAGTTTCAGGGGGGTGACAAAGTTTGGTTGCACTTGCAGAAAGAACGCCTTACAGGACCCCATCAGAAGCTTCGCCCACTCTGTTATGGGTCATACACCATCACTAAGGCTGTGGGGGATAATTATTTTGAGCTCCACATTCCTCCTTTCCTTGGCCTGCACCTAGTGTTCAATGTGGATCTCCTTGGCCCTTATTTCCCACCATTATTGGACACCTCAGAAGTAGCAGAACAATTGAAACCAACAGAGATCAACCCTGACTGCATACAATAGGAATCCAATGATCATATTGTAGACACATAGATCAAGGGCACTCGACATCAAAGGATCCAACTTTATCAAGTCGTCAAAGCAGGGTAGCTCCTGCACCAAGGCAAGTGGCTCACCTAGGGCCAAATTCAACATAAATTTCCTCATCTGATGGGGGACCTCAATTTAGTGGAGACCATTTCTTCCTAATGAGGGAGTATTGATACATGTGTATATCGGTGGCCATCCACCTTTTCCAATTGGATCAAAATAGTTTTCTGGCAATTTTGGTAATTTACTATTTTTAGCAGTTTTCACTTCCGGAGCCGTTTTGAGGATCTAAACGATTTTTTTTGGGAAAAAATGTTTTTGATATAGAAGTTTCTTTTATATTTCTCCTAAAATTATTCCCCTCGATTATACCTTTCCAACGGGCTATCATACGCCTAAAACAAAGATCGTATGCAAAAGTTACGACCCTGAGAAGTTGATGTACTAACTTACCCAACCGGGGCTCACATGACTTTTGGCGCTTCATCTCCTAGGGTTAGGTTTTTGGATGTATAGGGTTTTTGGAATTCCTAATTATTGTAAAACTTCCTTCAAAGCCTCATTGTAATCATCTTCTTGTGAATGAGCGCATGCGTCACATCTCTTCTCAGAGATAAGCCGCCACCATTCCAGCAAGCTTGTTTCCGCTGCATTTTACAGTTTCAGCTTATTTCGTTATTGAATAGAAAACCAATTTTATTGTATCTCTGTTATTTTGTGTTAATAACCTATTAATAATCTGTAGTCATTTCATTCTTCTCATAAAATTTGGATCACACGACAACTGACTTGGTAGCATTGACTCGACAAGTACCAAAATGTAACGTGACGACAATAAGAGCACTCTTCGACTGGACGAAAAGTATGGTGACATATGGAATTGGTATGACTCAAAGACAAGAATATTAACCAACCGTAAGATGAGATGCAAAGAGGTTCCATGTTCAAGGGTGATAAAAGCTACCATAAAGGATTCTAAAAAACTTGACCCACTTCCTTCATTTTTTTCCCCACCCATATAAATGAGTACCTCTTTTTAATTTAATGAGCTTGAGGAGGATAACACATGCTCGATATAACTCACCTTTGGTAAGTCCCTCTTCCTTTTTTTAACAAACTGGAAGAAGTAAGGGTTCATTCCATATGGGCTCTTCAATGTGTTATTTTTAATGAGTCCAAAGAAGGAAAATGCAATGGTTTTTCATGTTTAAAGAGTCTGAAAATAACTTAAAGGAGACTCTAGGGTTGTCCTTTTTCGTAATTTTAGTTTTGCGAGGTAAAAAAAGAGATAAAACACCACTCGAAAGATTCCCTTTCAAACCTTTTAATGAGTGTTAAAGGAAGCAATATCACTCGGAAATCTTTTCATGTTTAGAGACTCTGAAAAGAGCTTAAAGGAGACTCCAGGGGGTTCCTTTTTCGTATAACCTTTACGAGTCCGAAAAAGTGATAAAAGTATACTTGGTTACATTCTTATGTATTTATGAGCATGAGAAATAAAAAATACTAATATCAGTAACTTATTATCATGTATTTACGATCACGAGAAAAAACAAAGACTAAGCTCGGCATTGGTTTCATTTTTACACAAGCTTGAAACAAAATTAAACTATGCTTATAAATTCCCAACGTAAATTCCAAAGGCTGGGATACCCATGGATGGTTGGTACTTTTTGACACAGGGGCAGACCTAGGGTTCAACACTACAACAACGCACCAAAAAAACCCTAACTACCGACCCTTTCGGCAACACCTGCGAAGCAGAGGAAGTCTCACCTGAGGTAGAGGAAGGGGTGGTTGAAGGACTCAGATGTCTGCAACCTTAGTTGGGACATAGATATGTGATTGTAATACTTAAGAGAGCACTTAGCAGTAAACATTCATCAATATTTGACCATTATCTTCTCTACAGATAAAACAGATCATCACATCATTCATTCAGATCTGATGTATCTAAGCACTTATCATAGAGAGGTAGATTAGATCTAGCAGATTCAAGCACTGAGCGCATTCACATAGTTCAGATATAACATCCATATACATCGCTAGCATAAAGAATAAACATATCTATCTATCTATGTCAAAGCACTTAGGAAATAAAGACATAAACGCATCAACACATTGCACAAAGCATAGCAAGACAACATGTACGTGGTTCACCCCCACCCTGGGGCTACACCCACCAAATCTTCTTCTTTATTATCTTCAGTCAAGCTTCTTACATGCACATGAAATCAAAATGCTACTCTGCATAGGATAGGAGATCTGCGTGCTCCTCTCCAAATCCTCCTTCCTTGAGCTAAGATACAACACTAAGCCTTCTTACAGTCACTTGCACTCAGCTCTGCAAATCTCACATAGTATGCGCAAAGCATCTACAATCCATACATAACACTTATCCCAATATCACACAAATATACATATATCCCTATATGCTTCTCCTTACATTGCCTAGACATCTATTTATACTTTACAAAATAGGCCTAAACATGGGTAAACCCATGGGCCGACATCCCCATACCCACATCCCCATACTTGTTACATAATCCCAAATCCCCAAAAGGACCCAAAAAGGGGCCAAGATCTCGTGATCTCTTCTTCTTCTTGCGCTCCTCCTTCGACAAGCTATCGAAGTCCCAAAATAGGTCAACTTGACCAAGGATCTCCCAAAACTTGGTCAAGGGACAACAGGCCCCCAACACTCACCTGTGACTCGTCCTGAGTCACTCTGATCTGGGTAGTTCTGCTTCGAAAGCCTCAAGATTGGCTCGAGTTGCTTCAACTTGTTGCTATGCTATGAAATCCTATTCAACGAACTCTTGGATGACTGTGTCATTGATGAGTCCCTTCAGGCGCTATTCAACTGCAATGACAACCTGCTCCAGTTCTGATCCTCGACGTTCGACCTCTGTGAAAAATTGGTAGGCCTTATATTGTATAGGTTGGAACCTTTGAGTTGATTCCATAACTTTTCTTTGGATAGTGTGGATTTGTTGTTGGGCAATGCGTTGTTCTTGGGATCACTTCATTCTTTCCACAACTAGAAGGGGCTTCAACTGCGCCTGTATAGTTTCGACTTGATACTTCGCCTCTTGGAGCTGTGACTCCAGTGCCTTCAGTTCTGGATTCTCAGTGAGTTGCTCATAGGTCTGGGCACTATGATCAGTGAGTTGTTTACATTCCATATCAAGGGATTTTATTCTCTCAACTACGCTTCGAGCAGTTGCTTCTCTTTGATCCCTTACATCCTGTCGAGTCTCGAGCACTGTGCGAAGATCCAAGTCAGTTGTGTGTTACTGTAGCTACTGGATAGCTTCTGTGAGCTTCTTTACTTGCTGCATGACTCGGTCCTCTACCTTTATTTCTAAGAATTTCATAGAGCGAAGTGCTCTGTTGACCACTTCTTTCACTTTAAGTTGCTCTGTGAGCAACTGTTCTTTCCCTTGTTGCATCTATTTTTTTTCTTCATCGACCTTTGCTTGGAGAGAAATCTTTTCTTGTTCTGTAGCTCGACATTGTTCTACAAGTACTCCTTGTACTTGTGTCAAAGCCAGGGTGGCTTGTTTTGTTTCTTCTTATGCTCATCTAAGGCGAGCTTCGACTATATTGGCTAGTCGGTGGAGTTGGGCTAGCTCATCTCCCAACTTTGGTTCTCCCGATGGCCGGGGCATAGTGGAGACTGCATGGCTGGACTGAAGGGTGAGAATCCTTCATTAAATCTTGCAACAAAAATATTTTAACTCTTGCAATGGGTGAGAAGCCTTCATTAACTTTGTTCTGTCCATTATGACATGGTCCAACGGTCTGGTGGCGAATTATAAACACATTTCTACCTGTTCGGAGGGTCGTCCAAATGGTTATATTGTTCCCAAAGACTATATTTCTTCGCTTTGGTGAAGTGCCATGTGACGCTGTTCTGTTATCTCAACGAAGTTCCAATTTTTCAAATTTCCCTCTGCGAAGTTCCCTCTGGAACCTTTTATAAATTTTCGATCTTAGCTCTCTTCTTACTTAGTTTTCTATCTCTCTTCCCAGTGAGATTCATCTCGGTATTCCTTTTTCCATTTTGACTCTTATCTTCTTTTGGCATAGTCACTTCGCACTATTGATATTATTTCCTAAGATTCGAGGGTGATACTTCTTCTTTATCTGGAATAGGTACTTCAATATTCTGTGGGTCTTTTAGTGTTCTTGCGATTTCGACATCTGGGTCTCTGGTGTTAAATAACTTCTATCTATTCCACTGTTCTTCAATCAAGTGTGTGATCCTTCTAGTCATAAAATCTTTTAACTCTTGCTTCTTCTACTCTAAAACTTCTTCTTCTTCTTTCCTTCTAGCCTGATCTCTTTCAATCCAAGGTTTTCCTAGTAACATGGTAAATGGCGCGTTGTTTTCAATAAATTTAACAATCTAAATATCTTCCTCTGTCGAAGTTCCATTGACATTCATAGATATCTGGGTGATATTTCCACATATATTTATGAAATTTCCTCTTAATATCCCTATTCCTCCCAATGAAGGAGTCATAGCAGGTTTCCCTAAAAGTTCCCAAGTTCTTTCTGTCATGATATTCACCTGTGTTTCTTCATCTAGAACACAGTCAATGTTGAAGTCTCCTATTCTTTCTTCAAGGCATTATTTTTCTTTAAATATCTCTGATAAGATGATATGTCGGTGGTCATTCAGTGTTTCTTTTATCTATAGCAATACTTTCTCTGATTCTTTTTGGGGTTCTGCCATAATCATAGTTTCTGGATCTGCTTTAGGGTTTTCTTGTTTCATGTTCATTTCTTCAAGCTTAGTAATCATTCTAGGGCAATCTAATACTTCATGGTCCATAGATTTGCAACAAAGACAACTAGGTCTTCTCCTAGGGCATTCCTTAGCAATATGTCTCAGTTTTCTGCAACTGTAACAAAGGGTTAATCCTCTCTTTCTTTTAAGTGATTCCCAACTCTTTTTGTACTGTGCGCTAGGATCATATTAGGTAACCTGTAAACATTTTTTTCTAGGATCTTGCATCCACTTATTAGTCCAAACATTCTTTTTATGCATAGGCATAACATATCTTTCACTATTCTTATTAGATCTACGCATATCAAACCTTCTTTCATCTATTAGTGCCCTAGTTTTTAAGCTAGGACATAATCTATCAAACATACCTAGATCCATTCTATTGAAACACAAATTTCCACTTATCTTACTTCTACAGAGCACAAAGCTTTCAGATCTAAAACTTTTCACTATTCTTACCTTTATAACAAATCTTACCTCTTTTCTTCAGATTTGACCTCTTTTCTTGGCACAGAGCTTCACAGGTCAAGTGGAATGTTGCACACTAGGGAAACATATCTATGTATGGAGCTTTCACAGTTTCAGGTCGGATATTTGTACAAAGATTCTTCTTCCTTAGTTCCCAACAATCATAGTTTCAGGTCGGATATTTGCACAAAGCTTCTTCTTCTTTAGTTCCCAACAATGTTTCAGGTTAGATCTTTGCACAAAGATTCTTCTTCCTTAGTTCCCAGCAATCACAGTTTCATTTCCTCGCAACAAAACCATTTGTTGGCATAGGGGTAGACCCAAGGTTCAACACTACAAAAATGCACCAAAAAAGCCCTAACTACCGACCCTTTCAGCAACACCTACGAAGCAGATGAAGTCTCACCCGAGGTAGAGGCAGGGGTGGTTGTAGGACTCAGATGTATGCAACCTTAGCTAGGACACAGATCTGTGATTGTAATACTTAATAGAGCACTTAGTAGTAAACATTCATCAATATTTGACCATTATCTACTCCATAGATAAAATAGAGCATCACATCATTCATTCATATCTGATGTATCTAAGTACTTATCTTAGAGAGGTAGATTAGATCTAGCAGATTCAAGCACTAAGATCATTCACATAGTTCAGATCTAACATCCATATAAATTGTTAGCACAAAGCATAAACAAATCTATCTATCTATATCAAATCACTTAGAAAGTAAATACATAAATGCATCAACACATTGCACAAAGCATAGAAACACATCATGTACATGGTTCACCCCCACCCTGGGGCTACGTCCACCAACTCTTCTTCTTTATTATATTCAGTCAAGCTTCTTACATGCATATAGCATCAAAATCCTACTCCACATAGGACATGAGATTTGCGTGCACCTCACCAGATCCTCCTTCCCCGAGCTAGGATACAACACTAAGACTTCTTACAATCACTTGCACTCAGGGATGATTTTAGGGGCTAAATTTCACTCAYGGGCTAATTTTCCATGGTTTTTCCAAAAATGAGATTCGCTATTTTAAAAATGATTCGCCAAAATTCTATAGGATAAAATTATTTTACCTTAAAAATCGCCAAAATTTTATAAAAACTATATAAAATATTTAGAAATTTGAATATTTTTACAAACATATCGCCAAACATTTATAGTTGGCATATGAAGGATTAGTAAGATTCTCCAAGGTTTCTACATTTTAAAATAAATTTCCATCCTTAAAATCATCCCTGCTTGCACTCAACTATGCAAATCTCACACAGTATGCACAAAGCATCTACAATCCATACATAACACTTATCCCAATATCACACAGATATACATATATACCTATATGCTTCTCCTTACATCTCCTTGACATCTATTTATACTTTACAAAATAGGCCTAAACATGGGTAAACCCATGGGCCGACATCCCCATACCCGTTACATAATCCCAAATCCCAAAAAGGACCCAAAAAGGGGCCGAGATCCTGTGATCTCTGCTTCATCTTGCGCTCCTCCTTCGATAGGCTGTCGAAGTCCCAAAATATGTCAAATTGACCAAGGATCTCCCAAAACTTGGTCAAGGGCCAACAATACTCTTCCCCCAGCTTAAAAATCTATTGTCTTAACTCTAGAATGATAATCAAAGGCTGGATACATGCCCCCCAAGCTTCAATTCATTCATCGACTTTGAGGTTGTCACCAATTTGTGTACTAGATGGAGAAAAAGGATAAGGGTGGATGAAATGAAGGTTCAAATATGAGACCTAACGAAAGAATAGACTTGGTATGAGAGGTGACTATCTCATTTTTTAATGAGATTGACATAGGAAAAGAACTATGCTTAAGGTTACGGGTTTAGTCCCCAGATCTCTATTTCATTTTTTAACGAGCTTGCTATAGAGAGGAAAACTATGCTCGTAGCTTCTGTTTCATTTTTTAACGAGATTTCCACAGAGAGGAAAACTATGCTCGTGACTTCTCCTTGATCATGGATTCCAAGAGGACAATGTTCTGGAAGGAATACATGTTAAGGTACAAATGTCAATCATGGCTTCCAAAAGATCTTCACTAGATGGAAGAAAATCACTCTGGAATGAATACATGTTGACGACCTCGATAAGGATAGGGAGATATGGCTCTAATATCCCTATCGAATAGATCACCATGTCAACTACTGGATCTAAATCATGAGAGGATGAGCTTACAGGGAGAGGCTCATCTTCATCGGAAGCTGAAGGCATGAGAGATAACACCACATAATTGACCTGTGGGGCGATGATATCGTCTACATATGAGAACCGTTTAGGGAGGTGATTGGGTTGGTAATCAAGTCAGGACCAACAAATGAAAGATGATCAATAGCCACAATTCTTCCATCGTGAGGGAAAGATATAACACGAAAACAAATTGACACAATATCTTTCATGGCATAGACATAATCTTGCCCAAGGAGTAAATCAAAATCCAAGGGGTCGTGGACTACCATAACATCAATAAAGATAGTTTTCCCTCCAAAAGTTACAGGAAACTGAGGAAGGACTCCTAAAGGGTGACTGGTTCTTTTGTTAAAAGATAATAGATTCTACATAATTGGTACAAGCTGAGGATAACAGAAAGCTTGGCAAGCAATAGAGGGTAAAATACTAACGGACACAACTTCATCTATCAGTGTCTGAGGAACGTCCTGGCCACAAACCTGTACTATAATATTGAAAGGAATGTGAGAGGGAAGACATGGTCCAGTTAGCGCAACAAGAAGTGGTGAGTTTAATATTTATGGATAATTCAAAGTGGTTGAAAATAAATTAATTAAATAATAAAGTTAGTTGCAACTAGGAGTGGAGAACTTACTATTTGTGGAAAGTGGTTAAGTTAAGTGGACAAAGTGGTTAATTTAAGTGGACAAAGTGGTTAAGTGGAAAAAGTGGCTAAGTGGACAAAGTGGTTAAGTTAAGTGGACAAAGTGGTTAAGTGGAAAAAGTGGCTAAGTGGACAAAGTGGCTAAGTGAACAAAGTGGTTAAGTGGAAAAAGGTTGATACTTCTAGAGGAAGCTACTTGGAGAGTATAAATAAGAGAGCAAGGGTCTCCCATTATCACCTATTGAATATCATTGAATATCTATTTTGAGAAAGGTTATTTGGGCAGGTATTATTGATAGAGAAAAGTGCGGCAGAAAAATCGTGGCAGGAAAATCACGACAGGAAAAGTGTGGCAGGAAAATTGTGGCAGAAGAAGTGCAGCAGAAAAATCGTGGCAAGAAAAGTTCGACAGAAAAACTGTGGCAGAAAAACTGTGGTAGAAAAATCGCGGCAGTAGATTCAGTGCAGTAGAATCGCGACAAAAAAACTGCGGCAACATAACACTGCAAGAAGATGAAAGGTATGGTTTTCATATGTGTAGTGTTGAACCTATGAATCTGGTTGAGGGTTTTCCTTGTAAATCTATTGGATTCCCTCTTGGAAGTTTAGGGCTTGTTGTAGAGTTGATATGAGGCATATCTATTGAAGTTTAGTATTGGTTCATGTTTCAGGGCTTTTGGTTGAGGTATGTTGCTAATGTTATTGGTACAGATAGAGGCTGTATAACAGTGATGTTGTGGCACATAGTTGATGTGAATATTTATGGTATTTGATTTATGGAGAGTGTTGTGCATTTCTAGAGGTATCTTGTTGGTTATCTTGGTGTATGTAATTGGTATATGGTAGAGGTATATGATTTGGGTACATGGATGGGATTCATACTTGAAGTACATGGTGATCTTGATACATCTTGTTGAGGCATAGTTTGGTTTGTTGTTGATACATGATTGGTACATGTTGTTGGTTATCTTTGTATAATGTTGATGTACATGGTCGATGTACATGATTGATGTGCATTGTTGGCACATGGTTTGAGTGATATTCTTGTGATTTTGGGTATGAGATCTATGTTATCAGATCTAATATATTGAGGAGAGTATTGGTACATGTTGGTGTTGTATTTAGTTTTGTTGGTACATGCAAGGCACAAGTACATGTTGGTTACAGAACAATGGCACAGGTTAATTATAGGTCAGTGGCACAGATTGGTATATGTTTACAACAATATATCTCACAGTGACATTGTGATAGTGGTTCCATCATTCTACTCATATTTCAGAGCATTTAGATGGGGTAAGGATAGGTGGTTGTAGCCACATTCCAGTTGTAGCCGGAGAACATAGGGGGTTGTATCCTCCTTCTTGTTGTATCTATTAGAACTCTATAATTTCTCCAAACTAAGGGGAGAAATAGCAGAGGTAACCACAAACCACTTCTAGGTCAGAATCTATCCCTTCTGGCCTTGGAGAAGGCTCTCTCACTTAGATTAATAAAAAAATAAGATATTAGGCTAGGTAATAAGCTCAACAAAGTTGATTTTTTAAAGGTTTGTTGATGAGAAAAGAGACAGATCTATTGGGCATGGAGTCATGTCAAATCAATTTTCTATGCGATGAAATGATGGGAAAATAGAGGGTTTTTTTTCACGAGTGAGGTAGGCAGCTTTGGTGGAAGATTCAAATCATATTGTTGCAGGAGGTGAAAGAAAAACACATTAGAGCATCAAACCAAGGATGAATTCTAAAGTGATGCTTTAAGATGAAAACATTGATAACTTGGAAAAACTGAAATAGAGCACCATTAAGATGAATTTTGGATCAAACATCTAGTTTTTCCAAGAAAGAAGATACATATTAAAGGAATTTAAAAACATAAGATAACTTACAAATCAAAGGAGTACAAAACCACCAAAATTCTGACATAAGAATCCCTGCGAATCACTTGCTATTCCATTCATTCACTTGGAAAAAATTACAATGCACAAAAGTGTTTCTTCTCTAATCTAACCAACCCTTTTTACATTTAAATTATAACACATATAGAAAAATTCTCCCCCAGAATCAGGAGGTCAAATTCAACAACTTGGCCAAAAATAGAAACAGTTTCCTCAAAGTTCTGAACTGTCTGCCATGAAAAAAGGGCCGGACTGTTGAAAATAGGGGTTGACTTAGATGCTTGTGTCTCCCAAAATATGACATTTGTGTGCAAAATGCAGAAAATCTCAGAGTAAGTTGAAAGGCTTTACCCTTATGTTTCTCCAATTTGTGAGAGAAAATTATAAACAAGTTGTCAGTAGTAGAGATGAAGAATGTTCTAATGAATCTGTTGAGGATGTCATTGATGACATGGAAGTTGTTCTAGATCCATGACTACAACCCTTGAGTTACATTGATAGCCAAACCACAAATGAATTGATGAAGTATAATTTTTCACCATTAAGATTTAATTCATTTCAATTTTTGAAAAAAAATGTTGCTAATATCATTGAGCATGTACTGAAGGATAAACACATAGAAAATCAAGAAGTTTCATTGAAATCAATGCAACAGTCATGTCAGTTCCTACATGATCCAATATATGATGTGTTGGATGACTTGTGTTGTCCAAGTCATGTTTCATTTTACATTTATGGGATTAAAATTGTTTATGATATAGACATGATTAGGCAGTCTCTTTCATGGTCTGGTTCAATAGGAGTTTCTTTTCAAAGTGTTGATACTAAGAGGGGGGTGAATCAATATCAAGTACAATTTAAAACCTTTTTCAACTTATACTTAAACCATTCAACTATATCCAATGAGTAATAAACAATAGTATAAGAGTTACACCAATACACCATAATACACTATGCACAATATATGAGAAATAATCAATAGTTTATTGTTCAAGGGAAGTAATGACTTCCAAAGGTAGCTACAGCTTCCAAATGTAGAGGGAGGGATAAACCTC
>ML784504.1:282579-312831 GCA_009831015.1 Picea engelmannii
TGAATCATTATAGAAAAAAAGTTATAGCAAAAATGGTAAGATGACCTGAAAATAACATACCTTAGAACACATCACCAAAAGACTTCATCCTCCCTTGAAATCCGGCCTTCTTTTACTTCTTATTCCCTCTGAAATTTGACTTGCATCAAATGAATGTATAATGATGTTTATTTATACCATTTATGTCACTTCCTTTTAACATTAGGGCTGATCTGATACTTTCTTATTTTGTAATTCTTTTCTTTAATTATCTTCAGGGCCTACATGTACAATTCACTTTGTCATCTTCAAAAATTCATTCCTCCTCAACCATGAGGATCCATGTGACGTGACACATACCACCGGAAACAACATGATGTATACTATCCATCCATGGGTGTTGTATCTGCATGTGCATTTTCCTTCATGTCCAAATACCTTCATCAATCTTGCGGTCCAAAACGCATGACTAGGGTTGACATCAATGACAACAACCAATCTTCCAACTTCATCAGAAAATCTGCAGTCAAATCAAAATTTGCATAATAATATAGATATCATATGTACTTTATTGGGTCTTGGTTTTGAAGTGGTGGAATTTGAATATCAAGAAATAGGTCATGTCTATCATGATCCTATTGCTATCTAGATGGGGGAACTATTGTTTTCAGAATGTCAATTGATACCTGGAGCCTCTTTGATCTTCCACAGTTCCAAAGCTTTATGTTATGAAGATCAGGCTGGAAATCAGTTCCTTATGCCTTTGCGAACTCTAGTTTTGATGTCTGTTCAAAACAATAAAAGAGCTGAGCTATTAGGTCAACTGATAGATTGGCTTCATTGGAATTTTTCCATTACCTGATTGAGCAATAATTTCAGCAGAGTAGGGTAGGAGTTTATGAATAAGCTCAATTTGGTGAGCATTCCTTTCAACAATTTTTCAAATTGATTTTCAGATTGATTTCAATTTTTAGTGATTTGTTTTCAGTGTAGATTTCATTTTTAGTTTGAAGCTTCAACATCATATAACATTTCAGTTTTCAGTTACAGTGGTTTCATTATAGAAAATGTTGCAGCTTTGGGATCAACCCAGTGGATAAAGCATTGGTCTGTGTTTTTAGAGTTCTGTGGTTCTTGTCCCTTCTCGAAAGGGTTTCCATCCCCAGGCAGATCTTATGTTAAGGTCCTATAAATTATAGGAAATATTATTATTCAGTTTCAATCTGTTGTTTCTCTTATGACGAAAGCTCCTGGTTTGACTGGTTTCCTCGGATGACTTTGCTCCTCCCTCCATTTTACCTAATCCTTCCTTCATCACCCTATTGCACCATTCATTCCATCCACTTCATCATTCCCCCCACTAATTTCATCCCTGCATGAAATGAATGTTAGATAATTTAGGGTAAGAATAACATAGAGTAAATAATAAAAATAGATTAATGATAAGTTCAATAAAATATTAAGAATTAGAATATTAATGAAATTTAGTTAATGTAATATGTAATCAATAAACATTAGCTTAAAAGCGATTAATAAGTATTAGTATGTTATTTATATCATTAGGAGCTAACATTAAACTAATATTAGATTAATACTAATCTGAAATATTATACTAATAATTAACAAATAATCAATATTAAAACATAATTAATTAAACATTAATTAAAAAATATAAATTAAAAATAATTTAAAAAAAAACAAAACATAATAAAAATCAAATAAAAATTAAAACATAAAACAAAGTTTAAATAACAAATAAAACTAATAAATAAAAAAACATTAAATAAAAAACTAAAAAAATTATCATAATTAAAACCCACGCCCCTTTCTCATATTCCGAACACCCCCCCCTTACGTCACTCAACCAAAGGGGGGTCCGAAAAGTAAAACCACCATGGAAAATTGTCACCTCCACTGGATTTCAGACCCCCCCCGCTAATACCACTTACCACCCTAGGGGGGGTTTAGAATTCACTTTTCCCCCTTCAAAAACCACTTTTCGCACAATTTGACCACCTGTCTTCCAAGAGCATTTTTGGGAAAACCAAAAGGATTTTTGAGAAGAAAAGAGAGGTTTTTATCTGAAACGGGATGAAATTCAATAAAATCTCTCAGCGTTTTTCACAGGTATCAGGAATTGGGAGAATCAATGCCATCTCTAAGCACTATTTTTCAGGATTCCATTTTTCCTGTTTTTGTCATGTTTTTGCGATAGATGTTTTGGAAAGATGGAGATGAATTTGGAAAAAACAAGAGACGTTTTTACTAAGTATGAACTCATATACAAGAAAAATCTTTCATTTTTCGCACAACTATCATATTTTGGGAGATACAAGCGTCCGAGTCAACTCCTATTTTCAATAGTCCGACCCTTTTTTCATGGCAGATAGTTCAAAACTTTGAGGAAACAGTTTCTATTTTTGGCTAGGTTGTTGAATTCAACCTCCTGATCTTGGGGGAGAATTTTTCTATATATTTTTATAATTTAAATGTAAAAAGGGTTGGTCATATTAGAGAAGAAACACTTTTGTGCATTGTAATTTTTTCCAAGTGAATGAATGGAACAACAGGTGATTCACATGGATTCTTGTGTCAAAAGTTTGGTGGTTTTGTGCTCCTTTGATTTGTAAGTTATCTTATGTGTTTACATTCCTTTAATATGTATCTTATTGCTTGGAAAAACTAGATGTTTGATCCAGGATTCATCTTAATGGTGCTCTGTTTCAGTTTTGCCAAGTTATCAATGTTTCCAGCTTAAAGCATCACTTTGGAATTCATCCTTGGTTTTATGCTCTAATGTGTTTGTCTTTCACACTTTCTACATTAATCTCCTACAACAATATGATATGAATCCTCCACCAAAGTTGCCTACCTTGCCCCTATAAAAAAAACCCTCTATTTTCCCATCAGTTCATTGGACAAAAAATTGATTTAACATGACTCCATGCCTAATAGATCTGTCTCTTTTCTCATCAACAAACATTTAAAAAATCAACTTTGTTGAGCTTATTACCTAGCCTAATATCTTATTTCTTGATTAATCTAAGTGAGACATCCCTCTCCAAGGCCAGAAGGGATAGATTCTGACCTAGAAGTGGTTTGTGGTTACCTCTACGATTTCTCCCCTTAGTCTGGAGAAATTACGGAGTGCTAAAAATATCCAGAGAATTGGGGATTTGGAGCTTCTCTCAGGTTGTAGCCTGAGAAACTAGGGGGTAGGAGCCTCCTTCCAGTTGTAGCTAGAGAATTGGAAGTTGGTGCTTTCTTGAATGTAATTGTTGACATATAAGAAAAACATTATGTGGTTTTCTCCTGCATTGGGTTTCCATGTAAATATTGGTGTACTGTGCATTGTGTGGATGTGTTTGTTATTGTTTATTATCCATTTATGAATTTTAATGATTATTCTACAGTAAGATATTGATGATGAATAGATGAATATGGTTGAATAAGTAAAAGAATATGCATTTTGGTTTAAAGGATTAATAATTGGTATAATTGTTCATTACTGATTCACACCCCCCCCTTTCTCGGTAATCCAACAATTGGTATAAGAGAAGGTTCCTTCAGGAAACAATTTAACCATTGGAAGGAGATCATGGATTATTATGAAAATGGAGTACCACCGTTTAATGGTCAGAATGCTTTAAATTATGAGATATGGAGTGGAAGGACATAATTATTTTTAAAGGCACAAGGGTATAATATTTGGAAATAAGTTGTTACAGGATATGATAGTTCAAAAAGGGCAAAGAATACAAAAAATAAGGTACTAAAACGAAATAACAAAATTACAATGGATTTCATTTTGGAAGGACTATATGATTCAGTAAAGGACAAAGTGGGTAAATGCTCATCATCTAAATAACTTTGGGATAAGTTACATAATATCTAGTCTTCACCCATCATAGAGTCAGAGAATGTCAAAGAAGATTCAAGTACATATCAAGAATAAAGATGTCCATCATGCCAAATAGATTCAGAATATGAAGAGTACATAATCAACATAAGTATGTTGTTTTTCTTTAATTTTGAAAAATGTGGACATCTTGAAATAGAATGCCATGAAGGAAATGAGACGTAAAAACTAATTCAAATAGAAGACAATTATGAAGGAAAATTGATCAGTCCTTTAGATGAAGTAATAAAATAAAGAGAAGAAAACAAGTCACTCAAGAAAGAATTGATGAAACAAAAGGAAAGTGTTCACAATTTTGAAGAAGCCCAACAGGTCATCGAGAACTTAAGAACTCAGCTAAAATAAGCCATAAAGATCGAAGAAAATCTTGAAGATCAAAAACAGTATTTGGAAGCCAACATAGAAGCACAGAAAGAAGAAGTAGAAATGAGAGAGAAGATATTGACAAATCATATTAAGAAAATAACTAACGATCTAAACCATCTTGAGGAAGAGTTTGGTCAAAAGAGAAAGGACTTGAAGAAGAAATAATCACATTAAAAATCCAACTTGAAGAAGTGAAGAGAACAGAAGAAGTCATGGAGTCTTAGATAATAAAGAAAGAAGAAGAGATTGAGAAGCTCGAAGAAGAAGTTGTCACATTGAGAAGTAAAATCGTCAAGCTCATCAAGAACGTTGAAGAGACAGAAAAATTTCCATCAGTTGTAGAGAATGAAGAGAAGCACTCTAGTTGCGAGAAAAGATGAATGAAGAAAAGAGAAAGAGTTATGAAAAAACACTCAAAGGAAGGAATCATGGTCAACCATAATCTAAGAAAACTATTAAAGATACATCTTCAAGAAGACCATCCATGTTCAAGCCACAAAGAAGATTCAATCATGATCATGATCAGTAAAGGTAGAAATTCATAAGGACTACACCATAAATAAGTTCATTCACTCCCATGTATATAAATTTCTTTTATGGTCATTGTTTTTATTGTACTAACTTTGGACATAAGGTTTCATATTGCAGGAATTGTAAAAGAAATTTTCAAGCAAGAAATTCTTATGTGGCCCCACGTAACATTAAATGTTAAAAATGTCATAACTATGGACACATAGCTTGTGATTGTAGAAGCATGAAGAATACTTCCATGAAAGAGAACATTTATATCATATATAAGAAAGTATGGATAAGAAATCAGGAAGAACAGGTGAACAAAGACCAGGTCCTAGAGATCTCAAGTTTTGCAATAAAATGAGATGAAGACAATTCTATAAAGAAAAAGGAAGATGTCAGATACAAAAAGGTTTGGAAAATAAATGAAAGAAAATGAGGACAGGTAAATAAGGAACATGTTCAAGAGATTTTACTTTTAGGTATGGTAGTGAAAGATGAATCCAAAGACAAAAATAAATAATTCATAGTTCGGAGAGATGATGAATCTACCGATGAAGATGATGATGACTCTGCATCAGAGTAGGAATTGTTCTGAGCCATATGGATTAGAGAATCCCAAGTAATATGAATATTGGACAAGGTGAGTCTATGCAGTAGTTGATACAGACCAGAGAACCATCCTTCGAGCAGCTTGCAGAGTTTGAGTATACATATTCATAGAAATCAGTTAGCAAAAGTACAATATGATAGATTAATCAATTGTAGTAGTGAAGACTTCATGATAGTACAGTGACAGATGGGTCAACATTATGGAAATTTGTGTAGCAGAGTCTTGGAAATTATGGACAAAGATGGATTCATAAGAACACTTAGTAGGTTTGGAAAGAGATATGACAATGGACAAGAGCATGGATTCATAGATTGGTTAATAGAGTGGTTCATAGACAAAGGAACATTATCATAATAGATGAAAATTACACAAGAATATTTGAATGCTTATTCTTGAATGATTTTCATATATGTCAGTTGATTACACAAGGAAGCACCAATGGACAATAAATCCAAAAGGCAACAGGTACAGAAAGACTTATATTTTTTCTACACAACATCTTGTAGAGAAGTTAAAAGAGAGAAACAAAACCAAAAATATAGGTAGAAATATCATTCAGAGAAGTTGTCAGATAGAGAGGTAAGAATAGAGGTATGATTATAGGAGAAGATATTCATCAGATGAAGGATAGAGAGTTGGATTCTTGGAGAGAGAGCACAGAGACATGTTTCCAGGAGGAGGGATTTTCACAAGGGAAGAATGAGCGATATGACTTCAGTGTTGCATCATAGTGATACCCTTTGTCAAAGGGGGAGATATTATTCATATGAAGGGAGAGAGAGGTATCAGAGGCTTAGAAACACATAGAAATATCAAAGGCATTTATATAGGGGGAACAATCCCAAGGAGAGTTCAGTCAGAGGGAGAAACCCTAAAGGGAGATACCATTTTCCATTGATGTAAAAGGGGGAGAGATACAAACATTGATGATGAGTATAAGCATGAATTTTATCATGACTAAGTGTTTCCATAAATGTTGGTGTTTCCATCAATGCCAAAGGGGGAGATTGTAAGACAATTGGCTTAGGTTGATGGACAATTGGTCTAGACTATTGGTTTTCATTGATGTCAACCCTTGGAGAGTGATATTGTAGATTGATTTCAACCCTTATTAATTGATGTTAACATTTGGAGAAGTACGATAGATAATTTTTGTAGCACAAAGACATGGGTAAGGGACTCAAGTCTCTTTGAGGTATAAAAGCATGAAGATCAGTGAATTTACAGGTAAGACTATTCTAGATGGATAGTATATGTCATTCCATTTCCGGTGATATGTGTAACATCACATAAATCCTCATAGTTAGAGATTTATGACCATATGAAGTTGGAGAACCCTCATGAGTTATCTAGAAGCCCATAGAAGGTCAGAGAAGTCAATTATTCTAGAAGCTCCTAGAAGAAGTGTACTAGTCAAATTGATGATAACTAGGAGCTAATCATGGGTATAGTTGTTTCATTAAGAAAATAATTAAAAGAAAGTTAGTTGCAACAAGAAGTTGTGAGTAAAGATAAATTATTTAAATATTAAAGTAGTCAAAGTGGTTTCAAAGAGAAATTATTTAAATAATAAAGTGGTTTCAACAAGAAGTGGTGAGTTTACTATTTATGGATAAGTCAAAGTGGTTGCAAAATAAATTAATTAAATAATAAAGTTAGTTGCAACTAGGAGTGGATAACTTACTATTTTTGGTACATGGTTAAGTTAAGTGGACAAAGTGGTTAAGTGGAAAAAGTGGCTAAGTGGACAAAAGTTGATACTTCTAGAGGAAGCTACTTGGAGAGTATAAATAAGAGAGAAAGGGCATCCCATTAGCACCTATTGAATATCATCGAATATCTATTTTGTGAAAGGTTATTTGGGTAGGTATTAGTGATAGAGAAAAGTGCAACAAAAAAATCGCGGTAGGAAAAGTGCGGTAGAAAAAGTGTGGAAGAAAAATCACTGCACAAAAATTGTGATAGAAAACTCATGGCAGGAAAAGAGCGGTAGAAAAATGGTGACAGGAAAAGTGCGGTAGAAAAATCACGGCATGAAAAGTGCGGTAGAAAAATCGCAGCAAGAAAAGTGCGATAGAAAAGTGTGGTAGAAAAACCGCGGCATAAAATGTTAGATAGAAAAATCGCGGCATCAGAACCCTACAAGAAGAAGAAAGGTACGGTTTTCATATGTGTAGTGTTGAATCTATGAATTTGGTTGAGGGTTTGCCTTGTAAATTTGTTGTATGCCCTCTTGGAAGTTTATGTGATCTGAAAACGGGTGAGTACTTTACGCAAGTTTTGAATTGAGAATCATTTTCTGATGAGTTATTTTCATAAGGATTAAAGAGAATATGAATTCATGATTAACCATTCTTGTAAACAATAATACATAACACACATGAACTCAAAATGGAATAAAGCACAGGAAAAGACAAGTGAGAGAGACAACAAATGTTAGTAATAGAGTTCACCCCTCCTTGGCTACGTCTCTGAATCTGATTCAATTGGAATACATATCGCTTTCATTCCTTCTTCAAAATATGTTGGATCTTTCTCATAAGTGATTACATAAGATATTCCTTCTCCTTCAGTGAGGATTCAAGAAGACTGCTCACACTCATACCTCTCCATACATCAAGAAGGATAATACCTTACATGAATAAGTCTCTCAAATGCTTAGGAGTAGTAGCACTATGGCTTTCTAACTCGACTCATTAACTCTCCATTACTCTCCTCCCCTTTTCAAAGGGCTCACACAAGGATTTATATAGTTTTTCCTCACTCCCTCTTAATAAAGAGCATTAATTCCTAGATCCACCATAATAGGATCTAATTACAAAAGAGGAAAAACAAGATCCATGAATGTAGGATCTCAAACTATCTTCAAGTACATAAAGGGAAAAGTCTCAAAATGATCCGGATTTTATGAGAAGAACGAAATGACTACATATTATTAACAAGTGATTAACACAAAATAATAGAGATACAATAAAACCGGTTTTCTATTCAATAAGGATATAAGCTGAAACTGTAAAATGCAGCGAAAAACAAGCTTGCTGGAATGGTGGTGGCTTATCTCTGAGAAGAGATGTGACAACTGCGCTCATTCACAAGAAGATGATTACCATGAGGCTCTGAAGGCCTTTTTAAAATAAATAGGAATGCCAAAAACCCTAGACATCCAAAAACCTAACCCTAGGAGATGAAGCGCCAAAAGTCATGTGGGCCCCGTTTGGGTAAGTTAGTACATCAACTTCCCGGGGTTGTAACTTTTACATATGATCTCCGTTTTAGGCGCATGATAGCCTGTTGGAAAGGTATCATCGAGAAGATTCATTTTTGGAGAAACATCGATAAAGATTCCATGTTGCTCCCTTTTTTCCCAAAAAACGTCGTTTAGGGCCTCAAAACGGCTCTGGAAGTTTCAGGACCCAAAAAACTACTAAAAATAGTAAATTGCCAAAATTGCTAGAAAATTGTTTTCAGTCAGTTGGAAATAGTGGGTGGCCACTGATATCCACCTAGATCAATCCTCCCTCCTTGGGAAGAAATGGTCTCGATTATGTTGAGTTCCCCCATCAGATGAAGAAATTTCTGCTGAATTTGGCCCCGGGTGAGCCACTTGCCTTAGTGCAGGAGCTGCCCTGCTTTGACGACTCGATAAAGCTGGATCCTTTGCTATCGAGTGCCCTTGATTTGTGTGTCCACAATATGATCATTGGATGCATGTTATATTTAGTCAGGTTTGAGCTCTGTTGGTGTCAGTTGTTCTGCTACTTCTGAGGTGTCCAATAATGGTGGGAAATAAGGGTGAAGGAGATCCACGTTGAACACTGGGTGCAGGCCAAGGAAAGGAGGAATGTTGAGCTCAAAATAATTATCCCCCACAACCTTGGTGATGGTGTATGACCCATAATGGAGTGGTCGAAGCTTCTGATGGGGTCCTATAAGAAATTCTTTGTACAAGTGCAACCAAACTTTGTCGCCCACCTGAAACTTATGTGGCACCTGATGTTGATCATGGTGTTGCTTGTACTTGTCATTGGAATTTTGTAGGATATCCTAAACCTGTTGGAGGATGTGATGGATCCGCTCAATGAACTGTGTGGCTTTTTTAACTTCAGTTGGAGCAAGAGATGAGTCGGTCAAGGTGACCGCAAGGGGAAGTGAAACATCTATGGGACCCAATTGTTGGAATCCCAACCCCACCTGAAAGGGGTTGTGGCTAGTTGAGCTATGCAGGGCTTGGTTGTAGATATGTTGGACATAGGGAAGGCTCTCATCCCATGTGTGAGGGTGTTTGGAATTACACATGTGAAGGATATGCACAATCATTCAATTTACAACCTTGGTTTGGCCATCTGTCTGGGGGTGGAAGGCCATGGATTTGGTGAGCTTGGTGTCCAACAGTGACCAGAGGCTCGATCGGAATGTGCTGAGAAATCAAATATCCTGATATTAGACAATGGTTTGTGGGACTCCAAAATGTACCTAGACTTATTCAAAGAAGATCTTGGCAGTGGCCTCTACTGTGATACTCTTCTTGCAGGCAACCATAATTTCCATCTTAGAAAAGCAATCAAAAGCCACAAAAACACAGTCATTTACCCACTTGGTGGACATGAGGCTTGACATGTAGTCCATTGAGATGGATTCCCATGGACTGTCAGGAGTAGGAAGAGGGGTGTACATGACCTGTTTCTTAGTGGTTGGTTTGGCAATATCGCAAGCAGTGTAGGACCTGATATACTTGCTGACCTCCTGTCGAAGTTTTGGCCAGTAAAAATATTTCTGTAGCATTTCCATAGTCTTTTTGACATCGAAGAGTTCTGCCACCCAAATATAGTGGGATTCCCATATTAGCTTCACTCACTCGATTGATGGAATATAGATATGGCCCAGACGACACAACAACCCACCCTGAAGATGGAAATTATAGAAAACTGTGTTTGCACCCAACATTTGGTAGGTGGTGGTGAAGTCCGGGTCTGTCTCATAGAGTTTGGGCCATTCAGAGGTCTCATGGTTGTAAGAGTCTAGCACCATGGTGAGTGCTGCGACTCGTGGTCTGTTGAGGAAATCAACGACACAATTGGTGCTTCCTATTTTATTCTTAATGTTGAGGTGGAATTTCTACAAGTATGTGGACCACTTTTGATGGTGGTCATTCTGCAATTTTCCTTGTGTCTGCATGAATTGCAGTGGCTTATGATGAGTGTGGATGACTGTATCCTTCCCAAGAATGTAATGTCTCCACTGGCGACATGCTTGCACAATGGAGTACATTTCATTTTCGTAAGTAGGGTACTTACAGAGAACATCTGATAATGTCTCACTATGATAGGCCATGGGGTGGTCATGATAAGTGAGAACGGTGCCCACAACATAGTCTGAAGCATCTGTCTCGATCTCAAAGGGCTGCTGCAGGTCTGGTAGTGAAAGTACTGGGGTTGAGGACACGCGTTGCTTCAAATCATCGAACGCTTGTTATTGGGATTGGTCCCACACAAATTTCTCCTTACCACCACCCCTGGTTATTTGGCTGAGGGCCCATGCAATATGGGAGAATCCCAACACGAACCTGCGGTAGAAATTGGCAAGGAGCAAGAAGCCCTGAAGCTCAGTGAGTGTGGTTTGGGCTGGCCAGTCATGGATGACTTGAATCTTGGCTAGATCCACATGTATGCCATGTTGATCAATGATGTAGCCCAGGTAATGGACCCTGTCCATGCTGAAGGATCATTTTTCCAAGTTTGCGTATAGCTTGTGCTGTCGTAGGGTGTGCAGAACCTGTTGAATATGCTGCAAGTGTTTGACCCAAGTATTGTTGTAAATAAGAATGTCATCCAGATACACCATTACAAAATTATTGGTGAATGGTCGTAGGATATCATCTATCATCCTCATGAAAGTGTTTGAAGCATTTGTCAAACCAAAGGGCATGACCAACCATTCAAAAAGGCCTTCCTTTGACTTGAAGGCGGTCTTCCATACATCTGTCTGTTCTATCAGGAGCTGGTGGTAGCCATAATTCAGATCAATATTATTGAAGTATTTGGCCCTCGTGAGTTTATCAAGGAGGTCGTTGATTCAAGGAATCATGTATTGGTTTCTGACTGTGATTTTATTCAAATCTTGATAATCAATGCAGAGTCAGTAGGTTCCATCTTTATTTTGTACCAACATGATTAGGCTCCCGTAAGGTGATGAGATGGGACAGATGTGCCCCTTGTGGAGCAGTTCTTGGATCTGTTTCTTGATATCCTTATTCTCTAACAGAGAGAAGCGATAGACTGGCCCATTGGGAAGTGGTGCATCAGGGATTAGATCGATGGGGTGCTTGACCTGGAAGTGCAGAGGTAACCCGGTAGGTGAGGAGAAGATATCCAAGTATTCTTCCACGACCTTATCTACTTTCTTCTGCTGTGTGGAGAGGTCGTCCGCATAGACCTTAGATGTGGCTGTGATCTTTCTCTCATTCTAAGAGAGAATCATGAAGAAGAAAAAATTCCCCATATGAGAGATGACCTTCCTGCATTTCTTAGTAGAGATCAAGGAAATAGCACTAGGTGGGACTACCTCGGGTATCCTATACAATTTCCCATTCAAAGTAATAATAACACTATGAGGCCTAGACTCATATATGGCATGACGTTTCCATAAATAAGGCTGGCCCAAAATAACATCACAAACTTTGAGAGGAGAAAAATCACACAATACCTCATCTTTGAAGGGCTTGATTTCGTACAACAATCCACACTATTGGATGACGTGGAGATTGCTTCCTTGGCAGAGCCATCCAATGGTGTAGGTTTGTGGGTGCAACGTTGTCAAAAGGGCCAACCGCTTGACAAACTCTACTCGGATGAGGGTCTTCTGGCTACCGCTATCAACGATGAAGTGCAGAGGGGTGCCTTTTACCCACATCTATGAATGGAAGAGGCACTCTCCTTCTTCTAGCTCGTCTGGTTCACTAGGATGGATCTTGGTGGTAGAAACAATGGCACTGGGTTCCACATCAATGATTTGTATTCCCCTTTCTGGTTCTTACTCAGAGTCAGAACCCGCATCTGATTTAGAGGCTTTCACTTCGGCCACCAACGATTTCTTTGAGTGTCAGTCAACATTGTTATGCCAAGGGATCTTATGGAAGTCACACCACTTCCCGGTGTCTTTCTTTGTCTTTCTAGTGTCCTTCTTTACTTGTGGATTGGACTGGTTGTCCTGATACTTTCCATGTTTTCTCTATCCTTTGTTCAGTGGGTTGGGGCTGCCCTTTCTTGTCTTTTGTTGTGAGGGGTTCCCAGGCCCAAATTGCCTTGTCTTTTGTTTGAGCTTCTGCTCGATTTTGACGACATATCGGTAGGCGGTGCCCAAGGATGACATGTACATAAATTTAGTTTTGGTCTGAATGTATCTATGCAGACCACTGTTATACTTGAGCACCAGATGTTACTCCGAATATTTGATACCCATCTTGGTGCACAAGGTATGGAAGATATTTGTGAAATCTAGCACTGCTTGGTCTCTTGCTTGCCGCAGTGTGGTCCATTTGGTATACAAGTCGTCATAACTTCCGATAGGGTAGTATTGTTCCTTAATAGCATACCTAAAGGATTCCCAGGTGGTTGTGACTATAAATAATGAGGGTTCCTATGTTTCCTTTTTCTCACAGACATTTTCCCACCAATATTTGACATGGGGAAAGACTTTAAGGAGTGCAAAAGTAATCTTTTCTCTATTCGAAAAGTTATGGACAGAAAAATACCCTTCTAGTAGATTCAACCACTAGTCTACAACATTTGCGTCTATCCGACCTTCAAATATAGGAATATCGAAGTTTATTTGTACCTTTAAGGGGGTGATGCCTCTACTCGAAGAAGACGTGTCGCTTGTTGGTAGCCGCCAAAGGATTTGTGTGAAACTATCCATCATCTCGTTCCTCTGTTGCGTGAGGGATTCCTCAAGAAACATTTTGAAAGGATCTCCTATCCCATCATATTTATTTTCTCCTACGATGAGAGGTCTCTTTGGCGTGCGAGATATTTTGTCTTGAAGAGAAACAAGCTTGAGACCCAACTCGTTGTACTCCGACCTCATTGGGGACATGCATTAAGATGATAAGGAGCATACCCCTCTAATACCACTGATCTAGATTTTATGAGAAGAACAGAATGAATATAGATTATTAATAGGTGCTTAACACAAAATAACAAATATACAGTAAAACTGGGTTTCTATTCAATAAGGAAATAAGATGAAACTGTAAAATGCAGTGGAAAACAAGCTTGCTGGAATGGTGGCATCTTATCTCTGAGAAGAGATGTGACAGCTACGGTCATTCGCAAGAAGATGATTAACATGAGTCTCTTAAGGAATTTTAAAAATAAACAGGAATTCCAAAAACCCTAGACATCCAAAAACCTAACCCTAGGAGATGAAGCGCCAAAAGTCATGTGGGCCTCATTTGGGTATGTTCGTACATCAACTTCTCGGGGTCGTAACTTTTGCATACGATCTCCGTTTTAGGCGCATGATATCTTGTTGGAAAGGTATCATCGAGGAGATTCATTTTGGGGGCCAAAATGAAGGAACTTATATTTTTCTCCCCGTTTTCTCCAAAAAACGTCGTTTAGGGCCTCAAAACAGCTCTGGAAGTTTTTGGACTTGAAAAAATGCTAAAAATAGTAAATTACCAAAATTGCCAGAAAACTGTTTTGAGCCACTTGGAAATGGTGGGTGGCCACTGATATCCATCTGGATCACAAAACCACCCAAAGACTCCTCATCCATGTCCTTGATTCTCTCAACCTAATAGTGAGAATAATGGCAAATTGGTGTGAGGTGGTTTCTCACATAAAAACCAATTTCAAAATTATAATTTAATGAAAAATATGTGAGTCTAATTTCCCTCACAAGTATTAATCATTTTACATCAATAATGTATAATAATGTATGATTTTTTCAAAATCTCATAAAGCATAAATAATATGCATGAGCATCTCATACAACATAAGAATGCATGAGACCCTTTCCTCACAAAGCATTAATAAAATGCATGAGAAATATAAACTCAAAACATGTAAGTTAACCACCTTCACCACTTTTCAAATCAACTTGGTGAACATAGTAAAGTCTTTCCATGTGTGGAAATCCATCTGGATCATGCCTCCCCACAAAGAACCTTTTGATCTCCAAAAGTATCAACTTTATCTGTATGCAAATGTCCTCAAAAGGCACATTCTTTCAAGACTCCTTCACATGCATACTTTTGAATCAGAATGCAAATCCAACACTTGCATCCATTGCAAAGCTAATGTTTGGAAAGGCACATCCCTTGTCTCCTTAACCTCTGTTCTTCAGAGATGAAATGTCTAAGCCCACCTGCATAATATTGCAACCTATAGCAGATTATACATGTACCACAATATTTGGTGTATCTTACTTGCCAAGAGTTTATAACTACACTATTGGTCAAGTTTACAATGAATCACCAAAATGGCGTAGGAAAATCACCTCAATCAATTGTTTACATCATGATTACAAAGAATCCAATGAAGGCTTAAGGCGCAACAATAACACCTCTCACTCTCCTCACTCAAGAGTGGCTAAACAACCATTACAATGATTCATAACCTTTTTACATGATGATTTCATTCTTACATCAAGACCTTTACATGGCCAATACATCAAAATTCAAAGGCAATTCTCATGCCAAATATGATGCCAAAAAAATGCACTATGGCCAAACTATGGCCCTTCCATGGAAATTACATCAAATCTTTGAAGTCAATTTTTATGTGCCAAAATGATGTAAAAAGAATGCACTATGGCCAAACTATGGCCCTCCCATGGTAATTACATCAAATTTGAAGGCAAGTTTTATATGCCAAAATGATGCACAAAAGAATGCACTATGGCCAAACTATGGCCCTCCCATGGTAATTACATCAATTTTGAAGGCAATTTTTTCCCAATATTCCTTTGGTGGTCATTAGGTATGAGCACTTGGTTTTTAGAAACAATAGGCCTTAATAGTATATAGCACAAAACTATAATATAAAAATCCACCTAAAAAGGCACACCAAATTAAAATTGCTAAAATACAATGAGTTTTAATTCCACAAGGCGCTAGATCCATGTGACACAGGACCAAGATTTTGTGCCTTCGGTGGTTCTCGACCCTTGGTTCCATGTGAAAACTCTTGACACTTTGCAACAAGACCCAAGTTTTGTCTCCCTAGAATAATTCTGTGGCTGGGATTTCCTGGCATTGTACTCAACAAGAGCCTAATGCATGCCCTGGCATGGGTTATGTAGTTGATGTTCTAGGGTCATTGGTAAAGCAATGGAAATCTTCTCATGTTGAGCCTAAGGACAATGACGAATCTCATTTAGGAATGAAACTGGAACAAGCTTGAAGGAAGTGGAATATCTTTGATGATTCATCAATGACTACCCTTAGAGGTAGGACTGATGTTGGAAGTTCTGATCAAGCATATATTGAAGGGCCAGGTTATTTGAGTGCAAGATGATTCATTTAAGAGGCTAGAGTCTTCTGCTCAATGTGCCATTGTAACGTCCCTGACCATCCAGGCCGGGCCACGATACACGAGAGAACACTTTTATTCTCTCTGTGGAACATACTATAACATACCCAACATCCAATTGAGCTACGCCACATAAATTCTTCGAACTGCATGCAATTTAAAAATATAAACAGAACTCTTGCGGATATCTATCTATCTATCTATCTATCTATCTATCTATCTATCTATCTATCTATCTATCTATCTATCTATCTATATATATATATATATATATATATATATATATATATATATATATATATATATATATATAAAATGTAAACAGACAAATACATCTGTAAATTCACAGATTCACACTGAAATAACAATAAACATATACATGGAACATCTAAATTTATCACACAATAGACACTTATCTTTGTAATAATATCAACAACTGCGTTCATACCTTCCATGAACCTCCTAGCCTTAGACCACACTGCTCATCACTCTCAGCAGTGGGTCCCCCCCGAGTTGGGACTAAACTCCACCTGGGAAAAGGGGTTCCTAACTAGGCTAATGGTTCATAGACAATAGGGAATACTCTGTCATAGGTGCCAAATCAAACTAATAGCCTACAATGTCTCATTCCTCACATGCCTGTCTCACCCTAGGAAGTGTTCCCCTTCTCTGCTCAACAGTCCTTTGACTTTCCCACTTCATTTCCTAGCTTCAACAATAGGCCAGACAGGAATTTTCGGAGCCCTGTAGCTGCAGTTTAGCACCTTCATGAAATAAATTCCCCAAAAATTCTCTCACCTAGAGAGAAATTGCTCACGAGCCTGACAACCCACCTCTTCAATATCACACGGGCCTGACAACCTACTTCTTCAGTACAGCTCCCAATCTAACCAACTACACAAAACACATATGGATACGGATATAGGTTTAGGTACAGTGACATGAAGGTATGGAGGAAAACTGAGTGAGTGAGTGAAAGCTCCTTGAATGGCTACATGGATGACCGAATGATGGGAGGAATCATGGCAAGAATGATCGAAAATGAACTTAGTCCAAACAATATGTATGCATGTCCCCAACTTGACACTTGTCATGTTGGGAGCTACTTTGGCCCACTTGTCCCCAACTTTGGAACTTAGGTTAAAATAATTATCCATAATTTATACTTTAAGAAATATTAATATAATATTCCTTTTTGGCTTAAGCTCCCTAGATTAGCCCTTTTCCTTAACTTTTAGGCCCCCCCTTTCCCTAACTAGTGGAGTTTAGTCCCCCATACTCTTTTGTCCTGGTTGGTCTATGCGTAAAGATGTATTTCATATTAATTATAGGCACACTGGCCTTTAGAATCTAGGCTCTCTGGCCCAATCATCACAAATCTGGCTCACCAGCCTATAAAACACCGCATATACACAAAGTCTCCCTAGACTCAATATCACGCACACTTAAAATGTTGCTCACAGTATCCTAGAATGTGCACACTTCATAATTTTACTACGCAGTACATGCACACACTATGCCATGAAAGGTGCATACCAAAATTATATCAAACAACTCACCAGATTAAGTACATTTTCATTTACATTTACAATTGGGCTCGGCCTAGGGATATTACAGTCATGGATGAGGATGTGCGTTGATATTGAAATCACTTAGCACCACCATTAATATTTCATACCTCACATGACAAGTCTCCATAGGTTTGCATGAGTTACATGCTATGCAATAGATTACTCAACGCTTGAGAGTTATGGTAAATTTAGAAACCAGTAGGATCCAACTATGGCATTACGACCACCCAAGTAAAGAATGACTCCACATATGTATCAACTTGAAGGATCAACGTCGATATTTCAGTGATTGACCATCCATCGATCGCTTGCTTCACGAGATCATGGCGTTGTCGACAATGGTTAACTGGAACACGATATTCTCCATTGGGATACTCAAAATATCGATTCTCGATGGGGTCATAATTGTTGGCCATTTCATTTGGGATCATTATCGCTCGATATGAGAAATGATATTGCACCAAGGGGTCGACAAGGGTGATGGGAGAAACGCATAATTTGTAACAGATCTTAAGTGAACAATAGTTGATACTCCTCATTGATCTTGAGTGGATAGTTGATACATCCATTCACAAATTGTAAAGTTGTTATGATTGCCCGAATAGTTCTCACCCTGAGTGTTTCTCCATCAATGGATGCATGCATCCCAACATTCATTTATGCATAGATCTGGTGATATCGTTGTCCTCCACGTGAATAGAACCGTCATCAACAACTATGACAAAGATCATGATTTTGTGAACGCGATCGCGACAAGTGTTGATGCACTATCAACATCACATGACTTTCCAGGCTTATTACATAACCTGCCATTAAGTATCTGGGAGCATAACAAAATATAGCCTTTCAAGGAATGAGTGTTAAACAAAGGGCCATGCTTAATGTCCTTATCAAGAAAAGATAGTCCTGAATCACCCAAGCCTGGCATGCTATCATTCATTGACTTGGTGCGACCCACTAGATCTTCCTCAATAGTCACAATATGCAAACATGTCTTTTTGAAGAAATCAATCATAGGGAATATCTTCTCAGTTGTTACTGCATTTCTAGATTCTTCATCAACAAAACCAATTTCTATAGCATGCAACTGTTGTGCATTAATTTCTTGTACAAATATAACACTTTTAGTTGATTCTGTTATTCACTCATGTTTACTGTTTGCATCCCACTGGTCACAAAATCTGGAATAAGATGGCAGTTGCTCCTCGCATGATATTTTTATCTCCATAATATCCTCTAAATATCTCTTCAATCGTCTTGCAGGCTTCGATCGACACAGGATCATTGATCTATATCACCGATGCAAAGGTGAAATTGGCAGTCACAGGATTAACGTCATCCCATCCAAACTTATAGTATAAATACAAGACGACTGTGGGTTTGTAAAATGGAAAATACTGCTATGAAAATGAGCCTAGGATTCATAGCTCGTTGGGGATCCACATGATCTGCACCAAAAGCGTGGAACCATTTTCCCTGGCGAGTATCTTATAGAAGAATAAATTTGAACTGTCATATCTCAGACACCCATAAACAACACCAAAATTGATCGATGGATGATTTCATACCCACTTAACGATCTCGTCCCCCTTTTTAGTGTAGAAGACATGAGCATCCTCTTCTCGTATACATTGTGGATGCTGCCACATCCACTCCTCGTCGAGCAGGTCCCACGTAACTTCAATTCATTGGTCACACAAACTTTTGGTAGAGAATACAATTTATATATCTCCATGCATATGACAACATCACTTATGGTGTTTCATTTGTCCACTTGGAATAAAAACATGGCTTGGATTTTCCCTCCAGTGCATTCAAGGAATTTCTATTCTTACCATCAAAAGAATTATTTTACGTTCGCATGGAAATCATTGCATTCATTCATAGCATGGTTATGCAATCTTGTTAACAAAAAAAATTCAATTCTACAAATATGCTAACCATTTCTTACTAATCCATTCAAACAGATGCTCTTTGGATAGCTCATATTTTTGAAGAACTTCTTATGGTATTATTGTTGCTGGACTAAATCCTTCATTTGCTTCCTCCTTCTTTGCAAGAGATTGTACGACTCTCTTTCCACGTTTTGGATGAAGTTGAGGATGACCTTTCCATCATTTCCCAATCCAATGTCCACTCATCTCGCAATGAATGCAATAGTTCCTTTGCTTCTCCTTTAACAAAATCTCCTTGTAATGAGGACGTGCAAGGGGTTCTTCTTGTCTTGTCTCACTTCCGGCGGGCATGCTCATCTTTGCTACCCAAAATTTATTCTTGTGATCCTTGGCTACATCACGTTTAGAATATCGAGTGCAAGGATGCATATTGCAAGAATCATGCTTCTTAAAATCAAAGAAAGAATTTGATTGAACATGACCCTTATACCTTCCAGGCTTATCCTTGTTGTGGATCCGATGAGGACTAGGACTGGATGATTTGTCTCCTCTCTTAGAATCTGATGATGTAGAAATGGGTTTTGAAGTGGCTCTTACTTCAACGAGCTTTGAGCACTCTCCATTCACCTCTTGACCATATCCTAGCTGCAAATCATGGTCTTTGTACCACCTCTAATGGTCGGGTGATTCCTTGTCCATGAATTCCAAGTCCACCTCCTTTGTATCCCATCTTTGTGAGGAGCTTCATTCCCATGTTAGTTTCATACTGAGAAAACATCATATACCTCAATTTGAGTTTGTGCATCCTCGGTAGAAGGCTCTTTGTCCTCCATTCGTTCACCATGCTACAACTTAGCCAAGATATCATCCTTGGTTTGCAATTAGAGTTGCAATTCTTCAATAATTTTGTTGAGGACTTCTCCATGAAGCTAAGACCTCTCTTGAATCTCTTGCTTCTCTTCTTATGCAACCTACAAAAGTCTCCTCAACTATTCATTTTCAGCTTGATGTTGTGATTTATCTCTTATAATTATTGAAGTATTTCTTCTTTCTTCGCTCCTTTTCCCATCCTGAAAAGTAGTTATCCTAGATCTGATACCACATGATCTAAAAAATGGTGAGTACTTTATGCAAGTTTTCAATTGAGAATCATTTTCTAACGAGTTATTTGCATCAAGATTAAAGAGCACATGAATTTGTAATTAACCATGCTTGTAAACAACAATACATAACACACATGAACTCAAAATGGAATAAATCACAGGAAAATAAAAGTGAGAGGGACAACCAATGTTGGTAACAGATTTCACCCCTCCTAGGCTACGTCTCTGGATCTTCTTCAATTGGAATATAGATCGATTTCATTCCTTCTTCAAAATATGTTGGGGCCTTCTCATAAGTGATTACATAAGAGATGCCTTATCCTTCAGTGAGGATTCAAGAAGACTGCTCACACTCATACCTCTCCATACATCAATAAGGATAATACCTTACATGAATAAGTCTTTCAAATTCTTAGGAGTAATATCACTATGGATTTCTAACTCCACTCATTAACTCTCCATTACTCTCCTCCTCTTTTCAAAGGGCTCACATAAGGAATTATATAGTTTTTCCTCACTCCCTCTTAAGAAAGAGAATTAATTCCTAGATCCACCATAATATGATCTAATTAGAAAAGAGGAAAAACAATAACCATGAATGTAGGACCTCAAACTATCTCCAAGTACATAAAGGGAAAAGTCTCAAAACCACCCAAAGACTCCTCATCCATGTCATTGATTCTCTCAACCTAATAGTGAGAATAATGGAAAATTGGTGTGAGGTGGTTTCTCACATAAAAACCAATTTCCAAATTATAATTTAATGAAAAATATGCGAGTCTAATTTCCCTCACAAGTATTAATCATTTTACATCAATAATGTATAATAATGTATAGTTTTTCAAAAGATAATAAATCATAAATAATATGCATGAACATATCATAAAGCATAAGAATGCGCGAGACCCTTTACTCACAAAGCATTAATAAAATGCATGAGAAATATAAACTCAAAACATATAAGTTTACCACCTTCACCACTCTGCAATCAACTTGGTGAACAGAATAAAGTCCTTCCATGTGTGGAAATCCATCCATATCATTATGGCTTGTTGTAGAGTTGATATGAGGCAGATATACTGAAGTTTAGTATTGGTTCATGTTTGAGGGCTTTTGGTTGAGGTATGTGACGCAAAACCCCCTGCCTCAACAGGTTCTGCACGATCTCCCGATCTTATTATCGTTCTTTATCTTCCCCTTGAGTCGAATTGACTCTTTGATTTCCCTACAGGAAACCCCCCACACACACAAGTGTGTATCCACAGGTCCTTATGAGTTACACATGTACAAACAAGAACCAAGTGCCAACTCACTCCCTTATGATCACTAATATGCCCTTCAGCCTTCACCCAAAAGGGTAATTCGAGTTTCACGACTTCGCGATCCCGGATGTGAGTCCTCTTGTCTTGTCGATCCTCGAAACCCTGAAAATGTCTAGCGGGTCCTTGACTCCTCCCTTTGACTTTTCCTGATGTGACCTCCAACTATGAACTGGGGCCCAAACACTTCGGTACCTCAGGATTTCGCTTATCGGAATTTTGCGATGCAGCAACTCCTTTCGTCGACTTCCGAAACTGTGGAACCCCCCTACTACATATCAACAACTCTGAGCTCCTCATGATATGACAGTCCTGATTCTATGAGGACTTCGCGAATCAGGAGTTCATGACTCTTGACTCCGAGTCACAACCTCCTCCACTTCCCGAATTCCGAAACACGAAATTCAAACGCGAGATCAACGGTTCATTTTGACATGAATCCAACAACCACTATTCCTCTTTAAATTCTAACACCAAACAAATCTCATCCTTATCTCCCTTGCTGGTTAACTAGATCCAACGACTCATAGTAGATAGACACTTCCCCTAGAAGCATTTCCACTGTCCTTTCTCTTTTCAACACTCCCTCACCAAACACTCTGGCATTAACCCTTCTGAACTTTCTGCCTTATGGATGACCTCGACCTCTATCTCCCTTTGAACACTTCAAAGGTTCTATCCCTTATGATCTTCGATTCTCCTAGAAATCCTGGACTCTAAGGAATCCCTGCATGCACACCTTGCAGCATTTGCAAATAACCTCTAGTTATTTGACCCTTTGACTCTGTGAACTCCTTGCAACAAAAGTCCTTCAATCCGCTCCATAGACTGATAATGTATAAGAATTTAACCTGCCTATGAACATCTTGCACGGATCTATGCTATCCTTCACTTTTGTTGGTATGAGAACAACGATATCTCTCTTGAGTTTCCTGAGATAAAACTCAGAACTCCGTCAACGCACACCTTGCAGACGTTCACTGCACCCCTTGCAAGAATTCTCAGGAAGAGAGACAATTGAAACTCATTCTTCCCTTCTCTCAGACTTCATACCTTTAATATGAAATCTTACACACAATACAACATTGAAACAAATGAATAAATAGAGAACATAAGCAACTGTATACATACCATTCAACAAATGTAAACGGTAAGCATAATAACACCATAAAATTGAGTCAAAGATTTCATATATTAACTCAAGTGTTTCTGTACATGGGTTCTCCTCTGTGTTCTTACTCTCTACAATTCTACATCTTACTCAATTGATACAATGATACAAGCGAGGGTGTCTTTCTATCCATTTTTCACTCCTACATTACAAGCTATCTAATTTGAAATAAAAGCTAAAACAACTTCACATAAATTACAATAAATGCCTCTTTATCTAAAAGATGAGAGCAACACTCAAGATCTGTTTACAATCTCCAAAACATAAATGTAAACATGTCTCCCAACTATTACATTAATGTCTCTTCATTTAAATTTAAAACATTTTCAAAATGTGCGTTGGTGCATATCCAACTGTCTTTGTCTCTGCGCTTGTTTTGCTGGCGTGATTACGATGCTCCTGCATCATACTTCCTTGACTAAAAAATTCATGAACCCCTATTCATGAGCTCCTGCACTGTCTGTCCATGTCTTTGGATATTTGATTCACTTTCCCAACTGGCATCTTCAATTGGGTGTCCTTTACACTTGACTAAATATTCAAAATATCTTTTCCTTTGGGTCTTTCTTTCAACTCTCTGATCAATAATCCTTTCCATCTATGGCCTTTCAACTACAGGCATATGTTTAACCCATTGGAATTCTTTCTGATCCCATGATCTCTCTATTTCATCAGCTCTGTAAGGATATAGATCTGCTATGTTGAATATGGGCTATATCCCTACCCCATCCGTTAATTCAATATCATAAGCGTTTGCTTCAAACTTTCTTATGATCTTACATGGCCCAATTTTATTCATTTTCAGTTTATTGTATGTTCCCCTTGCGAATATTTCCTTTCTTAGGTGCACTAAAACAAAATCACATACTTCAAACTAAATTTCTCTCCTGTGCTAATCTTCTCTATGCTTGTATTCTTGGTTGGAATTCTCTAATCGCTCTCTAACTTTACTATGGAGCTCTTACATCTCTGCTGCAAAATCCTTTGCTCCATCACTTATGAATTCAGTATGATATAAGTCCCTTAATTCATATGCTCCTCTTAGCTGCATTCCATACATGATCTATAATGGTCTTTGTCCTGTACTCCTATTTGGTGAATCATTGTATGAAAATTCCGCTTGTGGCAGAATCTGATCCCACTGCTTGTGATGTTCAGCCACCAAAATCCTTAATAAATCTCCCAAGCTTCAGTTTAATACCTCAGTTTGTCCATCCATCTGAGGATGATATGATGAGATAAAAGATAAACTAGTCCCCAACTTCTTCCATAGGGTCCTCTAGAAATGACCAACAAATTTGGTATCCCTGTCTGAAACAATACTCTTGGGTAAGCTGTGAAGTCTAACAACTTCTTTGAAAAACATATTTTCAATGTGAGTTGTATCACTGGTTTTCCGACATGGAATGAAATGTGCCATTTTAGAAAATATGTTGACTAACACAAAGATTGAGTCACACCCTCTTTGCATCCTTGGCAGTCCTAAAACAAAATCCATACTTACCGCATCCCATGGTCTCTCTGGTACTGGCAATGGCTTATACAACCATGTATTCTGTCTTTTCCCCTTTGTGTGCTGACAAATTTTGCACTTGTTCACAAACGTCTTGACATCTATTCTCATCCCTGGCCAATAATACAATCCATTCAATTGCACGAATGCTTTGTCATGGCCGAAATGTCCAACCAATCCTCCACTATGTTTTTCCTTCAAAAGGTTCTCTCTCATAGAATAGTTCGGTATACACAACTGATTTCCCTTGAATAAAAGTCCATTCTGAATCAAATATTCAATCCATTGGCTCCTGTCTCTGAGAAATGGATTCTCACATGCTTCATAAGCATCCTTAAAATCTGAATCATCCCTGTACATATCCTTGAGGTTATCGAAACCTAAGGTCTTCACTCTAAACTCCTACAGAATCAAACATTTCATGCTCAAAGCATCAACAAATTTGTTAACAGTTCCAGAAATATTCTTTATAACAAAAGTAAAATTCTGCATGTATTCAACCCATTTTGCATGCTTCTGGTTCAAATTTTCAAGTCTTGTTATGAATTGTAAATCATGGTTATCGCTATACAATACAAACTCTTTTGGGACTAAGTAATGCCTCCATTTCTTCAACGCCTGCATGGCTGCATAAAATTCCTTGTCAAACGTGGAATATTTTAGCTTGGTTTCATTCATCTTCTCACTGAAGTATGCAATCGGCATGTTTTCTTGACTTAAGACCGCTCCAATCACAAATCCACTTGCATCACGTATCACTTGAAATGTCTTGCTGAAATCTTGTAGAACCAGAACTGGCTGTCCAATTATCTTTTCCTTCAATAAATTGAAACGCTTCTCTGCTTCCTCTGTCCAATGGAAATATTTGTGTCTTTTCTTGAGTGTGTCCATCATAGATGAACATATCCCACTGAAATTTATGATGAACTTCCTGTAAAAGCTAGCCAATCCATGGAATCTTCAAACTTCAAAGATACTCTTTGGCGATGGCCAATCCATGATTACTTTTACCTTCTCAAGATCCATCTTTAACTCATTCGAAGAGATTACGAACCCCGAATAAATGAGTTCTTTCTTCATGAAAGATGACTTATTCAAATTAATCAATAATTTCTCTTGTTGTAACATCCTCATCACTACAACTAAATGCTTCAGATGTTCTTCTTCAGTCTTAGTGAAGATCAATATATCATCAAGATACACGATTACTAATTTTCCAATGAAATCTTTCAAGACTTCGTTCATCAACCTCATAAAAGTAGTAGGCACATTTGTCAATCCAAATGGCATGACAATCCATTCATACAACCCTTCATTCGTCTTGAATGTTGTCTTCCATTCATCACCTTCCCTCATTCTAATCTGATGATAACCGCTTTTTAAATCAATTTTTGAAAAAAACTTTGCTCCACTCAAGCAATCCATCAAGTCATCCATCCTTGGTAAAGGAAATCTATACCTAATGGTGATTTTGTTTATAGCTCTTGAATCTGTAGACATTCTCCATCCACCATCTTTCTTTGGACTTAACACTGTTGGTAAAACACATGGACTCAATCTTTCTCAAACCAACCCTATGTCCATCAAATCTTGGAATTGCTTCTTAAATTCTTCATTCTCCTGCGACATCAATCTGTATGCATATTTGTTTGGTAGAGTCGCTCCCAGTATATGATCAATATGATGAATTATGATCCTGATGGGTGGAAATGAACAAGGTAGACCATCCACCACTATATCGACAAATTCCTCCTGCAGTTCTTGAATTTCCTCAGGTAGATCATCTATCTTGGTACTGGTCAAGATGACTCTAGGATTTCTCACCACCGCAAAATGCATTTTTTCATCTTTCTTGACTTCATCAAGAAGTTCCTTCCCACTCATGATAAGTATAGTATTGTTCACCTCTATTTTCACCTTCTCATATTTAATTGGTAGAAACATATGCGTTCTACCATTCTTCTCCAAGGTGTAAGTGTTCTTTCTCCCATCATGAACAACATTTATGTCATATTTCCATGGTCTCCCCAACAAAATATGACAGACATCCATGGGAGTAACATCACATAAAAATTCATTCTTATATCCCCCTATCTTAAATTCAACTAAACATTGTTTAGTGATAGTTACCTGATGTCCCTTTTGTAGCCACGAGAATTTGTATGGGCTCGGATGTGAAACAGTCTCCAATTCCAGCTTCTCCACCATTTATGTGGATACTAGATTATATGTTCTTCCACTATCCACTATTACCTTGCATACCCTGTCCTTGGTCTTCCAAGTAGTTCTAAATAAATTGTTCCTCTGGACTAGATTTTCTATCTCTTTCTCTGGCTTCAAGAGAAATTTCCGCATCATTAACGACCTTTCGCCTTTTGTATATTCTGCCTCAACATTTCACCTTTGAGATTATGAAATGTGAGATTCACCTTCTCCATCTCTTTTCCTATTAGGACATTTAAAAGATTTATGTCTGATCTTTCCATAGAAAAAACATTTTACTTCACCTCCTCTGCCTATTCCTCTTCCTCTGGCTCACGGAAAAGTGTTTATGTCGGCATACTGTCTCCCTTGTGAACTTGCTCCTCTTTCAGGGTGAGTATGAGGTTTCTTTTCTTCTTCCTTCAACTTCTAAGTTATGTTCTGGGAAATTTCTTTGCTTATGCTCAGAGTTCGACCTCGACCTCTTTGACCTTGCTTTCAGGCTAATTTTTCTTCAGCCTTCAAAGACATTTGATACACATCTTCTACTTTCCTTATTGTTATCATTCTCATCTCATATTGAATGTCATATCTCAAACCATTCATGTATTTGGCAACCTTTTCATCATCACTTTCTCGATGACCTGCTCTAATGTTTATCCTATAGAACTCTTTAGTGTATTCTTTCACTGTCATCCCTTTCTGTCTCAAGTTTTTCATTCTTCAAAACAACTTGATTTGGTAATCCTTGGGTATAAAATTGGCTTTCATTTTTGTAACCATCCTATGCCAACTTTTGATTCTTTTCTTGCCTTTACAATGCCTGCCATCCTGTAGTTCATCCCACCACAGTGCTGCATGCCCTTTAAGTCTAGTGATTGCATGTTTAACTTTCTTATCTTCCTCAACATCCTCATAGTCGAAGTATTTGTCTAGATCTCTAAACCAATCTAGCAACTCCTCAACGTCTAGATTGCCTTCATACATTGGAATGCCCATATTTTCTCTGGCACTTATTCTTGCAACATCTCTGAATAGACATTCTTCTGTAGCATCGTCGACTACAACTTCTTCTTCAGCTCCAACCTCATTTTCACTTTCGGCTTCACTGACATCTCCAGCATCAACTATCTGTCTTTGTGTTGTTTCCATAACATCCAATTGAGCACAAAGTTCTCTCATCTCCATTTCCACAGTTGGATCGGGTATTGGTCTTTCTCTCCTTCCTGGCGACATTGTGTCAATCTCTTCCCCCTAGAATAAATAAATAAATTTTAAGGCTCTGATACCACTCTGATGTAGAACCCCCTACCTCAACAAGTTCTATGAGAACTCCTGGTCTTAGGATCGTTCTTTATCTTCCCCTTGAGTCGAATTGACTCTTTGATTTCCCTATAGGAAACCCCACACACACACAAGTGTGTATATATAGGTCCTTATGAGTTACACTTGTACAAACAAGCACCAAGTGCCAACTCACTCCCTCATGATCACTGATATGCCCTTCAACCTTCACCCAAAAGGGTACTTCAGGTTTTTCAACTTCGTGATCCTAGATGTGAGTCTTCTTGTCTTGTCGATCCCCTAAACCCTAAAAAGGTCTAGTGGGTCTCTGACTCCTTTCTTTGACTTTTCCTAATGTGACCTCCAACTATGAATTGGGGCCCAACAACTTTGGTACCTCGCGATTTCGCTTACCGACATTTTGCGATGCAACAACTCCTTTTGCCGACTTTCGAAACTGCAACAACCCCCTTCCATAGATCAATGACTCTGATCTCCCCATGATATGATAGTCTTGATTCTATCAGGACTTCGTGAATCGAGAGTTCATGACTCTCGACTCCGAGTCACAACCTCCTCCACTTCTTGAATTCTACACAAAATTCAAGTGCGAGATCAACGGTTCCTATTGACCTGAATCCAACGACCACTATTCCTCTTGAGATTCTAACATTGAGTAACTCTCGTCCTTATCACCCTTGTTGGTTAACTAGATCCAATGGCCCACAGTAGATCAACACTTCCCCTGGAAGTGTTTCCACCGTCCTTTCTTTTTTTAACACTCCCTCGCCAAACACTCTGGCGTCAACCCTTATGAACTTTCCCTCTTACGGATGACCTCAACCTTCATCTCCATTTGAACAATTCAAAGGTTCTATCCCTTCTGAGCTTCGATTCTCCCAGAAATCCTGGAATCTAAGGAATTCCTGCACACACACCTTGCAACATTTGCAAATAACCTCTAGTTATTTGACCTTTCGACTCTGTGCACTCCTTGCAACAACAATCCTTCAATTCTACCCCTAGATTGATAAAGTCTAATACTTTAACCCACCTGTGCACATCGTGCATGGATTTGTGCTATCTTGCACTTCTGCGAGTATGAGAACAATGATATCTCTCTTGAGTTTCCTAAGATAAAACTCAGAACTCAGTCAATGCACACCTTGCGGACGTTCATTGCACCCCTTGTAGGAATTCTCAAGAAGAGAGACAATTGAAACTCATTCTTCCCTTCTCTCAGACTTCATACCTTTAACATGAAATCATACACACAATACAACATTGAAACAAATGCATAAACGGAGAATATAAGCAACTGTATACATACCATTCAACAAATGTAAATAGTAAGCATAATAACACCATAAAATTGAGTCAAAACTTTCATATATTAACTCAAGTGTTCCTGTACATGGGTTCTCCTATGTGTTCTTACTCTCTACATCTCTACAACTTACTCAACTGATACAATGATACAAGGGAGGGTGTATTTCTATCCGTTTTTCCCTCCTACATTACAAACTATCTAATATGAAATAAAAGCTACAACAACTTGTTGGCAGCCAATTCACATTTTTTTCATTGTCTCATAAGCTGCCTACACCAATGTTTCATAAACATTGATTTTTCGTCATAATTTTCAAATGAATGACGAATTTATTCTTTGCGCCTTTCCGCACGCCTACCTTCGCTAAGTCTTCACGAGTGCAAGCATGAATATTTCTCCTTTCAAGAGCTCATTTCGATCATTTTCTCAACTGCCAATATCTTTTGTGTCACTATGCATTTTGTGCCTATCTTTTTAATTGTCTTTACATGATCGGCAATATCCCTTGATCATTTTTCATACTGCGATGGATTATGTAACTCAGTTTTATTGGAGACATTTAGCCTTTGGATTCTCATTTCATGACTTGCCTAAAACATTGATTCATTGAATTGCATCGAGGTCATGATTTATCTTTTGTGATCCTTATTGTTGATCCTTATCATAGCTCTTGGCATATCAATTGTATGTAATATCGATTTGACACCTTAATTAAACGTTTGATTAATGCATTGGCGAATACATGATTTTGGGTTTTGAACTACATGTCGGATGTTTGAACATTATGGTATAACACTCACACACATTGGTATACTCATTGGACGTTATTAGATCAATTGTGCGATTGGATTTCATTGAATTTGCAATGCATTAATTTTGGATTGGCTTCTTATTTGTATTCACTCAACCTTTGGTTTCATAAGATATAAGGATATTCATATA
>ML784504.1:316725-362450 GCA_009831015.1 Picea engelmannii
TTAATGTCTCTTCATTTAAATTTAAAACATTTTCAAAATGTGCGCTGGTGCATATCTAACTATCTTTGTCTTTGCGCTTGCTTTGCTCACATGCTTACTGTTAGCGATAAATGTTGTCATGGGCTCGAGAGCATTCAGGTCTGTAAGTTGCACGAAATGATCAAGCACAACACAGGAGAATCCCTGTTTTTCCAAGTAGCAGGTCAAGCGAGCGGGCAAAATGTTGTCGGCAACATCTAGGGTCTATTCTTGTGAAGCAGATCGACGGTCAGTGGGTAATTGCAGTCAGCCGAGTCACGCCAAGTATATCACAGAAGTTGTTAAAGGGGTGAATGGTCAGAAGTTTCCATGGAGAACTTGTGAAGTAACGAGGGTCGTTGATCAAGATTAGTTGATGTGGAGGTTCATTTCTTGAACTTGGGTTTCGTGAGTTTGGAGGGCGGACCATATCCTTTGGTTGCGCAAGATCACGAGTCGCGAGAATTGTGGAAAAGAAAAGAAAAGAGACATCACCTCTCAGGATTTGACGAAAGGAGAGCACCAAGGTTCGACACTCCAACTCGCGAGGTCGCGAGTTGCGAGAGGCGCTAGCACTTAAGCCTTAGCCGACGGTTATGTGTGGAGGGAACCAACAGTAAAAAGAGCTATGCAGTATTTCCGAGAAGATCTCAGCCGTCCATCTAGAGGGACACGTGGTGCACGATTAGGCTCCTCACCTCCTTGCCCCTCGCAACTTTGAAGATCGAGGACCAACCTCCTCCCAGTCGTGAGACATGAAGTGCTGAGGGCATCCAAGACTCAGGCCCATAGTCTTGCCGAGGTGATCAGGACCGTCCATCAAAGAGGGACACGTGGTGCGCAATTAGTCTCCTCGCCTCCTCGCCCCTCGCAACTTTGAAGATTGAGGACCAGCCTCCTCCCAGCCGCGAGACACGAAGTGTCGAGGGCATCTAGGACTGGGGCCCGCGGTCTCACGAAGTGTTTTCAGCCATCCATCCAGAGGGGACACCTGGCGGCAAATAGAGCCATCTCTACGTTTCGCTCATCGCTACTCTAAGGCGCAAAAGGCAGCTCTGTTATATCCTGATGCATGAGGTGCCGGGAAAGTCTCGGACACGGGCCCACCACAGTGTCAGAAGAATTCAAGACCATTAGATCTCAGAAGGACACGTGGTGCCAGATTAAGCCTTCTCGGCATATCGCTCATCGCGACTTCAATCAACAAATATTAGCCCTTTCGTATTCGCGAATGCCAAAAAGCGCCATGGGAATAGGCACGTGGTCACAGTCCGTGGTCACTTGGAGAAAGAGAGAAGTTACGTAAAGAAGTCCAAAGCATCGAGTTCAGTTACAGAGAGGACCATCGCAGTCTCCAAGCACCATCGGATCCGATCTCCATATTGTTTCTCGCCTGAAGTAAATGATGATAGGCACAGGTGGTTGAGACTTCCTCTCATTCATTAAGTGAGGGAATGGAGGTTATGGCAAGCCATCTGCCCAAGGAGGTCTTGTGTATCGATTTTCCCAGAGAAGCCATGCTGGAGTCCTTGACTCAACAGAAAAGTCTACGCACACTAGCCCAACACTTAATGGCTCAGCTACTCTCCTTACAAGAGCCATGCTTAGTTAATATGGTTCTTAAAAGAAGACATCAGTACGAGTTTGACTGAAAGGACACCCGACTTTGAGTGACTGTACACGCCTCTGTGAGGTGAAGTTTCCTGAGTATATAGACTCAGTTTTTGTATTTTGTAAGCATCGATGGTTGAGCAGTGCTCCCGGTTGTAAAGTTTTAATGAAGCACTGTTACTCTGGTTGTGTATGAACTTTTGAGACTTCTTGTTTTATGAATGCCAGTTCCTTTTACATCTTTGTTACACTGTGTTAGAGCAACTCGAAATTGGAGGATCCAATCGAGCTGTGGATATTATAGGATGATGTTGTAATGGATCACTGTAATAGTTGCGCTGTCTCTAATCAGTTCCTGTGATTTTCCCAATGCTGAGCGACTTGGAATTGGAGGATCCAGTCAAGTCCACCTTCAGTTTCTTATGGCCTTGAACCAAGCGGATCTTGTATTCAAAGTCTTTCTTCTACAAACCGCTGAAATCTTGTTGTCCAAATCTGTTTGTTCACCTTTCTTGATAAGTCTTCCATCTGCTCATCTTTAAATCAACCCACTGGCTGAAGTTAGATAAAGACCTCCTTTGTCCCATACATGCTAGACCCAGTCCCTGAGTTAGAGTGATATCTCCTCGAGCCTTTATCTCCATTTGATCATCCCTTTAAAAAAAAAATCATGACATTAAACTGATGGGTGTCGGGCTCTTCTCCTGCAAGCAATCTAGGAGTGACTTCCGACGCTAACATTTCTGGCACCATTGCCGGGGACGAAGTTGAATATTTTCCCTGGGATTGAACGACAACGATTAGCTGATTCTGAAGGTACATCAGATATCAAAACTATTGAGATTGATACTATGCACCTGGGGACTCCATTGTGATGACTCCATTGGGGAGAACCTGTTCTATTAATTGTGGCTTTCAGAGGCAGACACACACGGTCTCATCCACAACTGCCTCTAGCTACACCTGAAGTTGACCCAGAGGTGGTTCTCAGAAGAGGAAAGAGCTCTGCAGAAGAAGTTTCCATCACCGAAATAGGTAACCCACCATCTCCTTTTGTAAGAACTCCTTTTCTTCCTCCTCATTTTCTTGATAGACCTCCTTCAGAGGTTTCCCGTTTCCTGAATTTTGGGAGCGTTCCTGCTGATTTTTCCCCTCCTGGTCTGGGATTGGAAGGAGAAACCCTTGTCACTCCCTTCTCCTCTGAAGCTATACCTTGGCATAGAGTTAGGACTACAGAATATTTTGCCACTCTTTCACAAAGAGGAGTACTTGCGGACTTGAGCTCGTTAGCCTTCTCCTTAAATCCTCTCTTGTTTCCCACTCCACTTCGGGACTCATTCCCAGTAGCCCCTTCGCAAACTCCTTCTCCTCTGAGTTCTCCTCCACCTAAGATTCCTATGGCTGGTGCTAATCCCACTCTGAGTAGAATGGATGCCATAGTCACTGCTAGATATGCTCCCTTAGTTCTTCCCCTTCCTATGAATCCTCTCCCGGCTGGGAATTACTTGAAATACATGCCCAAGTTCACTGGGGAAGGAGACTTAATTGCCGAAGAACACTTGGATGCTTTCTATAGTTATGCAGACAACCTAAATATTGAAAATGAAGATGTATGGATGAGAGTCTTCATCCAGATCCTAGATGCGGAGGTGAGAAAATGGTTTAGAGGATTGGCCCTGGGATCTATTGTTGGAATTGAAGCCCTGGAAAGTGTTTTCCTGAGGCAGTGGGGAGATAGGAAGGATTTCATGTATTACATGACAGAGTTTGGGTCTCTGAAGAAAATGGAAGGAGAGTCTATCTCTGGCTTCTCCAAAAGATTCAACAAAATGTATAACAAGATTCCTGCAGAGATCAAACCCTCAGAAGCCTCTGCCCAAATTTCCAATGCTGGTGCATTTGACCCTGATTTCTGTCTTCTATTAAGAGAAAGAAGAGCCACCTCCTTAGCTCAGATGCAGGATGTGGCCATAGAAGTGGAATCCAACATATTAGCAGCTGACAGACTGAGGAACAAGGCYGACGCAGACAGAAGAAAGGGAAAGTCTGAAGCCTCAACTTTTGGCCCATTGTTGCCCCACACTCAAGTGGATGAACTGACCAAGATGGTGAAGTCTCTGTCTGCAGAAATGGAGAGAATGAGGGTGGAAAGAAGGCAAGCATATAAAGGCCCTCAGATCGCCAAAAATAAAGGAGGCTTCAGGAGGCCAAATAATTTTACTCCCCCGAATATGCAAAGAGAGAAGGGAAGAGACAGAGAAGACCAGAAAATTCAGGCCCCTTTTCAAAACAATTTTGTGGCTGAGGGGGAAGAAAGAGAAACATTGATCCTGAAATCCACTGCTTATAAGACACTCCTCCATTTCCTCATCTCACTCAATCAGCCTATGAGGAGTCTCTCATGGACAGTCAGCTAAATGAGCTGAGCAAGGAAAACAAGGATAGTGGTGGCCGAGGCAGGTATAACCTGAGGTCCGACAAAAAGACAGAAGCACCTGATATTCCTGAGAAGACCACTAGAATAGAGAAACCTACTAACAAATTAGTATATGGTCATAGAGGTAAGAAGGCTCAACCCCTCTCTCCCATTGTCCACAATCATGCCCCTGAAATAAGAGAGATTCCAAATCTTACATCTTCTTTTAATTTTGATCATGAGATTCAAAAGATCAGAATCCCTGTGCCCCTCACCAAGCTAATTAAACATGAAGAATTTAAAAAATGCTTCTCTGAGCTTTTACAGTCCGAAGCCTCATGCCTTCCCACAGACTCCATAAATCTCCAAGATGAAAATCCAGCAGTTGTCCTAGGCCCCATGGTAGAAGATAGAGATGATTCATCCCCTCCCTTCTACACATACATGAACATACATGATAAAGTGCTACACAACTGCTTGATGGATTCAGGGGATTCTCACAACCTCATGCCCAAAACTGTCATGGAAGAGTTATGACTAGAAGTCACCCGAGCCTATCACGACCTCTATTCTTTTGACTCCAGGAGAGTTCAGTGTCTTGGAGTTATTAAAGACCTGGTTGTGACCCTGTTTCAACTGCCCATGAAGAGTGTGTTCATGGATATCATAGTAGCTGATGTCCCCCCCAAGTTCGGTATGCTATTGTCAAGATCTTGGATAAAAAGACTGCGGGGAACCTTGCAGATGGACCTCACGTATGCTACTATCCCAGTGTTTGGAGGAGAGCATAGAAGACTGTGCAGGGAAGCTCAATTGGCCTATATTACCAGTGACGAATCCAATCCCACTAATCATCCCATTTTTTCCTTGGACACTGATTTAGGCTCCATTTTACTACAGCTCGCCCATACCCCTGAACCTCCTCTCAAACTCAGAAAGCAGCCCACTATTTCCCCCGTAGTCCCTCCTTCCATCACCCCAATCTAGAAAATGTTTTTTGATGGAGCCTATTCCCGAGAAGGCGCTGGAGCTGGGGTGGTTTTTTGTGTCACTTGCTCAGGAGACCATATCCCTGTTATACAAATTAGAATTCAAAGCTACCAACAATGTGGCAGAGTATGAAGCTCTTATCCTAGGATTAAGAGCCGCAAGGGAAATGGGAATTCAAGAGGTAGCAGTGTTCGGAGATGCCGATTTGGTAGTCCAGCAGATCAGGAGTGCTTATAAAGCCAAGCATCCTCGACTCAGGAATTACAGAAATGAGGTATGGGACCTAATTGACAGTTTCTTCTCAGCATTTAACATTTATTTCATCCCAAGAGAAGAGAACACAACAACAGATTCCTTGGATACATCAACGAGCATTTTCAAAGTACCCTTGCCGCCCAAACTGAGGTATGATGTAGAAGTGAGATACAGGCCCTCCATACTTGACAACATCAAACATTGGAAGGTGTTTGATGATGACCTCGAGATAAAAAAGTTCTTGGAGACTATTGAAGAATTTTCAGAAATGCATATCGATCAAGATTCCGTCTCTGAGGAAAGGTTTGATGGGAGTAAGTTGCTGAGTAAAATAGCAAAACATGACATTATTCAGTTGCCTAGTAATCACATTCCGAGAGGATTGGTCCCATTAGAGAGATTGTTTGATGGGAATGATGTGGTAGTAAAGGGGAGAGTTTCAGGTGATGATGCTGACACAACTGAGTGCAACATCGACACACAAGAGGAGCCTAAGTTTGTCAAGATGTCAAGGAGTTTGACCAAGGAGCAAATGGATAAATATACCGAGTTGCTAAGAGTTTTTTTTGATGTGTTTGCATGGACCTACAAAGACCTCAAGATGTATGACACATCAATCATTGAGCACAATATCCCACTGAAAGAAGAGGCTAAGCGATTCAAGCAGAAACTGAGGCAGATAAATCCCATGTTGCTACCTGTCATGGAGAAAGAAGTGAAGAAGCTGCTGGATGCCCAAATCATTGTCCCCTTGAGATATTTCGATTGGGTGGCCACTTTGGTTCCAGTAAGAAAGAAGAGTGGGGAAATCAGACTCTGTGTTGATTTCAGGAACCTGAACAGGAGCTCAAGGAAAGACAATTATCCCCTGCCCAACATGGAGCACATATTGCAGAAGGTCACTGGCGCATATAGAATATCCATGATTGATGGTTTCTCTGGATACAATCAGATATCGATCATGCCTGAGGATAGAGAGAAGACAACCTTCCCCACTCCTTGGGGCACATTCATGTATTCCAAAATGCCTATCGGATTGATGAATGCAGGAGCAACATTTCAGTGAGCCATGGACATAACGTTCATCAGAGAGAAGGATCAGTTTGTGGTAATCTATCTGGATGATTCACAGTCTTCTCCAGGATAGACAAGGAGCACCGTTGTCATCTCAAAAAGGTTTTCTTGAAGTGTCAGAGGTTTGGCCTATCCCTGAACCCCAAGAAATCTTTGTTTTCTATGAAGGAAGGGAAGCTATTGGGCCATATAATGTCTATAGAAGGAGTAAGGATTGATCCTAGCAGGGTGGAAGCACTTCAAACCTAGTCACTTCCCAGATCTAAGAAGGAAGTTCAAGCCTTTTTGGGGAAGATAAATTTTCTGAGGAGATTTGTCTCAAATTTTGCTGAGTTGGTGAAACACATCACGACCATGCTCAGGAAGGGAAATGAAATAAAATGGACTGCTGAAACCAGGGAATCTTTTGTTCAAATAAAGAAGGCGTTGACTGAGGCACCTATGCTAATCAGTCCTAATTATTATAAAGATTTCCTGATTTTTTCTTTTGGTTCTTGCGATACAATAGCAGCGGTCTTGTTGCAGAAAAATGATCAAGGGAAAGAGAAACCTATTGCCTTCTATAGCAAGGCATTGAGAGATGCAGAACTCCGGTACAAGATCATGGAAAAGCAGGCCTATGCCCTAGTGAAAGTTCTCAAATATTTTAGAGTATATGTCTTTCACTCAAAAGTCACTGCATACGTTCCTTCAGCCTCTGTGAAGGACATTCTTATACAGCCTGACATAGACAGAAGAAGGGGTAAGTGGATCACCAAGATCCTAGAGTTTGATCTAGAAATTAAGCCCACCAAGTTGATAAAGGGGCAGGGTTTGGCTAAGTTGCTGGCTGAATCCAATTGCAAAGCCTTAGGGATTAGTTTCATCAATGAGCAAGCTGAGTCATTCAACCAGAATTTTCAGGATGCCTTGTCTCTAGCAACATGCTCCTAGTACAAGGATATCTTGTATTTTCTGCAAGAATTGAGGCCTCCTGATGGAATGGAAAAGAGCAAGGCGAGAGATTTAAAGCTCAAGGCAGTCATATATTGCCTCATTGGCCAAGCCTTGTACTGGAAAGACCCTTCAGGGGTATTTCTAAGGTGCCTGGACCCACAAGAAGCCCATCAGGTTATTTTTGATTTTCACAGTGGCCTTTGTGGGGGTCATTATTTATGGAAGACCACAGCCCATAAGATCCTTCGAGCTGGGTATTACTAGCCCACTTTATTCCCTGATGTCTACAGAGAAATCAGAGCTTGCATCAAATGCCAGAAGTTCTCAGGTAAGCAGTAGCTCAAATATCTGTCATTAAAGCCTGTAGTGGTTTCAACACCCTTTCAACAATGGGGATTGGACTTCATTGGAGAGATTCATCCTCCCTCAAGTGGTCAGCACAGATGGATCCCAACGGCAACAGATTATTTCACGAAGTGGATAGAAGCTGTCCCCACCAGAAGCGCATCACACAAAGTAATTATCATCTTCCTGGAGGATATCATAACCCGATTTGGTTGTCCCAGCAAGATCGTCACCGACAATGCTGCTTCTTTCAAATATGAACCTCTAATTAAGTTCTATGAGCAGTTCTAGATCTCTCTAATTCACTCCACCCCCTACTATCCCCAGGGCAATGGTTTAGCAAAATCTTCTAACAAAATCCTGATAAAGATCATCAAAAGATTGTTAGAGGATAACAAAAGAGGCTGGGATTCAAAGTTGAAATTTTCTCTGTGGGCCGATCGTGTCACAACGAAGAAGTCTCTGGGCACTTCGCCATTTCAACTAGTCTATGGAGCATAGGCGATTTTCCCTACTTAGCTCGCCTTACCTATGACAAATTTCTTTCAGGACTACAAGGGAGAACCAGATCATATGATCAGAAGAATCCATCAGATAGTGGAAGTGCAGTAGATCAGAGAACAAGTGAGGGACGCAACTTACAGTCATCAGCAGAAGATCAAATAGGCTTTTGATAGAAAGGTCAGGAAGAAGGAGTTTGAGATTGGGGACTTGGTATTTAAGTGGGATGCACCCAGACAGGATAAAGTCAAGCACAACAAGTTCGACACCCTCTGGATTGACACCTTCAAAATCTCTAAGTTTTTCTCCAACAACACATATGGGTTGCAGGATCTGGAGGGTGAAGAGCTTTTCAACAGCCCAGTGAATGGGCATTTTTTGAAAAAATGTTTTATTTGAGCCTTAAACGGCTCCTTTGTTTGTAAATATTGTCTTTTAATTCTTTGTTTAGTTTCTTTTTGCATGTTTTCGGCCTAGTAAGTGACTCCATAGCCCAATAACAAGGTACCGAAGCTGCAGAAGGAGTTCTTAGAGCATCACAGGGATGACTCTATCCCCCATGGAGCCTAATGTTAGCGATAAACATTGTCATAGGCTCGAGAGCATTCGGGTCTGCAAGTTGCACGAAATGATCAAGTGCATCACAGGAGAATCCCTGTTTTTCCAAGTAGCAGGTCAAGCGAGCGGGCAAAATGTCGGCGACAACATCCAGGGTCTATTCTTGTGAAGCAGATCGATGGTTGGTGGGTAATTGTAGTCAGTCAAGTCACGCCAAGTATAGCGTAGAATTTGTTAAAGGGGTGAACGGTCAGAAGTCTCCGTGGAGAACTCACGAATTAACGAGGGCCATTGATCGCGATCAGTTGATGTGGAGGTTCATTTATTGAACTTGGGTTTCGTGAGTTTGGAGGGTGGACCATATCCTTTGGTTGTGTGAGATCACGAGTCACGAGAATTGTGGAAAAGAAAATAAAAGAGCCACCGCCTCTCGAGATTTCGCGGAAGGAGAGCGCCAAGGTTCGACACTCCAATTTGCGAGGTCATGAGTTGCGAGAGGCGTTAGCACTTAAGTCTTAGCTGATGGTTACATGTGGAGGGAACCAACAATAAAAAGAGCTATGAAGTATTTCCGAGAAGATCTCAGCTGTCCATCCAGAGGGACACATGGTGCGCGATTAGGCTCCTCGCCTCCTCGCCCCTCGCAACTTTGAAGATCGAGGACCAGTCTCCTCCCAGCTGCGAGATGCAAAGTGCTGAGGGCATCCAAGACTCGGGCCCACAGTCTTGCTGAGGTGTTCAGGACCGTCCATCAAAGAGGGACACATGGTGCATGATTAGGCTCCTTGCCTCCTCACCCCTCACAACTTTGAAGATCGAGGACCAGCCTCCTCCTAGCCGTGAGACACGAAGTGTTGAGGGCATCCAGGACTGGGGCCCACGGTCTCACGAAGTGTTTTCAGCCGTCCATCCAAAGGGGACACCTGGCGGAAAATAGAGCCATCTCGGTGTTTCGCCCATCGTGACTCTAAGGCACAAAAGGCAGCTCTGTTATATCCCGATGCATGAGGTGTCGGGAAAGATTCGGACCTGGGCCCACCGCAGTGTCAGGAGAATTCAAGACGGTTATATCTCAAAAGGACACGTGGTGCCAGATTAAGCCTTCTTGGCATATCGCTCATCGCGACTTCAATCAACAAAGATTAGCCCTTTCGTATTCATGAATGCCGAAAAGTGCCATGGGAATAGGCACGTGGTCACAGTCCATGGTCACTTGGAGAAAGAGAGAAGTTGCGTAAAGAAGGCCGAAGCGCTGAGTTCAGTTACAGAGAGGACCGTCGCAATTTTCAAGCGCCATCGGATTCGATCTCCATATTGTTTCTCGCCTGAAGTAAATGATGACCAACGCAGGTGGTTGAGACTTCCTCTCATTCATTAAGTGAGGGAATGGAGGTTCTGGCAAGCCATCTGCCCAAGGAGGTCCTGTGTATCGATTTTCCCAGAGAATCCATGTCGAAGTCCTCGACTCAAAAGAAAAGTCTGCGCACACTAGCCCAACACTTAATGGCTCAGCTACTCTCCTTACAAGAGACATGCTTAGTTAAGATGGCGCTTAAAAGAAGACATCAGTACGAGTTTGAATGAAAGGACACCCGGATTTGAGTGACTGTACATGCCTCTATGAGGTGAAGTTTCCTGAGTATATAGACTCATTTTTTGTATTTTGTAAGCATCGATGGTTGAGCAGCACTCCCGGTTGTAAAGTTTTAATGAAGCACTGTTACTCTGGTTGTGTATGAACTTTTGAGACTTCTTGTCTTATGAATGCCAGTTCCTTTTACGTCTTTGTTACACTGTGTTAGAGCAACTTGGAATTAGAGGATCCAGTCGAGCTGTGGCTATTATAGGATGATGTTGTAATGGATCACTGTAATAGTTGCGATGTCTCTAATCAGTTCCCGTGATTTTCCCAATGCTGAGCGACTTGGAATTGGAGGATCCAGTCATGTCCACCTTTAGTTTCTTGAGGCCCTGAACCAAGCGGATCTTGTATTCAGAGTCTTTCTTCTACAAACTACTGAAAGCCTGTTTCCCAAAGCTGTTTGTTCACCTTTCTTGATAAATCTTCCATCTGCTCATCTTTAAATCAACCCACTGGCTGAAGTTAGATCAAGACCTCCTTTGTCCCATACATGCTAGACCCAGTCCCTGAGTTAGAGTGACATCTCCTCGATCCTTTATCTCCATTTGATCATCCCTTTAAAAAAAAAATCGCGACATTAAACTGATGGGTGTCGGGCTCTACTCCTGCAAGCAATCCAGGAGTGACTTCCGATGCTAACACTTACGATGCTCCTGCATCAGTATGTTACTGAATTTATTGGTACATATATAAGTTGTATAACAATGAGGTTGTGGCACATGGTTTATGTGAGGATTTATGGTATTTTATTTATGGAGAGTGTGGTGCATTGCTAGAGGTATCTTGTTGGTTATTTTGGTGTATGTTATTGGTATATGGTAGGGGTATATGATTGGGTACATGGATGAGATACATACTTGAAGTACATGGCGATATTAATACATCTTGTTGAGACATATTTTGGTTTGTTGTTGATACATGATTGGTACATGTTGTTGGTTATCTTTGTATAATGTTGATGTACATGTTCGATGTACATGATTGATTTGCATTGTTGGCACATGGTTTGAGTGATATTCTTGTGATTTTGGGTATGAGATCTATGTTATCAGATATGATATATTGAGGAGAGTATTGGTACATGTTGTTGGTGTATTTATTTTTGTTGGTACATGCAAGGCATAGGTACAGGTTGGTTACAAGGCAATGGAACAGGTTGATTAAAGGTCAACGACACATATTGGTACATGTTTATAAAAGTATATCTCACAATGATAGTGCGACATGGGTTCCATCATTTTACTTATATTTAGGGCGGTTAGACGGGGCAAGGATAGGTGGTTGTATCTAGATAACATAGGGGTTGTGGCCTCCTTTTGGTTGTAGCCAGAGAATTGGGGAGTTGGAGCTTCCCTCAGGTTGTAGCCTGAGAAACTAGGGGGTCAGAGCCTTCTTACAATTGTAGCTGGAGAATTGGAAGTTGGTGTTTCTTTGAATGTAATTCTTGACATATAAGAAAAGCATTTCGTGGTTTTCTCCCACATTGGGTTTCCATGTAAATATTGGTGTACTATGCATTGTGTGGATGTGTTTCTTATTGTTTATCATGCACTGGTGAATGTTAATGCTGATGATACATTAAGAAATTGATGATGAACCAATGAACATGTTTGAATAAGTAAAATAATATACATTGTTTTTAAAGGATTAATAATTGGTATAATTGTTCATTATTGATTCACCCCCCCCCTCTCCCCTCTCAGTAATCCAACAAGGAAGTCATTAATAGAATATAAATATAAATGTATTATTGTGTTTCTTTCAATATCTCAATGTGTTTCCTACACCTTTACCTTCATGTCATTCCCAATATAATCTAGATCATTTCCTTAGGAGTTGTACCATGATTTTGAGTTTATACTCCTTCGATTGTTTATTCTTCCAATTGTTATGGAGAATGATTCAATGCCCTCTACATTAGTTCTTGGTATCATTAGTATTTTTGGCATCAGTTGTTGACCAAGTCGTCATTGTGTCGTTCTATATGTTGAAGGGAAGTTTGAGCATGAGCCAACCATTTTGTATATATTTTGACCATTTATGTCATCCTTCCCTTTGGTAGTATGTACTCAGTGGTTTATTTTTTACAATAAATTCATGGTCCTTATTTCATTTTGAATAATTGGGGATGCTCTAATTCCATCCTTTTAAAATATCTCTTCCTATCGATTCCAAATAATTATCTAGGAAGCAGGTCTAGAAACCTTGATAATACCTTAGATCTTACAAACATTAGTGGCAGGTTTCCTCGCGATTGATAGTAGGTTTACTTATTAACCCTTGATTGATTTATTCTACAAGTGTTAGACATCAAATCATTTATTCGCACTTGCTATGTTATATTTTGTACCTTAGGGACCATTTTCATTATCAGTGGGTCACCTGACGTCTGTTAATAATATACAATCATGATTGGTAATCAAACAATTTCTACCATGCTCAACATTAGTTCATTTATTCACATGATGTAGATATGTAGGATCATGGATTTTAGATTGAATACCTTGGGATATAAGGGAATCCTCTTTTAATGATTCCTTCCTAAGATGCACAAACTTGTACCATTTTCTGACAAGTATTTTGAAGACCATTTTTCACTTCCTCTAGTGCTAAGTGACTTCTGTTGAAGGAAAATCTCCCTTCGTACAGGTAGATCTCCTCTTGAGAGCTAGAATCTTAACTCTTAAGAGAGAAGATGCTTAACGTGGACACTGAATTCCTTTCAGATATATACAAACTAATGTATGAGGAGGAAGGAGAAAATAAGTACCTTTTACCGATGTTTGTCCCTGCACGCTCCGAGTTGAGCTCCAATCTTTCGCTCTTCGATAAGCCCTGTAGACAAACAATAGTACAACCACTTCCTACTCTATCAAGATTAGTCCGAAATAGGTCTATCTACTAAAGAGACAAATTCATGTGATATTGAACATGAATTAGAAAGAAACAGGCCAAGCAACTTATATTAATGAGGACAAAACATTGCTTACAACCGTAGATGGATTGCAACAGTTTCATCAATTCCTCCTTGTCTACCCCTTGCTCAAAATATCCACGATCCAAATGATGATAGATTCACTGATTTCCCCCTATGAGATCATAGGTCTCTTGCCTCCAAAATATCTTTGTTCCAGCACCACTTATAAGATCATAAGTTTGGTGTGATTCTCTCTTTCCAGTCCTCTTTCACCATTAGAAATCTTGCTTATATAGCCTTGGAGAGGCTTTAACCACTTGGGATATCCTTGGGGAAGTTGAGGATTTGCCTCCTTCAGTTGAGGATTTGCCCTAAGATCATGGTTGGACTAGGGATTCGAATCCAACTGCCTTCCAAGAATGAAAGGATCCTTCCCCCATTCATCTCAGCAACTTAACTACTGCCTAGAATAGGTAGCGCTCCCTCAAAAGGGCTATCAGAGTGATGTATCACTCTCTAGTAGGCTTAAGGGGGGCACCAACACTCCTAAATACACTGACGCTCCCTCAAAAGGTCCAAAGGAGCTTTATAACGCTCCCAGACAGTGTAAGGGGGAGCGCCAGCACTCCCAGAAGAGGTATAGGGGAGCGCTCCCCTCCAAAAACTTAGTTTTTTGAGTGTTTTCAGATGGAAAAAGGTTCATGAGTCCAGTTAAACTTTCCTCCTCTTCCAAATCAAGTGTTTTGACATGTGTCAAGTGTCCTCCTGATGTCGTTTATAGGCACGACATAGGCATCATGGCAGTATCCTTTCCTTGACACTTGCGACACTTGTAAGCAAAATGCGACACTTGCGACCTTTGTAATGACGACACTTGCGACACTATCAAAGTGAGTATTTTTGATGTGTAACAGATTTCCCCCCAAAGTATGAAGTTAGAAGACAGGAACTGATAACTCAAATGCTTTGTAGACTTTTAAGCAAGGGTATAGACGAAGAGAACCTGACAAAAGATGCACACAAACATCCAACACATATTATGACATGTTTCAAACCCAAGGTAGGCATACCTATGCTTGGGTGATCAAGACTTGCAAGATATGGCTGCCATAAAATACAATGCGGATCCATAATTGTATTGATAAAGAGGTATAGCCACTGAAAATACACTGTGGATCTATACTTGTATGACATGAACTAATCGTAGCCACGAAGGAGACATGGTGGATCTATGAGATGACAAGACATAGCCACGACCAATACAAAGTGGATCTATGTAACAATATATGTGTCATTGTTCAAGATAAACTCCATTGCAACCTGGGCAAAGTATATATCAAAGTGATCACTCAATCCTGGGTCTTCTTACCGATCCCGATGTAGTACGAATCTAACCATGTGAATAGATGTTCTGATGTCAAACATGGCATAAACCACTTAATTACCGATCAATGATGTAAACTGTTAACAGGCGCGAGGGAGATCACCATTAATGTCAATGATTCCCAAGGTACCCTAGTACATTCCAACGAATGTGAATGGATGAGCTGGAGTTGAGCATCCGTGGAATCATCCGATGAGAGGTCAATGATGTAAACCTGCTGTCAAACATGAGGAGGCCTGCCATTGAGGCATGCAGGTCCCAAAGTACTAACTGGTTTCTAGGTCTAATTCCTGGATAATGTGTTGAAGTCGACAGGAATTGGCTTGTCGAAGGAGGGCCTTGATGTATCCCCCATCAATGACATGAAATAGACATAGAGATGTAATTGGTAGATCAAATGAACATGGACTGACACGGGTATTGAGACACGATATTTGTGATGGCTAACTCTCAAGGCAGATACTTCCCTTGAACACTGAGGCACAACAACAGAAACATGACATGGAACAAAACTTGATGATGCAGTGGATGCTGTGACTTATGTCAGGTGACCCAAAGGAGTGAAATAAACTCAAAGGATTGTCTCAGTGAAGAGGTTCAACAGATTATAATGTGTGCAAAAGACAAAGTGTCGTGTTGAAAGGTGACTCTAAGAGTTACTTGGTAACATTCTCAAGAAACTGCTTGGCTTGCTTCTTTCAATTTTTTCCCCCATCCATATGGATGAGTACCTCTTTTTAATTTAATGAGCTCGAGGAGGATAACCTATGCTTGATAAAACTCACCTTCGGTAAGTTCCCCTTCCTTTTTTCAACGAATTGGAAGAAGTAAGGGTTTGATCCCATATGGGCCTATCGATGTTTTGTTTAGTGAGTTGAAAGACAGAAAACTCAAAGGTTTTTCATGATTATAGAGTCTGGAAAAACACTTAAAAGAGAACTCTCTCAGTTCATTTTTCGTAAAGTAGTCTGACGAGACCGAAAAAGAGATAAACTACCCCTCAACAGATGTTTTCTTCAAATACTTTAACGAGCGTGAAGAGAACAAGGTCGCTCGGTAATATTTTCATGTTTAGAGAGTCTGAAAAGGACTTAAAGATGACTCCAGTGTTGTCCTTTTTCATAATGTTAGTCTCGCGAGGCCGAAAAAGAGATAAACTACCACTCGAAAGATGCCCTTTAAAACCTTTTAACGAGTGTGAAAGGAAGCAAGATCACTCGGCAATATTTTCATGTTTAGAGAGTTTGAAAAGAGATTAAAGGAGACTCCAGGGGGTTCCTTTTTCATGTATCCATATAGGTCTAAAAAACAAATAAAAGTCTACCCAGATGCATTCTTATGTATTTACGAGCACAAGAAAGAACAAAGACTAATCTTAGTATGCCCCCAGCTTGAAAGCTAGTGGCTTAGCTCCAGAAATATCATCAAAGGCTGGAGACATGCCCTCCAAGCTTCGTTTCATTCACCAGCTCTAAGGTCATCACCAAGTTCTCTAGTAGATGAGAAAAAGGAGAAGGGTGGATGAAAATAAGGTTCAAGAGAGGTGACTGTTTCATTTTTTAACGAGCTTGACACAGGAAAAGAACTATGCTCAAGACCTCTGTTTCATTTTTTAACGAGCTTGCCACAGAGAAGAGAAAATATGCTCATGGTTGCTTCTTGATCATGACTTTTGAGAGGATAATGCTCTGGAAGGGTACCATGTCAAGGGACAAAACTCGGTCATGGCTTCCAAGAGATCTTCACTGGATGGAAGATAATCACTTGAGAAGGAATAGATGTCGAGGGTCGTGACAGGGGTAAGGATATCGAGCTCCAATAACCCTACTGAAGAGATCACCATGTCAACTACCAGATCCAAATCATTGGAAGTTTAGGTCATGGGAGACAACGCCACATAATTGACATGCGGCAGGGGCGATATTGTCTGCACATAGGAACCACTTAGGGAGGTAACCCAGTCGGGGCCAATGAATGAAAGTTGATCAATAGTCACAATTCTTCCATTGTGAGGGAAATATATCACACGGAAAAGAGTGGATACAAGATCTTTCATAGCATAAACATAATCCCTCCCAAGGAGTAAAGTGAAATCCAAGGGGTCTCGGATGACCATAACATCGATAAAGATAGTTTTCCCTCCCAAAGTTACAGGAAACTGAAGAAGGATCCCTAAAGGTTGACTAGTTCTTTCGTTAAAAGATAATAGATTCTGTGTAACCGGTGCAAGCTACAAAAAACCCAAAGTGTACCAAGCAACAAAAGACAAAATACTAACAAATGCACCTTCATCTATCAGCGTTAGAGGAACGTCTCGACCACAAACCTGTACTGTAATCTGGAAAGGAATGTGGGAGGGAAGACGAGGTCTAGTTAGCACACCCCAATCAAAAAGGATGGCCTCATTACTTGGAGGGGGTTTCGGAGGAGAAGGAGGAATGCCCCCCGTCATGGTAGAGTCTGTATTAACGAGAAAAACATGGGCAGTATCGGGTTTCCTCTCTAGAATGAGAGTAAGATCGATCGATGATTGGATCAAATCAACAAATGGTGGGCTTGGATAGACCACTTTAGCACTCTTCAAAGGAAGGGTGGGATTGACCGATGATGGAATTGGATCGACCACTTTGGCACACTTCAGATGAAGGGTGGGATTGACCAAGGAAGGGACTGGATCAACCACTTTTTCACTCGTCAAAGGAGGAGTGGGATCGACCGATGACATAATCAAATTGACCACTTGAGTTTCATTTTCCAAGGGAAGAATGGGGTCGACGGGTGGAAACGGATCGACCACTTTGGTGTCACTCTCTAACAGGAGAGTGGGATCGATCGAGGATGAAAACAGATCGACCACTTCAGTGTCACTCTTTTGATTAAGAGTGGGGATGATCGATGACGGAACTGGATCAACTACTTGGGTCTGTGGTTCAATTGAGGAGGAAACTAGATTGACCACCTGATCAATCGGACTGACCGGGGATGAAACCAGATTGACCAATCCATCAACCAATGATGGGTTGGAGGAAAGCTTACGATGACCTTTTAGAAGTTGAATTTTTTCCAAAAGAGAAGAAGCCTCGTCCATGCGAGGACAAAGATGAGAGTAATGATTACCTTTACATAACATGCAAGGGAACTTGACAATTTTATTCTTCTTACCAACCTGAACATCACTATTTGACGGGGTATCATCGGCATGTCCATCAAAGTCCAGCGACGTGGAAGACAACATTTCTAAGACCTTGATAAGACCGAGGCAATCCCTTAGAAAGTGGTCACCCTTACAAAGACTGCAAGGGAATTTGGGTTTCATATTCTTCATTTTAATCTTGTTGACCTCATCAACACTCCCAGTACTATTAACAGTAACTGGTTTCTTAGAGCCAACATCTGATGTTCTTGGGGTCTTTGTCCTTTTCAGGTTCTTCTTCTTCTTCTCTTTCTGTTTCTTCTTCTTCTTCTCAACCTGGCTACTTGCTTTAGAGCTTTCACTAGGTGAAGAAGGAGAAATGGAAGGAGACTTGATGGACGAAGAAGGAAAAAAGTTGACATGAGGTTGATGTGTGGGTGGTGTACCGACATCTAAAGTATTAGGTGCAACTGAAACATTGGGAGGGTTCGGGATCACCAGAGTGGGGAACAACCAAACTGGTAATCCAATAGTGAGTCTTGGAAGACTCAGTGTGGCAACATATGGAGGACCAAAGTTTCCAAATGAAGGAAAGGTATAAGGTTCCCCAGGAGAAGGAGTTCCTCCATTGGTACTCCTAGGATTCGATGCCATTAACACTGACTCGACCTAAGGTCCTCTAAGTAAAACAAACAACACATGCTATGAATCTGAGAAGCAATCAATCAAACAAACCTTCCTATGATGAAATCACTAGTTGGTGATGAAATCCAATGTCGCGAGATCAAAATAGGAAGGGGCAGGGATAGAGCGGGTGGATTAGTTACATTGGTGACCTGCTTAATGGACTTACACCTTGGTGCAAGCTTCCACACAGTAATTGTGGATTTACCCTCCAAGGAGCCCGAGTGAGTTTGATCAACGTCTGTTCCAGGTACAGTGAGACTTCCCTTCACCGTCACCTTGTGTGAGACCCTAAAGATTGTGGCTACTAAGGTCACCAATTCGTAGTCAGCCCCTGGGCGGGTACAGTCGATAGTCCAGTCGGAACGTATGGGCAGGATAACCAGTCCAAAATCAGCTTGAAAGGATCCCACACATAATCATGGGTATACCTTCTAGTGACCCCCAATATACGATCCGACCACTACAAACATTTGGGCCATGGAGGGATAATCTCCGTAACTCACCAAAATGCGACCTCGTGCGTAACCCCTGTGTGAGAGGGGGATCCCAGCAAGCCAATACGACAATTGGATTTGACTCTCCCTACCGCAAGATACTAAGTTAGTTCGATAGCTTTGGAAAGTTATCCTTTCAACCTATTCCAAAGCCCTACACCTTAAACTAATGTAGGTTTGCTAAAAAAGATGTAAAAAGTTTGATAAATTTTAGTTAAGCGTTGATTTTAATGGTTGTTGTTTACTAAAAGGGTGTACAAAAGTGAAACTGATGGAATGATGACTCAATTCCCAAAAATATGCATGAAATATGATAAGCAATCGTTTCTTTTCAATGAATACCTATTTAAGGGAAAGAGGAAGAGTCATTTTCACTATCAAAAACTTGATAAGGAATGCCCTCAATCAGTTTTGTTCTCAATCAAGTCCAATATGATGCTACAAAATTTCAAAAATGCAAACTAATATGCAAACTAATCATTAAGATGTACTTTTCTCATTTTCATATGAATGATGATCAATTCAATGAAAAAAAAAAACTTGTCCTGCCAACTACCCTTTTAGATCAAGGAGATTCGGACAAGAAACCATAGATTTCGCACAAACAACACACCCTTTTGCAATCAAACAAGAGAAACAAAATAAAAAATGCAAAAGGAAGGAGAAATAAATTGGATCAGATGACCTCAAAGAACCAAATGAGAAGAGTCACAGACTTCTAATGTCCTTCACTAGAGTTCCCGCTCAGTCGGATAAGAGAGAAGAAAGAAGGAGATTGATTTCAAGCTCTCAACAACAAAAACTCAAAAAAATGAAGAAGGGCATAAAATCTGAACAACAAGGTGTTTACTTCTCAGGAGGAAGCATGCCAAAGGTCAAAAGAAGAATCATGAATCACAAAGCAGCTTAGCAAGTGCAAAAACAGGGTTTGGACCTCCAAAAATTGCAATTTTTGAAGAGATTTTGGGCAAAAAGGGGCTAGCGCTCTGGTATAAGGGCCACCAGAGTGTTATAAATCTCTTTCCAACACTTCTAGGGAGTGCTAGCGCTCTACTAACATGGGTAGGGGGGGCGCCAGGCTAAAAAAACTCATAAAAATTTCCAAAAACCCAAAATTTTGATCAAATTTTGACAGGTAAGCTAAGTGTGATGGGGTAAAGAGTCAATCAGCAAGTGAAACCAGATAGGAAAGGGTGAACAAGGTCAGAAAACAACAAAGGGTAAGACAAGGTCTTATGAGGAAAAATAAAAACTAAAAGTTTCAATTTGTTCCCCAGTGGAGTCGCCAATTTCTGTTGAAGGAAAATCTCCCTGCAGACAGGTAGATCTCCTCTTGAGAGATAGACTCTTAAATCTTAAGACATAAGATTCTTAACATGGACATTGACTTCCTTTCATATCTATACAAACTAATGTATGAGGAGGAAGGATAAAATAAGTACCTTTTACCGACATTTTTCCCTGCACGCTCCAAGTTGAGCTCCAATCTTTCGCTCTTCAATAAGCCCTATAGACAAACAATAGTACAACCACTTCCTACTCTATCAAGATTAGTCCAAAATAGTTCTATCTACTAAAGAGACAAATTCATGTGAGATTGAACACGAATTAGAAAGAAACAGGCCAATCAACTTATATTAATGAGGACAAAACATTGCTTACAACCGTAGATGGATTGCAACAGTTTCGTCAAGTCCTCCTTGTCTACCCCTTGCTCAAAAGATCCACAATCTAAATGATGATATCTTCACTGATTGCCCCCTATGAGATCATAGGTCTCTTTCCTCCAAAATATCTTTGTTCCAACACCACTTATAAGATCATAAGTTTGGTGTGATTCTCTCTTTCTAGTCCTCTTTCACCATTAGAAAGCTTGCTTATATAGCCTTGGAGAGGCTTTAACCCCTTGAGATATCCTTGGGGAAGTTGAGGATTTTCCTCCTTCAGTTGAGGATCTACCCTAAGATCATGGCTGGACTAGGGATTCGAATCCAACTGCCTTCCAAGAATGAAAGGATCCTTCCCCCATTCATCTCAACAACTTAACTACTGCCAAAAATAGGTAGCGCTCCCTTAAAAGGGGCATCAGAGTGTTGTAGTGTTCCCTAGTAGGATTAAGGGGGGCACCAACACTCCTAAAGACACCAATGCTCCCTAAAAAGGGTCAAAGGAGCTTTATAACGCTCCCTGATAGTGTAAGGGGGAGCGCCATCACTCCTAGAAGAGGTATAGGGGAGCACTCCCCTCCAAAAACTTAGTTTTTTTAGTGTTTTCAGATGGCAAAAGGTTCATGAGTCCAGTTAACCTTTCCTCCTCTTCCAAATCAAGTGTTTTTACATGTGTCAAGTGTCCTCTTGATGTCATTTATAGGCATGACATAGGCATCATGGCAGTATGCTTTCCTTGACACTTGCAACACTTGTAAGCAAAATGTGACACTTGCGACCTTTGTAATGACGACACTTGCGACACTATCAAAGTGAGTATTTTTGATGTGTAACAACTTCCTATATATGTTGTGACATAGATCCAATTTTTATTGGCTCATGTCTATGATATTGTATATGACATGGCTTCTCCATGTATCTTCTTTCATGACCATGACCTTTAATTTTATATACTTCATGGATCCACGATGTATTAAGTTAGCAATTGTTCTTGTTGTTACATCTGAGCATGGGTATGCCCACCTTGAGGATGATTTATATCTAATAGGTTGATTTTTTCTTGTAGGTGCTTTCCACATCCTTGGTCTCAAAAACTCTTCCTTAGCCCACTCATCAACATCCATTATTTTTATTGTATTTCAGACTTCGGTTCCTCTTCTGACCTCATACATTAAGGGGCATCTGTTATACTTATATTTGGCACTTTATGCCAAGAAAGATGTAACGATACAACACACATACTTGTGCTAAGATGTATAATATCAAAAAAAGTATTTTCTTCAAGAGGAAATCTAGGTTGCACTTGTTTCTAAATAAAAATGCAGATGGCCATGATTTTCCTAAGGAACATAGGCCATTTATCATTAGTTTCCAATAGATAACCCTAGACCGCTCCTTTAAATCTTTGAAAACATAAAATCTCGAGGAAATATAAAAGCTACAAGTTGGGAAAATAAAAAATATTCAAGTGGAGTTTGTGCATGGCTCACACATGCATGACATGCCTTCCATATAGCTTTTGATATTATCTCCTCAAGAGTCTATAAATAAAAGAATCAAAGCAAAGGGATGCGATTCTAATGAGAAGCATCCTTATCCTGGAGTAATTTAGTGAAATGTTTTTGTTGAAAGTGTATCATTGTTAAGATATAAGCATTATTTATTTAGTGTGATCATATCTTGAGTGAGATTCAATCAGTCATTAAGTTGGTTATCTCACAACAGTAAGTTCTCAGGTCATGTTAGTTAATGGATGAAGGCTTATGGCTAAGGAGAGGACTCAGATATTGGAAAAGGGAGTACGGAAGAAAAAGACAAGTATCATAATTGTTGTTACTATTTTATGAAGTCAATATAGATCTATCTTCTTCCCCATTCCACCCCCCCCCCCCCCCCCCTCCCAAAACAATATCTCTATTTTTTTGAATATTTATTATCTTCAATTAGGTTTTGAGTTGGTTTTATATTCTTGAGTAACTATATTAAATTTTAGTATGCATGTTGTTTTATTCTTTATAAATGAAGAATGAGAAATGTGGTTGATGTTGTTTGTTTGTGTAGGTTCCTTGGTGAAACATTGGAGTTGGATAAAGATCAAGTGAATATTTTGCAATGCTAAGGACAATCGTTGGTCACCAATTTCTTCTCTTTCCTTTCTCTCATTTATTTGTTTGCATGTATGCAACTATTATGGAAACAAAAATAGTTATATGTATGTTTGTCTGTCAATGAGTCTCATTTCTCATTGATGATTTCTTGCTTAGTCGATAGATATTTTTCCCCTTTAACAATTAGATATGGAACATGTAATTGTTTTTTCAAAATCCAATATTGAAATATACAAGATATAGAATATCTTGGTCTAAACCCCCTCCAAGTAAAATTAAAAATATAGCCACATATAACTAAACACATTCTATAGTATCCATATATGATGAAGAATACAAAGCAATTGCAACCTTTCCATGATTGTATCAATCAAATTCTTCCAATTCTAAAATATGTTTCGACATCAAGATCTCTCCAAAAAAATGATTCATAATGGACAGTGGAAGTGGGTTGAAAAACATACATAAGTCATGAGCACAATTAAAGAAAAATCCAAAAAACTTACTTCATTCAAACTCTCTACAGGAAAAGGTCCATATATTGTACAGGAAGATGCATCAACATCAGGATGGGGAGAAACCCTATTAGACAATGGGGAACTCTATAGGTACGCATTAGGAGTATAGATAGACACAACTAATAGATGTAATATCATATAAATTGAAATATATGTTGTGGTAAAATCATTGAAATCATTCATATTGTTTATACTTACCCACAAAGTTTTTCTCCAATCGGATTACAAAGGGTTAAAAATATTCCTCACCAAAAAGATTGATCCTGTTGGCGATACTTCACACACACCTAAGATTTTTTTTCCTAAGGTTTTCCCTATGTTTATTAGTCATTATATAGTCTCCTACATTTTAGGGAAAATATTCATTTTCCTACATTCTAGGGGAATATTCTCTTCAGTTCACACTTCAGTTGTATCAATTGAGTGGAGTCTTAATGCTACATTGGTTCCATCACCATGCAACATTGGGATCATCAATGCTAATGTGCATTGTCCCTGGTATTATCACCAGAGTGGTGCATTACTGATGCTTTCATTCAGTTAACTGAGGACTAAGAGGCTAGTTGACTTAGACTAGGTGGCAGTTAACTCCTGTCACTGTCAATGTGTGTCCGGATCACTCTAGACCACCACTATGGCGCATTATCTTATGCATTATGGCACATTAGTTGAGCTATGAATCTTATATCACTTGTATTGTATCATTCTTTCATTCAATTAATACAATTATTCTCTCTCTCTCTCTCTCTCGTTTTCGTCTTTTCTCATTTTTCTACAAACTCTATATGTATTTTGCCAGATAGATATTATATGTGTAGGTTCATCCACATTTACATGTTATCAGATTCGACTGATTGTTAGGAAAAATACACACCAGACTCTTTTTGTAGGTACAAAAGATTGAAGACAACGAAAAAATGTAATTTCCAAAAGAATTAATCCTTACACTGTACAATTTCTTTGCATGGAAGCACAAGATGGAATTGAATCTTCGAAGAAAAGGATTATATAGGTTAACCATGGCCATAGATACTGAACCTACATCAACCATAGAAAAATCCAAGTATCTGAATCGGATCGATGAAGCGTATGGAACTATTTGCAGTCTCATTTCTCTTGAAGTCTTCTTTCACATATCCTCTTGTAAAACCCCCAATGAAGTCTGGACCACCATGGAAGGAATTTTTGGAAAACAATACAAGATGAGGGGACATATGCTTGAGGTGGATTTTCTCATTTTGGATCCAAAAATATTCGATAATATCCAATATTTGTTTACCAAATATAAGGATTTTTTGTCACAACTCAAGTCTTGTGGGGTTGATAAATATCATGAGGAGAAACAAATGGTTCTTACCATTCTTTCCAAACTTGGTCCAGAATACTCAGTTTTTGTATCCACATTTCATTCAATTAGTCTCACCTTTGAAGCTAGCTAGACCATTCCCTCTCTTGAGGTGTTTATCGAGTCTCTGACGTAAGAGCATAACAAGTTCATCAACATTGAAAAATCAAAGGCTCAAAGACACATGCACTTTCTATGTAAGATGGTAGAATTCACCAAAATAAGAAATATAAAAAAAAATACAAATGGAAGCCACATGAAAATCCAAAGAAGGAAGGGTATTCAAAACCCTTCAATGATTCCTTTGGATCCAAAGGTGGGAAGGAAAGAAAATGGGAGAAATGCACTTATTGCCAACGAGGATTCTATCCATAATCCACATGCATGTAGAAGCAGATAGATCAAATGGCACAAATACTTTAGGAAAACAACATTGGAGATTGCATCCTCGAGGGTGCCAATAAGAAGAAGCCAGAATATCAAAACCCTAACAAAGGTAATTCTAGCCATGCTTTGATTTCCATTAACTTCTCTCTTGATGCTTGGATTGTAGATTCATGTGCATCACACCACACATAATCCAAAAATGAAGTCTACTCTTCATTGGAAACATGCAAATATCCTCCTATTCTGATGGGGGATGACTCTCTAGTTGAAGTCATCGTCAAACGGAGAGTTGAACTCACAAACGAGAGCTTTGAGTATGTGCTACGCGTTCCCAAAGTCTCTATCAATCTTATCTCTATGTATCAGATGAAAAAATCCGACACTAGAAAGAGAGTAGTATTCACACCTGAGGTTGTGGATATCTATGACATGCAAACCATTTCCAAAGTTTCTACTGGTGAGGTAAATCACCAAACCAGACTCTACACATTTTCTAAATTTATTGAACCAGATTATGTATTACTGCTTACACATGTTGATGAAAGCAGTAGGATATGGCATGAAAGGTTCAAGAATTTAAATTTCAGATACATGCAACAACTTAGCAAGAAGGGAATGGTTGAAGGTCTACCTGATATCCACTTCTCCAAAGTAATTTGCGAGGGACGTGTCCTTGGAAAACACCCTTAAAAGAAATTCGACAAACGACAGACTCAGAAGGCCTCCTCTCCTTTGGATTTGATCAACAATGATCTCATGGGCCCTTTTCCGCATCCATCAATCATTAAAGCAAGGTACGCACTCTTTTTTATTGATTATTTCTCACGCTACACTTGGACTTTCTTTCTCAGGTAAAAATCTGAGGTCTTTCAACATCTCAAAGATTTCAAAGCTCTTGTTGAAACACAGTCAGGAAGAAGTATCAAATTTCTCTGAATAGATAATGGGGGGGAGTATGTGAACCATGAGGTACACAATATTTTTCTTGAGGTCGGGATTCAGTTGCAACACACAGTTCCATATACTCCACATCAAAACAAAGTTGTTGAGCAGAAGAATAGATCCCTGAAAAAGATGGCATCTTGCATGTTGCACACAAAGTCACTTCCATAGACATTATGGGATGAAGCACTTAATTGTGAGACTACATAAGTAACAAATATCCCCATATATCTCTCATATATAATACCCCCTTTGAGGCTTAGAGAGGCCTCAAACCAGAAGTGACCCACTTCCATATATTTGGTTCACGTGCATGGGCCATGATTCCCTCTTAGAAGAGGAAGGCACTTGATCCACATAGTACAGAGTGTATATTTGTTGGATACCCATACATTGTGAAGGGATACAAACCCATTGATCCCTCTATGGACCGAATCATCATTGAGCGTAGTGTCAAATTTGAGGAAAGTATCTCGCATGCACCTCAGGAGCCACGTGCAGACATTTTTGTTCTTCCACGTATAAGAGATTATGAGCATGCACATGTTGACTCTTCTTCAGATGAGAGTTATGATTTATAGGATTCATATGATTTAGATATAGAGTTGGTACAGTTAGATGCAGATTCAATGCACACAAATGCAAATGCAGAGCCAAAGTCGAGGCCCAAGTGGGCCAAGAATACTCTTCATGATGCAATATATTTTGTTTGGGATCCAGCTACTACTGGGAGGACTCGATATGGTTTTGAGGATCCTCCTCTTGCACTGGCCTCCACTGAACCGATGCCACCCAAAAATCTTTTCTTGGTTTAGTCTTTAGATCCACAGTCCTATGGTGAGGCTGTTGGGAATCCCTTTTGGAAATCCACCTTGTAGGAGGAGTACAACTCCCTCCTCAAGAACCGGACTTGGGATCTGGTTCCCCTTCCTTTAGGAAGGAAAATTTTTAGGTGCAGATGGGTCTACAAGACAAATATCACAACAGATGGACATGTTAGTAGATAAAAGCTAGGCTAGTCGCCAAAGGATTTCAGCAGGTGCATGACATTGACTATGATGAGACCTTCACTCCAGTAGAGAAGATGGATTCCATATGATTGGAACTTGCCATTTTAGTAGCCAAGGGATGGGAAGTCCATCAGATGGATGTGAAGAATGCATTTCTTCACAGAGATCTCTCTGCGGATATCTATATGGAGAAGCCCCAAGGATTCATGCAGGATTCATCTTTGGTCTATCGCTTGAAGAAGTCCCTTTATGGCCTCAAGCAAGCCCCCAGGGCATGGAATGACAAGATGAAATCCTACCTGTTTTCATCGAACTTTGTACGTTTTAAGCCAGACCCAAACATTTACATGCTCATGATGGTTGATTCACTTCTACTCCTAGTTTTTTATGCTGATGATTTGTTGATCACCGGTTGCTCGACTTCAGTGATTGTTGCAGTCAAGAGGATTTTGCATGATAGGTTCTTGATGATGGACATGGGTCCTCTACATTTCTTCCTTGGTCTCGAGATTAGTCAGGATGCATCATGAACCAAAATGTCTCAGGTCAAGTATGCATGAGATATCCTCCAGAGATTCCACATGTGTTGGCCCTTGACCAAGTTTTGAGGAAACATTGTTCATGTTTGACCACTTTTGGGACTTTGAAAAGATGATCAAAGATGGAGCACCCAAGCGAAGTGGAGAGCGCAGGATCTTGCTTATTTTGTGGGCTTGTGGACCAAGCAAAGGGTTATTAGGGTTTATGTAATGGGTATGGGATGTCAGCCCATGGGTTTACCCATGTTTAAGCCTTTTTGTAAATGTATAAATAGGTAGCTAAGTGATGTAAGAAGTACTAAAATCGGCTTAGTGCATAACTACTAGTGGATATGTGCATAATAGGTTAATATTGGCTCATTTCAAGAAGTTGTAAGTGCTTTGTGCAGATAGACTATGTAAGGCTTTGTGCTATTAAGGAGTTGGCTCTGTGCCTTGACCTGATTTTGAGGAAGGCAGATCCAGTGCATTGTGCATAGATCACCTGTCCAGTGCGAAGCTGAGCTTTGTGGCTTTGTGCACAGGAGTAGACGAATGTAAGAAGATCGAAGACTGATAAAGAAGAATAAGAGTTGGTGGATGTATCCCCACACTGGGGTGAACCATGTATATCATGTGTCTTGATATGCTTTATGCGATGTTGTTTATATGATTATTTGCTTAGTGTTGTTGATGTTATGTATAATGAATGCATCTAATGTATTAGCTTAGTGTTTAATGATGGGACATAATGATAGATCTGAGTTGACGCTATGTGCTAAATTATTATATGTGCTTAATCTTGATTGTTACTGTGTTGATCTGTAATAAGGGTTTAACCTATGATGTGAATAAGGTTCAAGAACTAATGCATGTTATTGGCTAAGTTCTATGTTAAGTGTTGTAATCACATATCTGTCTCCCAGCTTGGTTGTAGACACCTGAGTCTTGCAACCCTCCCTGCCTCTACCTCGGATGAGACTTCATCTCCTTCGCAGGTGTTTCTAAAAGGTCCGATAGTTAGGGTTTTTTTTGGTGTGTTGTTGAAGCGTTGAGCCTTGGGTCTTCCCCTATGCCAAAAAATGGTTCTGTTGCCAGGACCCGAAACTATGATTGTTAGTAACTAAAGAAAAAAGAAAGATTTGTGCATAGATTTGTTGTTTTAATGTGTAATAATCTACTTGAGTTGTGAAGATCAGTGCTAAGAAAGGAACCAGATCTGAAGAAAAGAGGTAAGATCTTAAATCTTGTTGCTCTGGTAAAAGTAAGATAAGTGGAATTTTTTGCTTCAAAAGTATGAATCTAGGTATGTTTGATAGATTGTTTCCTAGTCTGGAAGTTAGGGCACAATTAGAAGAAAGAGTTGACCTAAATAAATTTGATAGAAATAGATAAAGATATGTTATTCCTATGCATAGAAAGAACTTTTGGACTAATAAGTGGATGCAAGAACCTAAAAAGAATTTTTGCATATTGCAGGTACAACAATATGATCCCAATGTGAAGTACATGAAAGACGGGGGATCGTTTAAAAGAAAGAGAGGATTGACACTGTGTTATACCTGCAGGAGACCGAGACATCTTGTTAAGGAATTCCCTGGTACAGGTCCTATTTGTCTTTTTTGTAAAGCTATTGGTCATGAGGTTGAGGATTGTCCAAGAATGATTGATAAATTTGCAAATATGAACAAGAGACAAGAAAACTATAAAGAAGGTAGAAGACTAAGGATATGTTAAAGAGTCATACATAGAAATATCAGACTATGTTAATACAATGAAAAGAAGAAATGGATGATCGCAGAGACATCTGTTTACCAAAGATCCCAAAAGAAAAACAACACATAGTTACAAGAATAGAAGACTTCGACATAGATTGTGTATTAGATGAAGAAACACATGTGAATATTATGCCAAAAATCACTTGGGAAATTTTGAGAAACCTGCTATGATACCTTCATTGGGAAGGATAGGATTGTTTAAAGGAAATATGATAACCCTATGTGGAAGAGTTACTAATATACCTATGATTGTTCATGAGACATTGTTGGCACAGGGACAGACCCAGGGTTCAACTCTAACAACGCACCAACAAGCCCTAACTATTGGCCCTTTCGGCAACACCTGTGGAGCAAATGCCGTCTCACCCGAAGTAGAAATAGGGGTTGCAAGACATAGGTGTCTACAACCAGAGGAAATGCAAGAGAATCCAAAGAACAAGACACAAAGATATAGTTATTTTTTACCAATATTAAGCCTACTTCGTAAGTTATATCTCAGATATAACACAATAATGCAATAACAGTATAACAGAAATCAAAGAACACATCATCAACCACAGAGAACAACGAAATATATGTGGTTCACCCTCTCCCTAGGGCTATGTCCATAGAACTGTGTTTCTTGATATATTAAGATGGAAACATATAGTTCTATCTGTGCACTTAGCTTGAAAATTTCTCTCTCCTTCTCTCCCCTCCCTTCGCACTTAGCTGCAGGGTTGATCTTCGCACCTAGGTGAATATATTACAATACTAGAGTTTTCTCACACACAAAAATTTTCTCTTGCACAATAATCATCACTTGATATCACAACACAATTCTAGCCCAAAAACGAACGCCCCTTCTCTCATCCAGGTCTTTATTTATACATTACAATGATTGCTAGACAACCTTAGGCCAAAACCTAGGTGTCAAAACCCTAAATTATAAAACCCTAAGTTTCAAAACCCTAGGTCCACTTTGACCCACATTTTCAAGGCTTCACCAACTTGTCTTTCCTTCTTTCCTGCAAGGTGCTCCAAAGCATCCATTGGTGGATTTTTCCACTTGCTGAGTTTTCCATGATCCATCTTCCTTGTTGATATTCCTTCCTCGATCTTCTCATTCAACAACTCATTTTCCCTTACTTCACTCCTTATTTTCTTCTCCTTTGGCCACTTCAAACCATTCTCAGTCAATGTGCCTTCCACACAGTTCGTACTTCATCTTTTCTCTTCCTTTTTCTTTGATTTCTTCCTTAATCCATAGCCAAGGCCCAACATGCCCCTAACTCACCTGTGACTTGTTCCGAGGCACTATAGGACTAGACCTTCCATCTTTCTTTGACTTTAGACTATGCAGAGCAGCTTGTGTTTTCTGTTCTGTCCCTCCCTGTCATGTGCAGACTGTCTTATCTGTGTTTGGTACCTAGTTTCAACTAGACCTGGTACCTAGACCCTTCTTCTTTTGTTTTTACTGAGAGCTGCGGGGCAACTTGTTGTCATAATACAATTTTAACCGACTCCCATTTACTAAACCTTCCTTCCATTCTTCGTTCAAAGTCTTAAACTACACAAATCCACATTCTGTAACATAGGACACATTGGTTGGGGTCGTATGAGGTTTCCTATGCTTCATGAACTTGCTGTCATATACCAATACTAGATCTTTGTTGGCCCTTGACCAAGTTTTGAGGAACACTTGGTCATATTTGACCATTTTTGGACTTTGACAACCTGTCAAAGATGGAGCGCTAAGCGAAGCAGAGATCACGGGATATCGGTCCACTTTTGGGCCCCTTTTAGGGTTTTGGGTTAATGTAATGTGAAAGGGATGTCGGCCCGTGGGTTTACCCACGTTTAGGCCCCCTTTTGTAATGTATAAATAGAAGGATAGGAAATATAAGAAGTAGTAGATGTGATTTATTAGTGCAATTGGCAGTGTATCTATGTGATGTTGAATAAGTTCTCTATGCAAAGTGTGTAAGGCTTGCAAGGCTAAGTGCAAGTTACTGTGAGGTTGCTATAGAAAGCTAAGTGCTGTGACGCAAGGAAGAAGGATTTGACGAGCTACGCAGATCTTCTGTCCTATGCAAAGAAGAGTTTGGAGGCTTTGTTCTTGTAATAGATTGAAGATGATAATAAAGAAGAAGATATTGTGGACATAGCCCTGGGGTGGGGGGTGAACCACGTAAATTTGTGTGTTATGCTCTATGCTTTGATTCAATGTGTTTATCTTTTCTTATGCTATGTTCTTTGATATATCCATTTATGCTCTTTGCTTCTTAGATATATATGATTGTTAGATCTGATGTGTATGAGGATGCTTAATGCCGATCTATTGGATCTGATCTGGGTTACTATGGTTAAGTGCTGAAATACTATAGATCTGAGTGCACACCACGATGCTCTGTGATGTATGTGAAGTATAATAAGGGTTGAATATTGATGAATGAATGATTCTAGGTTCTCTGTAGACAATATAATCACATATCCATGTACCAGCTAATTTTGCAGACACCTGAGTCCCTGCATCTACCTCGGGTGAGACTTCATCTACTTCGTAAGTGTTGCTGAAAGGGACGACAGTTAGGGATTTTTTGGTACGTTCTTGAGCGTTGAACCCTGGGTATGCCCCTGTTCCAACAAATGGTTCTGTTTTCGATACTGAAACTATGATTGCTGGGAACTAAGGAAGAAGAAGCTTGGTGCAAAGATTCATCCTGAAACTGTGGAAGCTCTGTGTGTGGACCTGTGCCCTAGTGCACAGTATTGTACTTGATCTAAAAAGAGAAGGTTGGATCTAAAGAAAAGAAGCAAGATCTAAACATTTCTGAAGAAAAGAGGTAATATCTATAATATCAGTGCTTTGAAAAAGGTAAGAATAGTTAAAAGTTTTTTGATCTGAAATCTTTGTGCTCTTTAGAAGTAAGATAAGTGAAATTTTTTGTTTCTAGAGCATGGATATAGGTATGTTTGATAGACTCTATCCTAGCTTGAAAACTAGGGCATTAATAGATGAAATAAAGTTTGATGTGAATAGATCTGATAGATATGTTATACCTATGCATAGAAAGAATGTTTGGACTAACAAATGGATGCAGGATCCTAGAAAGAATTTTTTGCAGGCTAGCTACCATGATCCTGGTGTGCAGCACAAAAGAAGTTGGGAATCATTTAAGAGAAAGAGAGGATTAACCCTATGTTACAATTGCAGAAGATCGGGACATCTTGATAAGGAATTCCCTGGTAAGAGATCTAGTTGCCTATGTTGCAAAGCCTTGGACCACGAAGTATTGGATTTCCATATAATAATTGCTAAGATTGAAGGCATGAATATGAATGAAGAAAAACCTAAGGCAGATCTAGAAATAGTAGAACCCCAGAGAGAATCAGAGATGATATTGCTTCAGATGAAAGACACCTTGAATCACCACCAACATGATAAGCTATCGGAGATCTTTAAAGAAAAAGAATGCATCGAAGCAAGAGTAGGGGACTTTGACATTGACTGTGTTTTAGATGAAGAAACACAGGTGAATATCATGCCAATAAGAACTTGGAAAGCTATAGGAAGGCCTGCTATGATCCCTTCATTAGGATTAATAGGGATATTTAGAGGAAAACTGGTGAAGCTGTGTGGAAGGCTCACTCAGATATCTGTGAATGTCAATGGAACTTTGACAAAGGAATATTTTGAGATTATCAAATTTATTGAGGACAATGCCCCGTTCACTATGTTACTTGGAAAACCTTGGAATAAGAGAGATCAAGCCATAAAGAAGGAGGAAGAAAAGGTATTACAACAACAGAGACAAGAGATAAAATATTTCATGACCAGAAGGATCGCGCAGTTGATTGAGGAACGAGAGAATAAATCAAAGATATTTGACACTAGAAGCCCATATGTCAAAGAATTAGGAGACTCATAGAATATTGGAGTATCTGTACCAGATATAGATGAAGTAGTTCTCCTGAGTCTTGGGAAAGAACCTCAACAACATGAAGTGACTATGCCCAAGGAAAATAAGAATCAGAATGAGAAGAGAACTACCAAGATGAATCTCATGGGGAAGAAGGAGAGAAAGCTAAGTAAAAAGAGAGCTCAGATTGACAGGCTACAAAGGGTTCCAGAGAGAACCTCGTTGAAAGAAAATTTTCAAAATTAGAGCTTCGTCGGGATATCAAAACATCGACATGGGTCATGGCGAAGCAATATAGTCATTGGAGGCCGATATACCCGTTTGACTGCCGCTCTGAATGGATTGAAAAGAATTGATGGCTCATCACCTGACCGTTAGACCATGCCATAATGGACAGAACTAGAGTTAAGGAATCCCCATATCTGTTGCAAACGATATCTTACAAAGTTACTTACTTAATCCATCGCACCATGCACGGAATACACTTTTTCTAATTATGAATTTGAGTCCGCAGACTACCTGAATTGTGAAAAGTGATTACTTCTCCCTTACTCTCTACCTTACTACAATACCTATGTTACTTTGAGAACCTAATCTATTGATCCTGAGCGTATATGTCTGACAAATTTAACGCACCTGAAGAATCATTATGAGAGGTACTTGCTAGCCTCAGAGCCGAAAGAGTCATTTCAGAGTGAGGATTGTCTATAGGTTTACAGGAATCATCGATGAGAGGAGTGCAAGCCTATCCATCGACTGCTCGAGCAGGAACATCCTGAGTTGGTGCAGAAAGAAGAACCAAAAATAAATACGATATGGCCAACATGAAGTTGGTTCCATCCATCCTACCTTCTTACATACCACCTCTGAGCGGTGCAATCAATAGAGATAGTGTGCATAGGGACTTTGAGTACACTCTAATCACTACGTACCTGCCGAAAGGAGTATGCGCAGTCTGCGTAGATCACAACAAGATCACAGCATTGAATTTTAGTGACTTCAACCTGGGGGATCGTAAAGTTTACAACATACTTTCCCCGTACAAGTACCTAACCAGAACCAAGGGAAAGAATTCAAAGATTGTCCCTCAACAATGGACGATGAACCTTGTGCAGTCCATTTTTCTCAACGTTATGAAGATACCACACTTCTGCATGCACCAGGAGGTGAATCCTTGTGTGAAGTTGCTGCTGGCGAGTTACCATGGAGGATACTTATGGTTAAACCATCGCATAACCGTTGATCCAACACTGATCAATTGGATCATCGGGCTTAGCATGCAGGGCCCTAATCCCCATGATTACTATCCCAGGAAGATCGTGAATCGTGCTCTTTCTCATAATATCAAAGAATCTTATGGTGATGTTGAGAAATGCACGTGAGGTTATAGGGTGGATTCTATTGAAAGTGGCTCAGTGCGCCTTTCCTGTCAACTAATTGTAGGGAAGTTGGTATGTAAGAATCAACCAATGCAAGTATCTGACTTTGTAGTCGACCTCACAGGGAAGTGCGTAGAGGGACTGTAGATGAACTGGGTGAAGTACCTAGTGAATCGACTAGATATTGACTGCAAACAATCCCAGGATCAGGGGCATGAATTTAATTTTAGCTGGCTCTTGATACTTATAGCTTTTGTTGCATGGGAGCTACAAGAAGGTGCAACATTCCCCGACATTGACCCCTTTGAACCACTGGATGCAAATTTCAGTACACTGTGGTACTTGAATGACATGAACAAGCAGTGGCAATCCAATGTCGTATTTCATCCCTACTACACCCAGTTGAATATCTCCATCCAGTCCGAGCCTCGCATGACCCCAAATACTTTACACAGGTTTCAATTTTTGATAAAGTCCAGTGCAGACCACTATTTTATATATATTACAACACGCGCTGATGAGAAAAAGGAACAACTTCAGTCTTATTATAAGCTGTCAGAAGAAGACCTGGAGGATATCACCAAGGAATGGTCAGTGGACCTCCTTATTCAAGCAGACCTCGCAAAAGTGTCCGACATTGACAGCCCATAAGATGCACATAATACACCTGGGCCCAGTAAGACAAAGAAAACAAAGAAGATGAAGAATATTGAGGAAGTCTAGGATATAGACAACCTATCTACGAGGACAGATTCCATTACACCAGACCAAGGAGGTGATGGAAAAGAATTAGAAGAAATTGAACAAAGACCAAAAGATGAAGTAGAAATAATAAGTAAAAGGAAGGGTTCACCTCCGGAACCTTCCTCCCGAAATAAATCAAAAGCACCTGTAACTAAGCTGTAGACCACACTCACTCCAGATGACTTCGGTTTCCTCATCGCAACTATGAATGAATCTATAGATGAGATAGCAAAAAATCAGGAAGAAAAGAAAGAGACAATGTACAGCAGAATTGAGATCGAGCTCCAAGGAGTGCAACAGACACTTCATTCTAGTTGCGGAGTCTCCACTGCACCCCTGCCAGAAGGAACAACAGAAGAGGGAAATGAACTAGTTCAACTACGCAAGTTTTCTGATACAATCGAAGTACGCCTTTGGAAAGAACAGGAAGAAATAGTGCATGCCACCTAGGCATTAAAGCAAGCACAAGAGGAAATCATTGAACAATGTTGAGCTGCACAACAAGAGGACACTCTCCAAGTGAAATTTGAAGAAGATAGAGAGAAAATCCAATAAGAGAAAGAGCAACTGATCATGAAGAAAATCGAGATTGAAGAAGTAGTCAACATATCATTTTTCTCTGTGACCAGCTTAGAGAAGAAGGAAGAGGACCCCATAGAACACCAAGTGATGAAGCTTGCTGAAGTTACTCAACAACTTCAACAAAGATTCATGGAATTAGAACTTCATGCCATACCAAGCACCCCACAAGAAGAACGCAACCAATGAGAAATGACTTCCTGGAGCACAGTAGAAAGTATTAAATCACTCACTAAGGAATGAAAACAGTTAAGTAGCAGAAGTGAGAAGATATATGAGAACCTAACTGAGAATCCAGAATTACATAAATTGGAGTCACAGCTCTAGGAGAAGAAGCATGAAGCCAAAAAGTTACAGGTACAGATGAAGCAACTATCACCTGTAGAGAGAATGAAGCAGTCTTACGAGCAACGCACCGCCCAGTAGCAGATCCATACGATCCAGAGAAAGGTAGTGAAAGTAACTCAATAACTTCAACCTATGCAGCATAAGGCATGTCAACTATTTACCGAGATTGAGAGCTAAGGAACAGAGCTAGAGCAGGTCATGAATTCAACACAACAACACCTTGAAGGGCTAGTGAATAATGCACTTATCCAAGAATTTGTAGAATAGGATGTCATAGCACAATGACAAGTTGAAGCAGCTTGAGCTAGGCTCGAGGCATTCTAAGCATAAATATTCAGACCTGAGTGACTCTGGACGAGTCACAAATGAGTGTTCGGGGCCTATTGGCCCTTGACCAAGTTTTTAGGAACACTTGGTCATATTTGACCATTTTTGGAATTCAATAGCTTGTCAAAGATGGAGCGCCAGGCGAAGCAGAGATCATGGGATCTCGATCCACTTTTGGGCCCCTTTAGGTTTTTGGGTTAATGTAATGGGAAAGGGATGTCAGCCCGTGGGTTTACCCACATTTAGGCCCACTTTTGTAATGTATAAATAGAAGGATAGGAAATATAAGAAGTAGTAGATGTGTTAAGCCCTAATATTGGCTCATTACCCCTTAATTGGGGAATATTACATTAGTAATGTTATTTTATTTATGTCAGCTTTATTCCATTAGTTGTAATTATACCTCCTAGTCTCCTATATATACCAAGGAGACATTTTCATTTGGAATAATATTGTACTTGAATATTTTGTTGGCATGTTTTCAGGTATATGTGCTTGTCATTGATGGCAAGATCAGAGTATGTAGCGATGGAAAAACAAGGAAAACGTAAGCTCAGAAGAGATAGTGCAGAGGTGCACAAAGAGTGCAAGAGTGATCTTGTTTATGTGATGGAAAACAGGCAGGCAAGGAAGATCAATAGTGCAGGGATAATTGCATGGAAAGATCAGAAGCGTAAACTCCATTTCGGAGTTTCAGATACCGGGCATTGGAGGAGTCAAGGAAGCAACTCACAAAAAGAATGCTGAAACAACGAAATGTGAAACACTAGAATACGTTGATCCGACTCCATTTTGGAGTTTCAGATACCGGGAGATTGAGAAGTTAAGAGTTGAGACTCTTCAACACAGGAGTCCCAGAGTTGCGAAATCCAGAATCTCGAAATCCCAAAAGAGGCACATCAACAAGATTTTTACAAACCGGGAAATCAAATATCAAAGGAACATTAACCTTTGAAGTAGAGAACCCCAAAATCTTGAAAGGTGAAAGATCAGAGCATGTCAAAGACTCCATTTCGGAGTTCTAGATACTGAGAGTTGGAAGAGTCAAGAGTCGAGACTCTTCATCAAAGGAATCCCGAAGTTGCAAAATCTGGAATCCCAAAATCCTGAAATATGCACATAAACAAAGAGTTTCACAGACCGAGAAATAACTCCATTTTAGAGTTTCGAATACCGGGAGTTGGAAGATTCAAGACTCTTCATCACAAGATTCCCAAAGTGGCGAAATGAGAAACATCAAAATCCCGAATCAGGCACAAGGAAGGCTCGTGAAGTGTCGAATTCATGACAAGATCTGGACCATTGGGTCCATAGGACACGTGGCAATAGATCATCATTTTGCTGACTGCAAAGTCAAAGGAACAGGGTTCCCTAACCTCTCACACTCAAAATAAGAATTCGCGACATGCGAAATGCCAAAATGATTGGAGCTAGTGAAACCAGGCTCCATTTCGGAGCTTCAGATACTGGGACATGGAGCATCAAGAATTCATTGCCACAGGAACGCTGAAGTGCCGAAAAGAGAAATCACAAAAGCACTATATGGATAAGCGCTCGGGAACCTCTCATAGTCACATGGTCGAAGAGCTGTAGAGAAAATCTTGAAGCGGCAAGCTCCTTTTTCAGAGTTTCGGAGATCCCGACTTGCAGAGTCGAGAAGCCTCACAACATGATTACCGAATTGATGAAATGTCAAAATGTGAAACACATTTTGGCTTAGCCTATGGTCACAGCCATTGGTCACATAGATGAAAGATGGATGAAGGAGTTAGTGCAGACATGCTCTATTTCGGAGTTTCGGGGATCGGGACATGGAGAGTAACAAAATCTTTACCACGGGGATCCCAAAATACCGAAGTGTGAAATGGAGAAATGAACGTAAGATTCAATGAAGTCAATTCAATGGTGCAGATGAATTTGAATAAGATCGGAGGGCTACTGTTGCACTTCACAGTGTAACTGCTAGAAACAAATGATGGTTTGTTCCAGAGGATGAGCTCGTCAATGACAGAGAAGACGAAGAGTGTCAACTGCCAGAGAAGTTGAGGAATATCGAAATAACACCCAGTGATGATGGATGAGTGAGGGAAACTGCCAGAGAAGCTGAAGAGTTAACATGATGATCAGGCAGAGCACTCACAATGGGCATGAGATACAGAACAGAGAGAGACTACGTGGCACACAGGAGATGGGATAGCTATGGAAGAGTGAAGTGGAGAGAAAAACTTGATGTGGAGGAGATTGCGGGTGGAGAGGATGCAAGAGCAAGAAGAAGATTGCATGCACAAGGTGGACATAGAGTTTAATAATGTTGAACAAAGAAGAAATGGGGGTGGTTATTGAGGGTGTTTGAGGTGTGAAGAAGGAGGAAGAGCACAACAACAGAAATGAACATAAGGGGAATGGTGCATTGAAGGGACATGGCACAGAGAGCATAAAACGAAGAAGAACAGAAAGCACAAGGAGTGTGCAAAAGATACTTATGCAAACAGAGCAACACAATGTAGCAGAACAATGATGAGACTGGTAAGCCATTGAAGAACTTTGTATCACTGTAATAAGTCTTAATAGAAAAGATTTAGATTACAGGGTGGTAGGGAGGTGCTAGGGAGGACTGTTGTCCTCAAAGGTTCAAGTGGGTTCTTGAACAAAGGGAGTTGTAGCTTCCATATGGTTGCATCCTATTGGCAACCAATTCAATTTTTTCTATTGCCTTAAAAGCTGCCTACACCTATGAACTTCAAATTTCTGTCGCATTTCGCAAAAAGATGACACTTTCATTTCAAGCGACATTTGCAAATTGGTTTCAATTTATTTTTCACGACTGAAAGCGTGAAAAATCCTCCATCGTTATTTGAATTGTCATGATTTGCTCATTGATATGCTGGTTGGTACTTACCTTTGGTTTATTATTAAGTGGCTGGGATGATTTTTCAAACTATGTCCATTTGCCTATTCTTACTTTGATTGCGCAACTGGATTTTTATTTAATTGATAAGGCATTGAGCATGTTGATTGATGAATTATACTTGATTATACTTGATTTATATAATGTGATCCTTACTATTATAAGCTCTTGACTTATCGATTTTATTTATTGTCACCATGTTTTAAAAACTTTTGATCAAAACATTGGATTATGCAAAAAGCACATGGGTCACATATGAGTTTGATTTCATGGCAATGTTTGATTATACACATGGTGCATTGGTGAAACATTTGGATTTTACTTTGGTTTGAATTATACTATGGTGCATTGATATATGGTTATGGTTTTACATTGGTTAATGGCACGTTGATATGATTATCCACCGCTCGAAATTTCGGGTTGGTCGATTAGCATGGTGTAAACGATATGATGAGTGATTGAACAACACTGTACTGTGTCATTAATATGCTGCATGGCGGTGAACTAACCCACCACCTTCGCACACGCATATTGATTTGCTTCCCCTTTGAGCGCTTGCAGCTGTTAGCCCTATCGATTTTGCTCCTGTGTATTTTTATGTTCAACCCAAACCCTAACATGCACCCGCACCATGGCCCCGGTCGTAAGGGATGAGCCCAATGGTAGCCAAGCATGGTTGATGTTCGATGGCACTTACAATGACCTTGAGGAATTCGGATGGCTCCCGTTCATACAAAATTTTGATGGCTATAACCCCAGCGTGGCTCGGCAATTTGCATTAACCTTCGATGGCCACCAAGCCAAGGTTGGGGATGTGCAATTGGAAATTGATGAGCAATTTCTCAGTTTGGCTACCGGTCTACCTGTTGTCGGACAGAAATGGTCAAAAAATTGCAAAGTGGAAGATTTCCCGTGGACATTACTCTTCCAGTCATGGAGAGTGAGTTCTTGTGACAAGGGTTTGCCCGCAAATATGCTCAAGCAACGCTGGCATGAATTGATGATGGTAACCAAGCAGTTCATTACCTGCGAGGGCTGGTATGGTTTCGTTTTCTTGTACCACCTTCGGCTACTTATGGTTTTCATGGGCTATGAGCTTAATATGCCTTACTACTTGCATAGGAGTCTATTTAAAATGTCTAAAAGGTACAAACGGAACCAGTCCGATAATAGTCTTTTTCATTTTGGGTTAATTAAAATGCTTATAGTTTGTAAGTTGGGGTTACACCGAGACTGTTGGGAGGATTTTCTTAAACGCAATAATTTTGGTGACTCAAGCCCACCACAAGTTGACAAACTGGTGGTGAGCGAGTGCAAATCAGTACCCCCTGTGCCTTACAGTGCTCTGTTACCTAAACCCCTACCCGATTCTCCTATTGACCTACCCGGTTCTGTGACCAAACATGTCGAAGCTGCTAAACCCATGGCTAAAATGCCTAAAGCCAAACCCACTGCCAATTCTAAAGGCAAGAAGAACGCCCGGTTAATCTCTCGCATGGCAAGAAATAAACCAAAAGCACCTGTCAACCTCAACCCTATTATGGTGAGTGAAGATTCTGACTCAGAGGTTGAACGTTACCTGGCAAGTGAGTATCCCTATTCAGAAGGTCTGTGTGATAAACCCTCATACGACTTTGTCAAAAACCTACCACCTTGCTTGCAAAGTGATCCTAATTATCCAGGCATCAAAATTCCTTGTGAAACCCCAGGTGACTTGTCGAAACCCCAGGTGACTCGTCGAAACCCCCTCCTACTCCAGCCGAACCAACTGCTCCACCATGTGATCAGTGTGGCTCATGGTTGGAAAGGTATTACCTCGATGTGCCAATGCTGTAGTCCAGAATTCATGCTCTGGAGGATCAAGTTGCAAGGCTCACCAGTCAAAAGGCAAAGATGCAATCCACTGATAAGAAACAACGAACAACAGGTTTGATTTTGTTTAAGAACGTGGAGTCAGCTACAACAGTCGTCAATTCAAAATTGGCGTAGCTCGAACAGCCACACTGGTATGAATTTCACCTATTTATATGACCTACTCATAAACTCTATTTACATCGTGGATCTGCTCTGTCACACAAGCATGCACTATTGTATATAATTTTGTTTTGATAAATCAATTTTTATTATCGTTCAAGTTTTGATTGGATTTGGCTTTGATTCGAGTGATCGTGAGATAGATTTGATTTGTTTTAATTTAGTTTCAATTGAATACTCTGTTGATAACCGAGGTTGTTAATATTTTCTAAACACAGGCTGTTTTGATATTCCAATTTTGAACACAGTCAATATCCCATTTCGAATTGGTTATATTCTATGCGATATGGTTGGCAATTATGGTTAACTGTTGCGATTGTATATTCTATGTCTTCTGACCAATTCGAATACCATTCTGTTATTGCATGACCGAATTGCGAATAGATACGAATCGTAGCTGTTATACCCAATCAAATCGATTCGGATTGTGTTATCAGATTTGAGGAACGAAATTAACTGTATCTAGTCTCACGATTTGTTTCTATAATTAAACTTAGCCATATTCGTTTTGATTATTTACCCAATTTATATTATGAATTCTGTTGATTCTATCATGCCCCTGTCTGTTGAATGTGTGGTGATCAATAACGAAATTCGTTGGGTCGATACTCATTGAGTATGATTTCATTTGAATACAATCGAAACAGTTACCTATCTTTGCACTTGATTGAATCTATTTCTATGACTATAACGAGTCAATGATGGTTGTGATTGTTATTTGATCTTATCTGTTAACTGTGTGACACTTAGTGACCGAAGTCTATGACAAAGATTAGTGGATGCTGTTATGCATGTTTCGTTTTGACTATAATCGTAACAATTTGGTATTTGATTAAAACAATATGAATTTTTATGCACAACTGTAACCTATCGATTATGATTGTGTTCGATTATAACTATATCGATTTTGATTACATCACGATTTACTTGTAATTGCATTTGGATATGAAACAGTGTGGTTATTATTTGACCCGATTCTATGGCAAGTAAAAACAAAGCATTCTTTTCCCGTTTCGATTGCATCCTTTTCAATTTGGTTTGATTTGAATGATAAATTTGCTTGAACCATTAGTAATTCGATATTAATGTTCATTAAAAGTAAATTGGATTAGATTGTTTTAAAAAGATTTCGTTTGATTTCTATCTGGTCCTGTAGGCTATTTTAGACTAGCTACAGAATCAGATGATTCTGTAGCTAAGTCTGTAGGATCAAATTTTTATTATTTTGTTACTGAAATATCTTTCTAATTGGATATTTGTGTTCTATTGCAGGTAAATTCGAATTGCAGTTGAGTTTATGAGCAGTTAGGGGATGTTTCAAAGATTTCACTTTCATTTTAGTTGCTTAGTTTAGTTGATTTTGGGATATCTCCCAGATTATGTAAAACAATTTGATATTATCCACAAGGAAGTTTTACCTTGTGAAGAGACCTATATATACTTATGATTTTTGTAATAATGATATCCTCATTCGTGGGAGAACAAGGATATGGAGTTCTAATACAGACTGAAGTAGAATTTGGTGTTTTGTCACATCTTTAGCTTCTCATTATATCAACATTTTGTTTCATGTTGTGTATATCAAATTTGTTTATGGTTTATGACTACTTTAGCTATCTAAATCATGTGCAAATGATATAATTGTGATCACTGTTATCCATATCTTGTCTCTTCCAAATAGATAAAAGACATAACAATTGTTAATTCAGTTTGTGAATGACAGGTTTATCTTCTTCATAAATTGAATTGTTATATATATTTTTTTGCATAACAGGTTTCCCTTATTGCAGAGATTTATAATCATAAGATTGTTATGATTTTTTATGTCTTGTTTGTCCTGCAAACACTTCAAGGAGCAACACAACCTATCATTTACGAGAAGCTTACGGACTAACCAGTGCGAGTTTCCCTCCTCCGACCAGCTTAGAAGTCATCATACACAGGGCAGATTTGGAGCGTTCCCAGGTCAATTAGTCTGTTGTTTACTGTTCTCATTAAGTAGTTTAGTTCAGATATAAACTTAATTAGATTCATATTAGATTGTTTAATTTCAGTAATTATATTAGATCATTTAATTTCAGTAGTTTTACTTCTTGTTCATAAAATATAAAAGTCAAAAAGAGATTCTTGGTTGTCTTAGGGCAGAAAACACATGAGTTTTGCAGGTTTTAATTAAATCTGTGGGCTGTTTATAGTGTATATTTGTGAATAAGTAATATTACAACTGGTAATTAGATAGTTGATTTGAGTTATTATAATAGTAATTAGTAGATTGTATATAATAGTTAGAATAGTTAGGTTTAGTTTTAGTTTAATTTAGTAGTTTGTTTAATTAGATTAGTGTATTAGTTTGTTAGTTAGTTTAGTTTCTTGTATTTAGTTTAGTTAGTTTGTTTTAGTTAGTTTTAGTTAGTTTTATTTGTTTTAGTTAGATTAGTTAGCTCAGATCAATTCTCTCTTTGGTTTTCTTAAGACCTTAGAGCGGCCAACGAAGCCGTTAAACCCGTCAGGGTGGTTCATTCCAAATGGATTGGGTTATTTAGACAACCCCGGACCGGTTCCACTCTCTCAATTGACGGACGAACAATTTCGCCCATCAACACATCCAAAGAAACAAGGGTGGCAGGGTGGTGTAAGGGAGAACTGTTGTTCTCTATTATACAGGTTGGTGCCTGTGTGACTGGAAGTTGGTGCTTCCATCTAGTTGGTGCTGAAACACTTAGGGAGTTGGTGCTAGAGAATCCAGAGAGTTGGTGCTCTTAGCAAGTATCAACTTGCAAAACAGAGGTTGTAGCCTCATTATGAGTTGGTTCTCATATGTATGATAATGTAAAGAATGTATAGATTACTTATCATATAAAGACGAAGAGGTTTTTACCCTTTATGGGTTTCCTCAGGAAATATCTTTCTTTGTGTATCTCATATGTGTGAATGATGCTGAATGGTCTATTGCTTACTTCCCTACATTATTGTGATTGTCATTGAGTGATCTGGAAAGAGTTTAAAATAAGTATTATTGTTTAAGCAAGGTTACAACTGATTCACCCCTCCCCCCTCCTCTCAGTTGTCCAACACATTTATGTGGGGTAAAAGGAGGTTGCCCCCTCAAAGAGGATTATTATCTTAAATTATCTCTTTTTCAAGGCGTTGAGTACTTATTCTGAGGTTTTTCTATGCTATATTGATATTTTTTTCTTAACATATGGTATCAGAGCTCAAGGTCTTGGGGTTTCACAACTACATCTGAGACACCTTGGGATTTCGCTATAATTTTTTTTCTACAATGTTTCAGAAGGCACGACTTGGATAATATTTAGTATATGGATCAAGGTATGTTCGGTTAAAATTTAAGCTACTGAGGTCTTATACTTTCGGAGATATAGCCTATGAAAGATAGGGTTCTGGAATCATCCTGAATTGAGTCATTGCAGAATTTTTGCTATAAATACTTTTTTGTAAAGTTCCAGACTCTAAAATCTAGGGTCTATTCACAGAAAGTAGTAAGGTATCTTTGGTAAAAATGTCATCTTCTGGGTCATCTTAAATTTGTAGATACACCCTGTGGAAGATAGGGTATTTGACTAGTCTCAAGAAGGTGTTCTAGGTAAAACAATCATAACTTCTTCCTAGAGTATCCAAATTGAGTGAGATTGGTTTCATTGGATAGTAGATAGTCTGTAGTATTTATGGTACATGTTTCAGAATTTTATATCAATTATTTTGTGTGGGGCACGCTATACGAGTGATATCTCCCGGAAAGGACAAAAATCAGCAAGTTGTGGGGAAGTTACCATAAATTCTACTTGGCACATCGAATTTTGATCAAACCTATGGCATTGCAGAGAATAAATATCATAGAAATAAATAAAATAAAGTTTCATACCCAAAAGGGCCAAAACTTGGGAGATACAATAGAAGAAATATTGTCTAGCAGAACCACCTCAAAATCAAGGTTCAAAAGTGATACTTAGACAACATGCCACCCAAAAATGGGAACTTCTACACCAAATAAGCCTCCAGACAATCCTACTTGGACTCTTGATGAAGGTGAAGAAATGTGTATGGACATAAATGATTTACAAAAGAAGATAGTAACAAAATATGAACTACAAGAGATGGACGCTAATTTGGAGGCAAAGATGGATGGTTTAAAAGAGGATATCATGGAAGTATTGAAAAAATTCGTAACAGAGAAGACACCTGAAAGTGAAAATGCATCCCATGAAATTCATGATGAGGACACAAGGAAGGTGAATCAAGAATGGAGAAA
>ML784504.1:398714-440808 GCA_009831015.1 Picea engelmannii
GGAATAATCCCAAGATATCTGGAAAGCCAGTACGTTGCCAACCATTCGAATTCCAACTCATCTTTCTAGAAGATTCCTTCTAGAAGAATCGAGAACTTATTCATTTTCTCCTTTAGAAACATGTCCGCACCCTAACCATTAACCCAGTGCGGAAAGTCCGCAGTCCAGCTGAATGCAACATGCGGAAATTAAGGATTTCCGCAGGAGAGTATATAAGCAGCCTGCATACCTTTCTTAAAATATGATTTTGAGAAAATGACAAGTGTAACCTTCTTTAGGAAAATGTTCTTAATGAAGAGTTTGATCTTCTATCATCATGACATAATCGTAGTATCATCTCGATAACCAAAAAATGTGGATAAAAGCAAGTGGTACAAGGGTTTTGACAGTCCCTTGACAAGTGACCTTCCTATGCGTGGTTATAACAAATGATCTGAACTCGACCTCAATCCATGACTCTTCCTCATCCTCTTCCTATGAATCCACCATGAGGGTTGAAGTTTCCTCTTCCCGGGGAATTAAACTGTGTAGTATTTCCTTCCTGCTACATCTCTCCTTGAATTCTATATGTATCTCTTGACCTTTCATGCAAGAGGTCATAAGCTCTACAATCCTTCTCATTATTCCCCATAGAGTTACATAATGTGCAGTAAAGATTTGTAGGTATCTGGACATATTTTTGCATGTAGTAACATTCACCAGGGCGATGTCTATTTCTACATACCTCGCACTAGGGTAGAGTAACCTGCTTCAAAGTGATCGGAGTGCCAGAGGCCAAGTAGTCATTAAACATGGGACAATGCTATTTATCGTGGCCTTCTGATTTGCATATGATACACTAGATGTCTTCTCTTTTATCTTTTCCCTTATATTTCTTCATATCTTCGACCTGTAGATATAAAATAGTTAGTTGAGTCAGAATTTGACTCATACCTGAGCTGGATTCTCCCATAGGGGTTGATTTTAGCTTCATGGAGATCTCCAATGCCTCAACTTGTGAAGCAACCTTCTGTTGCATTGGGGGAACTATGATGTGTGGTAAGAGGGAAGAAATGAACCATTCCTTATTCTATTCATCTGGGATCTGAAAACTCAACTGGCATGTCAAGGTCTTAAACCTATGATCAAACTCCCAAACATGTCCAACTACTCTTTGCTTGATTTCTTTCAGCTCTGTAATTCATTGTGACTTTGACTTGGGTTTCTTGAATTCTTCACTCAATGCAGTCTTGATCTCATTCAGTGGTTTACACTGTGCAAATCATTTAACAAACTTCATGTAACATCTCAGTGCGCAGTCTCTCAAGGTAGTACTAAACTGAGCTCTCTTAACTGCTTCGCCATTGACTTTCTTAATACTCCATACAACTTCACATAAAAACCAATGCTAATCAGGATCTTCAGACCCATCTCCTCTAAAGATAGGTAGCCTTATCTCATTTTCCATAGATCATCCTATGATTCCTAACTGAGTATGTACTGAACTGCTGGTAATGGTGCTCTGATAACTATGGCTACTCTGGTTACTTACCGCTGCTAAAATAACAGGAGGAGTAATAGTACTTACTTCAACGATCAACACAGTTCCTGAAGTCTTTGATTCTTCTTGAAAAGGTTCTTCATTCTTCCCTTCCTCTGCCTTAGTAGACTCTGAATATTCCTCATTCAATAACTCTTCTTCTTCTCCACTTTAGAACCCTTCATCCTGTGCTAGTGGTTCATGACTTTTCTCAAACAGGTTTACTAGAGGAACCTCTCTAAAGGTTATCCCATTGTGCATATTTCCCACCTCCGTGTTGTTGTCGTTGTCTAATTTCTTGAACATTAGATTTTCAATATGAACAATTACTGTATCTTCAATATGTTCTTCTCATGTAATAGCATCTTGATCTTCAACTTCAAAAAGTGTAAAAATTTTCCTCTAGGTCCCTTACAGAAATATCTCTCTGCTTGTCTATATGACTCGAATCTGTCAATAGAAAACTCGGTAATGTACCCTCCAATGGTGCTATCAACCCAATGATATACTACTCTAGACACAATGTTATCAACTCTCTTGACCTTCTTGATCAACGCCGATGTCCAAACCACAGGTGGTCTAGATCTGATTTTGAATTGGGTATATGCTAATCTAGCTAACCACTCATATAGCTCCTCTGTACTAATATTAGGGTTCTTGTTCTGGGATTCAATGAAGTCCTTTTCGTGTTCTTCTATACACTTATGAATCTTTGTGTTTGATGGAAACCACCTTGACATTCCCTCAAGAAGATCCCAGTCTCGACAACAAAACCATTTGTTGTCACAGGGGCAGACCCAAGGTTCAACTCTAACAACGCACCAACAAGCCCTAACTACTGGCCCTTTCGGAAACACCTGTGGAGCAGATGTAGTCTCACCTGAAGTAGCAATAGGGGATTGCAGGACACAAGTGTCTACAAATAGAGGAAATGCAAGAGAATCGAAAGAACAAGACACAAAGATCTAGTTATTATTTACCAAGATTAAGCCTACTTCGCAAGTTATATCTCAGATCTAACACAATAATGCAATAACAGTATAACAGAAAGCAGAGAACTGTGTTTCTTGATATATTAAGATGGAAACATACAATTCTGTCTGTGCACTTAGCTTGAAAATTTCTCTCTCCTTCTCTCCCCTCCCTTCACACCCAGCTGCAGGGTTGATCTTCGCACCCAACTGAAGATATTACAATACCAGAGTGCTTTCACACACAACACTTCTCTCTCACACAATCATCATCACTCGATATCACAACACAACTCTAGCCCAGCAACGAACCCCCCTTCTCTCATATAGGTCTTTATTTATACATTACAATGATTCCCAGACAACCTTAGTCCGAAACCTATGTGTCAAAACCCTAAATGCCAAAACCCTAGGTGTAAAAACCCTAGGTCCACTTTGACTCACATTTCCAGGGCTTCGCCATCCTGTCTTTCCTTCTTTCCCATGAGGTTCTCCAAAGCATCCATTGGTGGATTTTTTCGCTTGCTGAGTTGTCCATGATCCATCTTCCTTATTGATCTGTCTTCCTCGATCTTCTCATTTAATGTCTTGTTTTCCCTTACTTTTCTCCTTCTTTTCCACTCCTTTGGCCACTTCAACCCATTCTTAGTCAATGTGCCTTCCACAAAGTTTGTACTTCATCTTTTCTCTTCCTTTTTCTTTGATTTCTTCCTTAATCCATAGCCAAGACCCAACATACATCGACCGAAGAAGAATTTGAATTCATCAAATTTATTGAAGACAATGCCCCTTTTCCACTTTTATTAGGAAAGACTTGGACTGATAAGGATCAGATCAAAAGGAAAGCAAAGGAGGAATCCACCGAAAAGAAAAAGAAAGAACTAAGGGATTTCATAGCTCGAAGGATAGATTGATGGATAAAAGAATGAGGAGTTGAGTCAAAGCAGTAGAATGAAATAGAAGTTGCTATCAACTTTGAAAGAACGTAAGAAGGTTTGAAGGACCTATCCATGCAAGAAGAAAGTATGTTCACCTAGGACCTAGTAAGAAAAGAGGTATTACCTTTGAACCCTTTGAAAGAAAATTAGCCATGCGAAGTTACCATGCTAAGAAAATATAAGAATAAGAATGGAAAGAGGAATCCAGAGACTCGGATCACAGGAAAGAAGGCAAGGAAGCTCAATAAGAAAAAATCCAAGTTAGAAAAACTACAGGAAATTTCGGAAAAGACTTCGCAGGAGGTAGATCTGCAAAACTTGAACTTCACCAGAATAACATAACAACACAGAATGGGACTTCACCACGATGAAGCTATATGACCGTTGGAGGCGCCCTGACCATTAGAATAATGTTCCAGAATGGCTAGAAATGCATTTATTGTCAGAAAGACTATCGTTGGACCATTGAGACTGCACCATAACGGATGGATTCGTATTTATTAAGGCATTCCTACATGTTGGAGGAATAATTTACGATGCTTCTTATTTAACTCATCAGATGCTGCGTCGGGACCACTTTTTGTAAACCGTGATATCCAAGATAATAGAGAACACATTGTATCACACTGTGATTTCTAGACCTCGCCATCCATTTGAGCACCTTTCTTGTCTGTTCGCCTGCCCGATTTCTTTTATTACAAGTATGAATGTCAAGAAAACATAGCACATTAGAGAAGTCTATGGAGGAAATACTTGTAGACCTCATGACTGAGAGAGTTATGTATGTGGGAATACATGCATCGTCGACTGGCGGATTGCAAGCATCCCCATCGACTGGATGACATTCTGGCCGCACTGCTAAGAAGTGAAGAAAGCACCGCAATGATCTGGCTAATGCGAAGCAGATCTCGTTGATCTTGCCAGACTACATACCACCTTTGGATGGCGTGGTGAACCCCAGTTAGGACATATCCTGAAGGGGATATGGGTAGTTGGACCCCAGTTAGGACATATCCCAACACTGAAGAACCACGAATTCAACCTCAGAGATAGGAAGAAATATGTGATCCTTGTACCGCATAGGTGTTTGACGAAGATGACTGGGAAGAACCCACGCATAGTCTCCCAGTCATGGATAAAGGAGCTCGCACAATCAACCATCTTGAATGTAATGAAGATCCCCCACTTTGACCAACATCAAGAGGTTAACGCTTGTGTTAAACTCCTCTTGTTGTGCTACCATGGAGGGTATATGTGGGTTGATAGGCACATTAATGTGGATCTGATGTTGATCCACCTCATCACAGGCCTGAGCATGAAGGGACCGAACCCTCAACAATTCTTCTCAGGGAAGGCTGCAGATCACTCCCTGGCGCAGTGCATAAAAGAAGCCAATGGTGATGTAGAGAAGGGAAAGTGAGGCTACAAGGTAGCCTCCTTCTAGGATGGCGCAATTCACCTAGCTTTTCAACTTATAGCTGGTAAGCTCATCAAAAAGAACCGTCTGACATAGGTCACTAGATTTGTAGTAGACCTCACAGGGAAGTGTGTAGAAGGCATGCAAATGAACTGGGCGAGTTACCTCGTCAACAAGTTGGATAAGGAATGTCGTGAAGCGCAATATTAGGGATATGAGTTTCATTTTAGTTGGATACTAGTATTTATCACATTTGTCGCTTAGAAAATGCTGGAAGGAGTAGCCTTCCCAGAAGTTGATCCATCAGAGCCATTGGCCGCAAGGTTCTCCACCTTGTGGTATACAAATGATATGGTGAAGTAGTGGCAATTGAACATGGTGTTCCATTCTTACTACCTACAATTGAAGTGTTCCATTGAAACATTCCCACGAATGACACCCAACACTTTGCATCAGTACAAGCCACTAGTGAAGTTTCACGTAGATCGACACTTTATCTACATCACTCTGCGTAGGGATGGAAGTAAGGAGGAGCTGCAATCCTATTATAAGCTGACTGACGAAGACATGGAGGAGATCACCAAAGAATGGCCAGCATAGTTCCTTATACTGGTGGAAGATGAAAAACTATCCGACCCCGACATCATAGGTAGTCCATTGGTCACCCAAGTCGAGCATGATGGATAAGCTAGCGCAAATAAAAAGAAGAAAAAAGAGGAAGTCAAAAACATAGAAACTGATGAGGAGGACAATGCATCAGATGAAAATAGAATTGATTCACCTGCAGGAAGAGGAGGAGATGAAGTCAACCAAGAAGAAGGATGGAAAGAAGGATACAAGCAAGAAAAAGGCAAATTTACACCACTGAAGGATCCCCCTACAGAGGCCAAAACATCAAAGAAAAGGAAGGTTTCCCCGTAGAAACCCTCAGCATGAAAGAAGACCCAAGCCAATAAGCCTCAGTTGAAGAATGTGCTCACAGTGGACAATGTCGATCTCATCATCGCAGCCATAGAGGATACCTCAGAGGATATCCTACAGAGACACGAAGCAAAGAAAGAAACACTATATAACATCGTAGAGAAGGAACTCAAAGACATACAATAATCCATCTACTCGAGTCGCGCAATACCTATTGTGCCCTCTTCAATGGTTATTGTAGAATTGGGGGATGATCCCACCCAATTATGAAGATTAGCAGATGCAACAGAGGCTCAACTTTGTCGCATCCAAGAAGAAAAGGAGTAGGCTACAGAAACCATGAAGCAAGAAAAGTAGGTCTTAGAGAAACTTCGAGTTGTACATCAAGAGAAAGATGAAATTAGGGTGAATCATGTTAAAAGAGAATAAAGATAAGATGCAAAAATAAAAAGACCAGTTGCTCGTAGAGAAAAATGTGGTTAAATAGGTAGTGACTAAAGCACTTCGCTCTGTTCCAGGATTGGAATAGGAAGAACTAGAGTCAACTAAGATTCAATTAGGGAAGCTCACTGAATCTATTCAACAACTTCAAGCACGGATAATGGAGTTAGAAATCCAAGCAATTTTGAGCACTTTGCAAGAAGTGAGCGATAAAAGGGAAGAAGTTGCGAGGAGTGCAACAGAAAGAATCAGGGCACTTGCCTCAGAGTGTAAGAAATTAAGTGATCAGAGTGCCTAGACCTATTATCACCTTGTAGAAGATCCAGAGATAAAGAAACTACAAGCACAACTCCTGGAAGCGAGGAAGCATGCATCCACCATACAAGCATAGATGAAGCTGCTTACTGCAGTTAATAAAATGAAGCGATCACAGGAACAATGCACAGTCCAACATCATAAAAAAAATTCATGGAGGTGACACAGAGACTCCAACCAGTGCATGACAAATACTGCACTCTTTTTGAAGAGATCAAAGGCCAAGGCTCACAGCTAGACCAAGTGGTTGTGATAGTAGAACAATGCCTGGAAGGGCCTATTATAGAATAAGTAATTCAGGAGTTCATCAAGCAAGAGGCTCTAGCAAAGCAATAATTCAAGGAAGCTCGAGCTAATCTCGAGGCCTTCAAAGCAACACTGCCCAGATCTGAGTGACTCGAGATGAGTAATAAGTGAGTGTTGGGGGCCTATTGGCTATTGAACAAGTTTTAAGGAAACATTGGTCGTGTTTAACCAATTTTTGGACTTCGACACGATGATCAGATATGGAGCACCCAGGCGAAGCAAAGATCACAGGATCTCACTTATTTTGCAGTCTTGTGGACCAAGAAAAGGGTTATTAGGGTTTATGTAACGGGTATGGGATGTCGACCCATGGGTTTACCCATGTTTAGGACTTTTTTTAAATGTATAAATATGTAGCTAAGTGATGTAAGAAGTATGAAAATCAGCTTAGTGCATAACTACTAGTGGCTATGTGCATAGTAGGTTAATATTGGTTCAGTGCAAGAAGTTGTTAGTGCTTTGTGTAGACAAACCGTGTAAGGCTTTGTGCTATTAAGGAGTTGGCTCTCTGCCTTGACCTGATTTTGAGGAAGGAAGATCCAGTGCATTGTGCGCAAATCACCTGTCTAGTGCGATGATGATCTTAGTGAATTTGTGCACAGGAGTAGACAAATGTAATAAGATCGAAGACTAATAAATAAGAAGAAGAGTTGGTGGACATATCCCCACACTGGGGTGAACCGCGTATATCATGTGTCTTGATATGCTTTGTGGGATGTTGTTTATATGATTATTTTCTTAGTGATGTTGATGTTATGTATAATGAATGCATATGATGTTGTAGCTTAGTGTTTAATGATGGGATGAAATGATAGATCTAAGTTGATGTTATGTGCTAAATGATTAGATGTGCATAATCTTGATTGCTACTGCACTGATCTGTAATAAGGGTTTAACCTGCGATGTGAATAAGGTTCAAGAACTAATGCATGTTATTGTCTAAGTTTTATGTTAAGTGTTGTAATCACAGTTATGTGTCCAAGCATGGTTGTAGACACCTGAGTCTTGCAACCCCCCTTGCCTCTACCTCGGGTGAGACTTCATCTACTTCGTAGGTGTTGCTGAAAGGGCCAATAGTTATGGTTTTTTTGGTGAGTTGTTGAAGCATTGAACCCTGGGTTTTCCCATGTGCCAACAACATGACAGACTTGAACTTTTCCTTGACTCCTTTCCTATCAGGAGTCATACTTGAGGATGGCGGGGACACTCCACTGGTGGACAACACACTGTACAAACATCTAGTGGGGAGCTTGTTGTATCTCACACACTCCAGACCAGACCTATACTATGCATTCAAAGTAGTCTCTCAGTTTATGCAAGAGCCACATGAGCTACATTGGAATACTGCAAAGTGTATCCTTCGATACATATAGGGAACCATCAACTTTGGGATTCACTATTAGCAAAATATGCATTAGACCTCATCAAGTTCACTGATTCTGACTGGGTTGGCGACAACATTGATCACAAGTCCACATCTCGTCACTCGCTCAATATGGGTTATGGGCCCATCTGTTGGTCAAGCAAGAAACAAACTTCTATTTCTTTATCTTCAACCGAGGCATAGTACATAGGGGTAGTTAACATAACCATTCAGGCTATGTGGCTACAACATTTTTGTACTGAGTTGGGAATCTAGTTTCACCGGTCGATTTTCATATGGTGTGACAACCAGATCACTCTAAAGTTCTATAGAGATCCAGTTCAGAGGCATCAGATGAAGAAAATCAAGATCCACATGCACTACATTTGGGACTTATCACACAAGGGGATCATCGACCTGAAGTTTTATTATTCAACAGAATATACTACAAACATCTTCACCAAGACCTTCATTGAGCATAAGTTCCATTCTATGCACAGTCATCTTGGAGTGAAGGACACAATTTCCTAACAATTGTGAGTTTATTTTTGATACATTGTACCTTGAAGGGGGGCGTTTTCCCATGAGGTTTTCTCTCTTTCCTCGTTTATTTCAATGCGTCTTTTGTTTTCGGGTACCTAACTTGGTCTCATTGTCGGGACCCATTATTTTATTTTCACCATAGTGATGTTCAAGGGGGGTGTTGGAGATACGTCACACACACTTATGATTTCTTTTTCCTAAGGTTTTACCTATGTTTATTAGTCATTATACATTCTCCTACATTTTAGGGAGAATATTCATTTTCCTACATTCTATGGGAATATTCTCTTTAGTTCACACTTCAGTTGGATCAGTTGAGTGGAGTCTTGATGCTACATTGGTTCCATCACCATGAAATAGTGGGATCATCACTACTAATGTGCATTATCCTTGGGATTATCACCAGAGTGGCACATTACTTATTCTTTCAGTCAGTTAACTGAGGACTGAGAGGCTATTTGACTTAGACTAGGTGACACTTAACTCCCGTGATTGTCAGTGTGTATCCATATCACTCTAGACCACCACTATGGTGCATTAGCTCATGCATTATGGTGCATTAGTTGAGATATGCAACATATATCACTTGTATTGTATCATTATTTCATTCAGTTAATGCAATCCTTTGATGCTCTCTCTCTTGTTTCCGTCTTTTCTCATTTTTCTACAAATTGTGTATGTCTTTTGCTAGCTAGATCTTATCTGTGCAGGTTCATCCACATTTACAAATCCTACATTAGACAAGAATGGAAGACTCACCCTATGGAAAATATTTTTTAAAACCTTTGAATTGTGTAAGGATTGGGGGTAACCCTGAGAAGAATGAATCATAATCTGCAAAGAAATAAAATAAGGAATAATACTCCAAGAAGATAGATGGTGTCTAAAGACATTGTTTAAGCACTTGATCACAATGAATTGTGATCCAAACATAACAATTCATCATTGAATACAATTTTTACTACTCACCATGTTTTTTATCAATCTAAGGGGTCCTTTATTTATTGTCCTAGGACATAACCAATTTCCTTGAAATTGGGAAGATCTTGTCCACAAATAATAGTAAGAAGATGTAAATATCTACAACAAACCCACATTGTTTCATCAGATATTTGAATCACCTGGTCTTCCTGAACATCCATTCATCCAACATGAATTCAAATGCTCAGCTATTCAATCCATATTCTAACCCATCGGTCAATTGTATCTAACTACTAGTCGACTACTCAATCGATTGTCTCCATCTTCTCGTTGAATACACGATCGACTATCTCCCAGGATACATTGAATGAATGATTGAATATATTCAATAGAGGTGTGATGAACCAACATAAAATGAGGTTCCAACACCCCCCATCATCGCATGACTCTAGAGATTCAGGAGGTGAAATTATACCAGTAGGACACCCCCCCATAAGTGTAGATGTATGAAGCCTGAGCATATCTCATATCTTGAAAAACTTATCTTTATACAATGACTTGGTAAATATATTAGCAATCTAATCATCAATTTTTCAATAGAAAAGAGTAACAACTTTATCTTGCACCAACTATCTTAAGTAGTGAGCATGAATTTCAACATGCTTCATTTTACTATGGGCAACAATATTATCAACATCCTGAATTTCACTTTGATTGTCACAATATATAAAATTTGAGGTCGGGACAGGAAACCCAAGCTCTTCCAAGAGATGTCAAATCCAAATTTCCTCAGTACCTGCATTAACTATTGCATGATACTCGAATTTCATGGTAAAAAAAGAGACCACATTTTATTTGTTTCATGACCAAACCAGAGGTCCAACACTAAAGAGAAACACATAGAGAAAAGTGAAATTTTGATCATCATTGTCCCCTGCCCAATCGAAGTCAATGAAGCCCACTAATGAGTTTCAGCTATGACAATAATTGATACCAAGATGAGAGGTACCCTTGATGTAATGAAAAATTCTTTGAGAATATTTATAATGACTGGCATGTGGATCCTACATAAACCAAGAAACCACACTAAAATCAAATAAAATACAAGGTCTACTATGACATATAAATAAGGCCACTAACCAATTGTTGATAAAGAGTGGTTTCGAATTTGGGTGACTGAAAATATTTGGTCATATTAATCCCATACAGAAAAGGAGTAGTACACGGCTTATAATCAACCATCTTGAAGAAATTCAATATACCCAATACATATTTGGATTGAGAGAGGAACAAACCATCAGACATACGTAAAACTTGAAGATCAATAAAGTAATGTAGAAGACCAAGATATTTCATATCAAAGATGTCAGTAAGTTGTTTCTTCAATCTAAGAATCCAATCAAGATTACTGCCAGTCATGACCAAGTCATCAACATGTACAACAAATATTAAGGTATTTCCATTATCATGCAATACATGAAGACTGTGATTATATTCACAATGCTTGAATCCAATATTGAGAAAGAAGTGGTCAATCTTAGCATATCAAGCCCTTGGAGCCTATTTCAAACCATACAAAGACTTTGTAGTCGACAAAGAAGAGTGGAATCTGTCACAAAACTAGGGGGCTGCTCCAAAAAAATATATTTAGATAATTCGCCATGAAGGAAGGTGAGAAACAATGGAGAGAATCGACTACACACTCATTCTTTGAAGTGTGAGCAAGAAAATATTGAAAATTTCCAGGTTTTAAGGAAAAATTGTTGGTTGGTCGATGCTTAGCCAACATGTTTCATTCAAGTTGTTTTACCTTCTCTTCTAAGTTGGAGGTATTCCTCCAACAATTTTTCTCTACATGTCCAATCTTTCCATAGTAGATACACGTTTTCTTCTTTAAATTCTTCTGGGTGGATGTTTAATCATCAATATTCACTCTATCATTTTTTTCAAGACATTCATATCTATATACAGGAGCATCAAAGCATCCTCCTTCCTTATAATTTAGCTTTCCCTTTCCCTTGATAAAGTGAGCCTGATATTTACCACACATATTCCCTTCATCATGTCACATGTGTTGATCATTAATCAATACGACACAAAATGTATCAAAGGTATACATCTTACCATTTTCCTTTTGTGCATGCCAATTTGTTCAAAATGTGGATCATAACACATCAAATGGTGTTGTCAAATTCATCGGGACTAGCTCAATGAGTTTTCCATATTTATTTTGAAATTTATTCCCACATTCACCCAATTTCAATTGAAAATATTTAACAGGAACCATATATTCATCCATCCTTTCAGAGGAATGGGGATTAAGAGAGATCAACTCTTTCTCTAACTGCATAACTTGAATTTCATCAACTTTGTCAAATAAAGACTTCAACATCTTCCATACTTCATGAGGATAGTCGATCTCACTTGTATTAAAGCTAATCTCCCTAGGAATGTAGGTCGTAATGACCCCAACTACTCTGAGTGAGGTTGTGAAGTTTAAATCCCCTCCCACCACTAGGTTGGAGTCGTTGAATACTACGAAGTCTTCCAAGTTCTCCCAAAAGTGGATTTGATCATTGTACGATCCATATATATTAACCACCTTGAAACAAAAACTAGAGTCCTTAACTGTTAAATTGAATGATATAGTGGATTGATACGACAATGACGATGAGGCACAATAGTCTGGACTCCACCCTATGATTAGTCCCCCAGATTGGTCCACAATGTCAACTTCACAAAATGACCAACCCTTCATCCAAGGTTCCAACACCCTTATGGATTTTGATCCTTCATACATTATTTCTTGAACAAGCAAAACATCTAGTTTTTGGCTTGTAATAGTCCTTTTTACGGATAACGTTTTGTGGGCTCCCCCAAACCCTTGTGTGTTGAAGGAAAGTTTTTTCATGTCAGAGGGGCCCTATAGGATTTCCCTTCTCTAAGGGCCCTTGTTATGTTTTATTGTGTTCCTTTCTGAATGTCCATGATATCTTGTTTTTGAGCTTTGAGGAGATGTGATTCTCTTCCCACTGGGTTTGTTTGAATTGGGTTGAGGGTTAGCCACCAGATGATGATGAGTCATATTTTCCTTGAGGATGTGACCTAAAGTAATATTCCTTCTTGGGGGTAGGGAGGGGGGAAAGGATTTCATGCCAAGAGGGGAAATCCGGGAAGCCTTCATAGAATTTGAGGGAGCCTGAGGTGCATCCTTCAAGCTAGTATTAGGGGGAGGAAAAAGGGAGGGAAGCTTTGGAGGGATGTTTGGGACAAGGAGGAAAGGGGAAGAAGAAGGGGCCAGGAGAGGGGGGGGGGAATCATTTTTATAAGGGGACAAAGGAGAAGGAAAATCAAGAGGCTTACGAGGAATAACATTGCGTTGGGGAATATTGACTGAAGAGACTCCCATTCCATCTACATTTTGATCTAGGTCATATTCTACTGCATCCTTTTTCTCGGAAGTAACATATTTCATCATAGACTCCTTTGATTTTTTCACCCATATCCTTGTTGGCCTTGTAGAAAAAGGAATCACTTTTTTAAAATGCTCCTGTAAGTGGTCGACTTCATGGAAGGATTAGCAGCGGAAATTCAATAACTAGTAATCATTTTTTTGGTGCCACATCTTATTGCAAAAAAACAAATAAACATTTCTAAACAACCTATCACGTTGGTTGACCTCCACTTCCACCCACACCCACCTCTTACCTTCCTTTTGCTCCCAATTGGGCGAAAGACTTAAAAAAAACCCTACCTTGTTTCGAATGGCCTCTAGGGCCTAGGGGGTCAACAAAACTAGAGGAAGTCCTTGAAATATGGTCCATACCTTCATGATAGACCCTAGTTCTCTTCTCGAGTCAAACCTAGGATCCCAATTGCATAATGTCAAACTAGAAGGGCCCCAGTTGTCCTTTATATTTTTTTCACATTCTTCAGGTGATCCAAGACGATCTAGGAATTCTCACAGAGGTCCAGGAGGATACAAAACATTGACAGAGGTCCAGAATGGTTATGAAATGCTCAAAATTCAAATGTCCCAAATTCTCTTGAAATTTTCATCAATGCATAGAGCTCATCCTTATATTTCCAACGGTGCAAACAACAAGTCAAATGGAGTTCGTATGAAAAATTTATGAGCGGTCAAAGTTCCAGTCAAACCTAGCAAAATGTCAAAGGGAAAAGTAAAAATGGTGACATGTGTCACTACTGCAAGGGTGAAATGTGGCACATGGTTGTATAGGTGATCTGTTACATGATTTTTTGGCAGTTGACTGGGAAAGGTACAATCCAAGTGGTCGAATCATATGTTGAAAAGTGGCAAGGGATATCCAATGAGAGGTTGCCACATGGCGACCTCCCATTGGCCAATATTGGTTAGTGTTTACCAAAATACTATGGGAGTCAATGGGGGTCAAACCCGTGACCTCCCAAATTCTTAGCAATCCTCCACTACCATCGTGCTATCACATGAACCTCAACCTATATATGGCACAAATTATATTTAAATTTGTATTAAATTTTGAATGGATGACAAAAGGGTCAAGGGCCTAAGCCCTTGACCCTATCTCTTGGTTCATTGTAAACCATATAACCATGCTATATTCATGGGAGGTTGTTAATACATATGTTATGGTTTTAACCATATGCTAAATTGTTCAAACAAAAACGACAAGATATATGGTGTTCAGTGGGGCTCGAACCCCTGACTTTCCATATATAATCACAATGTTTTAAACAATGAACCATGTATATGGTTTGTTAATACAAACCAACCATTTTGCATTTAAAGCCTGCCACAAATTTCAAAAATTGGTTAAGGGGTGTGCCTTATTTAATGGTGCGGGACCCGAGGTTATGATGGGACAATATTTTATGTAGAACTATGTATCGAAGTGTGTGCTAAGGGTACAAGGGCTTTAAGGTTGCATGGAAAAGTGTTCCACAGGGTTCCAACATGGAAATGTAATAAGTTTATAGTCATTTTTAATGATTTTTCACAAGGAATCCAACCATGCATTCCATTTTTGTATTTGATCAACGTGTAAAATGATCATTGTAAAACACAAGCATTGAGTATTAATAAATATGTCTCTATTGGAAGCATACCCGAAGAGGTAACCCAAATTGGGTGAACTCCGTTATCCAACTTGTGTATGTGATTTCATCATTGTTGTTCATTTCAAGATCAGTTATTTGCAAGTTATTTATCATTAAAGTGTGAATGGTTAGATAAGTTTTTTTTCACATGTAAATTGTAAACAATTAAGTGATCATTATTATTTCAAGGATCAAATAGATGTTTATGTGTAATTAAATTAATAAAAATCTAAGGATTTTTCGGACGAAGTTGGTATCAGAGCAGGTTTGACAAGTGTTTGCAAATGAATGCTTACAAGAGCCAAAATCAAACTTGGTAAAGGAAAAGTTGAAATTTATAAGTCCAATATTGGAAAATGATTTCGAAGAGAAAATATGGCTTCTAAAAAAGGAGAAGAAGAATATCATCCCATGAGCCATGAAGAGATCAGAGCTATGCCTCAATCATTGAAAGAAACACTAGATGAGTTAGAATGAAGAATTCAAAATCCTGTAAGTGGAGAATATTCAGTAAAAGGATAAGGAGGAGGTGAATGTGGTGGACCTTCAGAGCTCCCTTCGCCATACTCATCATCATCATTTTCTTATGAAGAAAGTGAACATTATTCTCATCGAAAGAAGTCCTCTAACAAGTCTGATCATAATCTACCATTATTAAAATTGGATGTCAAGTTCGAATTTTTGACCCATGATGGAGAATTGAATGCCAATAAATTGGACAACTAGATCAAGCAAATAGAGGTATATTGTAGGTCTCAAGAGATTATGGTTGAGGTTGCAAAGATGCAGTTGGTTTCTCTTCGACTAAGTGGCACTGCCTTAATATGGTGGGAGAGTAAGATGCAATTTGATATTGTTCATAAGGTTAAATTAATATCTTCCTAGAATAATGTTTCCAAGGCCATAAGGAAACAATTATATCCACTGGCACATACGCAAACGAAAATGATCAAATGGCAGCATCTAAGACAAAGTAAAGGATAGAATATTTAGGCATATACATAGACACTAAAAAGGAAGGCCTTATTATTATGGATTTCATTGTATACTCATGAAACTCTTCTGAAGTATATTGGTGGCATGAAATCATATCTTTGTCACACTATTCTAATGTTTATCCCTACTAACATTGATAATGTGTCAGTACAAGCTACACATCTAGAGGCTAGTAAGGGTAAGCATGAGAGTGAAGATAATAATCCATTCAAGTTCGAGAAGAAATTGAAAGGTAAATGGAAGAGTAATAAATCAGCCACGGTGAAGTAAGTTGAGAGAAGACCTACATGTTTCCATTGTAATAAAAAGGGACACGAGGAATCATTGTGTTGGAAGCTGCATCCAAAATTACGATCGAATAAATTCAAGGAAAAAGGGAAGCATAAGATTGTTGCATCAGCTCATCAAGATCCAGGGACAGATTCTGGAGATGAATCTAATATCATGGCCATATGAATAAAAGGTATATCATCTATCAATTCAAATTCTTCAGTTCAATCAACCAAAATGGAAAGTGATATTCATCAAAAGAAGAGAAGTGAGACTTTTGATGTCATAGTTATAGTCAAGCACACCAAGGTAGATACTTTATTTGATAGTGGATCCCAAGTTAACCTAATATATGAAGTGATTGTTAAGAATATGGGTTTAAAGATGAAATATCATAAGAATTGATATCCATTAGGATGGGTGTGTGAATATACTAAGTTGCAAGTGACAGAACGATGTAAGATCAGGTTTGCAGTTACAACTAAGTTCTTTAACGACGTTGATTTAGATGTTGTACCTCTTGAAATTTGTGGCATTTTCTTTGGTAGTCCATATTTATTTGACAAAAAGGTTGTATTCTATCGAGAAGTGAATAAATATCATATTTTCAAGGATGGGGTTGAATATATTGTCATAGCTCATCGTATCAAAACAAATGTTTATTTGGTGAGCATAGGGAAAATGAAGAGACTCATGATTGCAAGTAAATATTTTGTTCTCATGATAGTGAAACATGTTGGACAGTTGGTTGTCATTGATGTCAACCCTTGGAGATTGATGTCAACCCTTTGAGAAGTCGGGAAGCCCTAGAGATGTGGTTGAGATTGATGGTGAGTTAGTTTTCATTGATGGAATGGTTGATGTCATCAGATGTGATGGGTGCATTTGATGAAGTCTGCATGAATCCTTGAAAGTGTGGTTATGGTACCTGAACTTGGTTGAGGAATATGGACATGAAATATAGTCTAAATGTAGGTAAGACACTCATAGATGGATAGTCCTTTTCATGTCATTTTCAATGATAGGTAGTATGCCACGTGGTTCCTCATGGTTAGGGAGATATGGCCTTGCGAATTTGGAAGCCCCGAAGAATGGTCAAGAAGACCCTAATTGGTTACAAGTAAATTAATGAATGGGAAAAGTGGTAGTAACAAGAAAGTCAAGACCTAATAATAAGGAAATAACTTACCTAGAAAAGTATAAATACACCTCAAGGAGTCTCTCATAAGCACATACACTGAATATCTATTTGGTGAGAATGTTATGGTCCAGTATTTTTTACTATTGGTGAATCTTACTGAAAGTATGAGGTAGCAGAGAAAGTGAGAAGAAAGAGAAAAAGTTTCAGAGTGGCAGAGTGATAGGGTTTTTGTGTAACCCTAATTAGTCAGGCCCTCACAGGTCAACTTGAGGGTGTCACACGAGGAACCCTTGTGGGTTTCATAGGGCATGTCATGTGAGGCCCCACATGATAGGGAGTATTAGTCTTGTGAGGCCAAGGAAAATTTGGTACAGATGTTGGTACCGGGCTATTGAAGGTTGTGGAAGAGTGGTAGGTCAGTATTACAGTACAACAGGTCAAACACAGGTTATAGATATTCTTATGTTATTATCTTGTCAAGAAATTCAAGACACCTACACACTACTCATAGCATAAGAGAAGAATAATTTAATGAAGAAAGAATATGACACAAGCAATCACAGAGTACACCGATATTTTACCCTGGAAACCCTTAACCGAGAAAGCCAACATTCATTTTAGCATTCTTCTCTCTTGTTGTCTTATTCTATCAAAATAAAATATTACATGTCTAACCTTGGTGCACACCTAAGACACAATTGACATCATACTCTCTTGCATATGCAAGAACAACCCTGTAGTCAATTCGACTTACATATGCATGACCAACAGCCTACACTTACACATGCATTTGACCTGCAAAAGTGCATTCTATGATCACCTTACAACATCATATTTTAAATCATTACAACATGCCTCTTTATAGTATTTACAAAAGGAAAAACCCTAAATATTGGCGCCAAAAAATGGTTACATATCCATGCATATCATTGTCTACAGATCCCACAAATCTTGAGATTTTCTTATAGTCGACTCCAAGTTGGGTTTACCAGTCAAATACTAGTCAACATCCATTCAGTCTCTAGTCGATCATCTCACACCCACACTTTGACCTCTTGTTGGTTGAATTTTCATTGATATATTTGACTTCAACTTTACTTGATCGACTTCCTCAAACTTTGACTTGTTATCAATCTACCTCGACTTTGACCGTCAGTGTCAATTCACCTCGACTAGACTTTCACTGCAAAGAATATAACAACCCAACATTCATCCACTTGTTGTCTTCTTTATTGAAACAAGATATTCTTGAACTTTCACTCACAGACCTAAGGAAGAAATTCCCATTGCCTCTCTACACCAAGAGAACTTCACAAAACTCACAGACTTGGTCAACAAGTCTGTTATGTTTTCCAATGTGTCTACTTTCTCTAGTAGCACCTTGTTACTTCCCACCAGGTCTCTTACAAAATGGTATTATACATCAATTTGATTACTCTTTGAATTATAAGCATGGTTCTTTGCTAGAAATATTGTGCTTTGATTGTCGCAACTTACCTTCATAGCTCTCTGCCCAAACCCGATTCCTGAACACAACCTTTGAAGCCATGCCACTTCTTTGCTTCTATGATTGGTCGCCATGTATTTAGCTTATGTTGTTGACAAGGATACAATATCCTTTCACTTACTCATCCAAATTATTGCTCCACCAAACATCTTGGAGACATATCTTGTTAAATTTAGAGCTGTTATTAAGTTCTTTTCAATTTACTAGACAATAATAACATAAGCATGATCACTGAGAGAAACAAAATCATAAGGTACACAACATTTTATCCCGGGAAACCCTCATGGGGGAGAAAACGCAACAAAAACTTCCTTAATATATATTTCCAGTACAATGTTAATACTAAATACCAAACCACCAAGAATATCCAACACTAAGCATGCGACTCTCTCTTCTCCTTCTTGTAACTACAACTTCCTTAAAAACTTGTGCACTAGATGAGTGACTTAAGTGAGTGAGAGAATGAGCTGCTATCATATCTTATTTATACTTGCTGGGAGGCACTAGGGTTGTGTATCTTCATAAAGAAGAGTCAACTTCTCCAATTAGTGGTTAAAATCACTTTAACTAGCCCTAGGGGCCTACTTCTCAAATACCACCTTATAAACATGGTTTGACCAATCCACAAAAGGGGATTTGGTCTATAAGAAAATAAATCAATTATAATTAGAACATTCTTCGCAATTACAATATATCAACACTCCCCCTTAACAAGAAGTGTATTCTACTGACACAACCCAATACAACATCATCAGGAGAGATAGAGGGTAGAAACATCATCAACATCTGGAACATTGACTGACACATCTATAAATCATTGGAAGTTTTATCTCATCATCAACAACATCATCTTTCACATCATGGAGTTGGAGTCGCATCATCATCATCAACAACATAAAACATTTACATCCTCGTCAACATGAGGCTAAGGTAATATCATCAACATCATAATCATGAAGTTGGAGTAACATCATCATCATCATCATCATATTTAGCAAGAAGTTGAAGTAGCTTCATCATCATCATCTTTAGCAATAAGTTGAAGTAGAATTATCATCATCATCTTTAGCAAGAGGCTGAAGTAGCATCAATATCATCATCTTCAACAAGAAGCTGAAGTAGCATCATCATCATTATCTTCAAGAAGAGGTTGAAGTAGAATCAACATCATCATCTTCAGCAAGAAGCTGAAGTAGCATCACCATCATCTTCAGCATGGAGATAAAGTATCAATATCATCATCATCTTCAACATGGAGCTGAAGTATCAACATCAATAACATGAATCTAGAACAACAATATCACCAACACGAGGCTAGTACAACATCATTAACAACACGAGGCTGATACAACAACATTGACAACATGAGGATGATATAACAACATCAACAACATGAAGCTGATACAACAAAATCAACAACACGAGACTGAGAAAACAACATCATCAACATGAGGTTGAGACAACAACATCATCAACATGAGGCTAAGACAACATCATCAACATGAGGTCGAGATAACATCATCAACATCATAGGCACGAGGATGAGATAACATCATCAATGTCATCAACACGAGGTTGGGATAACATCATCAACATCATCAACATAATTATCACGAGGTTGAGATAACATCATAAACATCATCAACATGAGGTTGAGATAAAATCATCAACATCATCATCACGAGGCTAATATAACATCATCATCATCATCATATGGCAACAGAATGAGGCAAGTGCAACAAAAAAATTTTGTGGTACCCTGACAAATCATCCTTACCGTACCTTTGTGATATTCCCAGGAATCATATGATTCCCTAGGATATAAATTCCTAATGGACCTCCACGTGGTACTCTGACAGACCATCCTTACCAAACCTTCAATATCTTCCTAGGAATCAAACTATTCACTAGGATATAAAATCCTAATGGAGCTACCACTACTGATCATAGCTGGCATATACATGCACATGTACTCTGATAGACCATCCTTACCGGACCTTCAGAATCTATCCAGGGATGATCATTCCCCTAGGATATAAAATCCTAACTGAGCTACCTATTGTTGGTTAGGGTACCATATTATCATCAACATCACTCCCCCTTTCGAGGGAGGTCCCTTCGGACTATACCAAGCTTGTATATAAAGTATTTAAACTTTACACGAGACAGAGGCTTGGTCGACACATTTGCAACTTGCTCATCTGTGCCAACATATTGGATCTTTACAATTCCTCTCTACATCATATCACAAATGTAGTGATGCGATATTTCTATGTGCTTCGACCTATCATGGAACATTGGGCTCTCCATAATCTTTATGGAACTTTGGTTATCACATAGAATCACAGTGGCTTCCATATCTAGATCGAATAGACATGTCAACAACTTCTGAAGCCATATGGCTTCACAACTGGCAGAACACGATGCAATGTATTCCATTTACGCCATGCTGAGAAAAATACTGGATTTCTTCCTGCTCTGCCATGAAGTCATGGATGACCCTAGATTGAAACAACATCCTGAAGTGCTCTTTCTATTAGAAACACTTCCACTCCAATATGAATCAGTATATACATACATTTTGAAGTCATGATCTCTAGTATAACAAAGACCATATTCCAACATACCCTTAAGGTATCTCATCACATGTTTTGTAGATACAAGGTGAACACATTTGGGTTCTACTAGATACTGACTCAAGGTGTTCACAAAAAAACATATATCTAGTCTGGGATTCATCAGATACATCAACAGACCAATAATTTGTCTGTACATAGTAGCATCAACCAATTCTGAGGAAGTATGTATCAGGTTCTTCAACTTTGTTTCCATGGGTGTGTTCATGGCTTTACATTCCAATATGTCAAACCTCTTCAGTATTTCAACTGCATACTTCCTTTGGTTAAGGAATATATTCTCTGAGCTCTGCCAAACTTTAAGACCTAAGAAATAATGCATCAGGCCTAGGTCTTTCATCTCAAACTCTGCAACAAGCTTCTTCTTACAATCTGTGATGAGTTTTTCTTCTCTAGTTAAGAATAAGTCATTTGCATATAGAAAGAATATAACTGGCTCATCATTCATAACCTTGAAGTAAAGGTTAGAATTAGACTTCATATTGGTAAAGCCCAAGCTCATCAGGAAACTGTCAATTCTGCCATACTAAGCTCTAGGACCTTTATTGAATCTGTATAGAGCTTTCTTCAATCTACAGACATGAGCCTTTCTATCTTCAACTTCAAACCAAATTTTCACATCACATTGTGTTAACCCAATATACTTTCTTAGCTACAACTTAATCTGCACAATCATGTGCTAGCTCTATGTGTTTTCTGCAAATCTCTATTTGTTTCACCACCTGAGAGTATGTTCCCTACTCTCCCTGCAACTGTTCTTTCTAAAACTGGTACTCTGTACCTACAACTTATATTTTTGAAGTTGGGAATGACTTACTCTATTCTCATTGTAGTTGTTGAACTTTGAGAGTAGCTCCTCTATTCTATCATGGAAACAACTTTATCTGAAACTAGGAGTGGCTCAATAACTGACACCGAGGGTAGCTTATCTTCTTTCATGGAGGTAAATAAATCTCATATACAAGGACTTCTCCCCCCAAATCTCATACTATATCAGAATCATGGTTGTTCTGGTTGACTTCGTGAATACTGGAACTATTTCTTCAATTACTGGAGAATGTGTCTTGTCATAGTCTTCTCCCTCTTACTGGGAGAATCTTGTGGACACAAATCAATCTTTGAACATATTTATATTATTATCTGCAACATGCTTGATCCAGAAGATCAATCTTGGAGGTCATCACTAACTTCCCTTCTAGTCTCAAGGAAAAATCCATATCCCAGTCCTTATGATTGGCTTCATCCTCTGTTACTGAAACAAGGGAATCTTCCCAAGATATTTCATGTCTCCTAGAGGTTTCTAAATCTAGTCTTATCAAATCATGTCATATGTCTCCTAGTCCTGGAATATGTCTCTCCATATGATCCTTTCTGAGATCAATATTACTCTGAGTCTTGATTTTTTCCAAGTCTACAAAAACTTCATAGTCTCTACAGTATATACTTGGTGTTGAATACCAAGTCTTAATATGAAAAACTAAGTCATACATCAAATGAATTTTTCTTTCTGTCAAGGTGGCTTCATTGACCAAGTCTAATGTTTAGTCATATTTGGATACTTTTTCTCATTACAATCAATCTTCATATGTGATACTTTTTTTTTCAAAAATATCTCCTTCTTCATATTCTTTGGTACATGGATGTATATCGTCATGTACACAACTCAGATAGTCTTCTTCATGTCTCATTTAATATGTTGCCTCTTGCAACCTTCACTATAGTTTCCTTAGGGAACTTGTGACCTACCTAGAACAATAATAAGAAGGGAGAAACAACATACAATAATAATACTCTTTATATTAATAACAAAGCAATAGCGAGAACAATCGTCACAGTGGCTCTTTTAGAGTTATCACTTGTGACTTTCCTGCAACAAGGGTTTAAGGTAAGAAATACAATATTGAGAGAAACACTCTTCTAGTGTTGAGATCCATCATTCCTCCATGGTAACCTAGAGACAAACCAAGAAGTTTCTCCTAGAGGAGATGTTAGTTATATCTGATAAATGATTAGCTTGAGGAGGTCAACACCAAACGTTGGATTAAAGGTAAAGTTTCTGACTCACTCTTTCATTTTTTTTTGTTCATCTATTTTGGAATGTTTGTGGCAGTGTAGGAATTAGATTGACTTTTAAGGGAGTCATTGCTCTGTCTATTCTTAGAACCTTGGTATAGTTATAGGGAAATTTTCATGCTAGCAGAATTGGTGACTCCACTAGGGAGTCTCTATAGGGTTTTAGAGGGAGGTTTTTCGATTTTTATTGGATTCTTGATTGCCTTTTGAGTTTTAGTTAGTTTCACTAAGTCTTTTAAGGGTCCCTGGTTGCCTGCAAGGTGCCTACCAATTTTTTCATACCCTGTCAGTCTGCCTAGTCTTTTCTTTTTGAAAATTCTCAGAGGTGTACGCGTCCTACTTTGGATCATCCCACATACATACGTGCTTTGCACAGTAGACATCCTGCGTACATACACAGGCTGCTAGTGCAATAGACCACGTCTCTGTATTCTAGAAGGTTCAAAAAAAAAGAATTTCCTCTATCTTGACAGAAGATTTGTTGCTTCGCATTCCTTCTTCAACCCTACAGGGTCTCTATTAGTGGTTTTTGGTTGGGTTATAGATTTGGTTTAACTTGCTTGTTGTAAAGAAATCTTCTTGTGTTTCCTATCCTTTTTAGCTTACTTTTAGCTTGAATTTTAAGAAAAATGAGTTGCATTTTAAAAAACAATTCCCCCTCATGGTCGTGTATTCTACAGTTTCTTTTATCATATTTTGTTAGTTCATCTTTGATTGGAAGAAACAAAAAATAAAAACCTAGTTTTTTAGGTCTCTTTCTTTCTTTGCATTTGCTTTGAATTGTTATTTGAAAAAGAAAAAGAATTGGCATAGGGTTTTGTTTTCTTCTCATATTGAAATTAGCATAGCGTTGTGTTTTCTTCTCATCTTGAAATCATTTCAAAATAAAAACAAGAAAGAAGATCCTTTCATTTTCTCTTTTGTTTCACTCAAAAGTTGCATTGTGTTTTTTTGCATGGAAAGGATAAGTTCTAATAAGTTTCATTTTTGCAAGAGTCTCCAACAACATCAGTTGCATGTTCATATCCTGTGAGTAAATCAAGCCTATATATTAATTCTTAAATTAATGTTCTTGATTGCCTTTTGAGTTTCAGTCAGTTTCATTGAGTATTTTAAGGGTCCCTGGTCACCTACAAGGTGCCTACCAATTTTTCCCTACCATGTCATTTTGCCTAGTCTTTTCATTTTGAAAAGTCTCAGAGGTGTACACGCCCTGCTTTGGATCAGCCTGCACAGATACATGCTTTGAACAATAGAAATCATGCGTACATACACAAGTTGCTAGTGCAATAGCCTGCGTCTGTGTGTTCTAGAAGGTTTCTTTTAAAAAGAGATTTCTTCTCTCCTGACAGAAGCTTTGTTTCTTCTCATGTCTTGTTCAACCCTATAGGGTCTCTATTAGTGGTTTTTGGTTGGGTTATCAATTTGGTTTAACTTTCTTGTTGTAAAGAAATCTTCTTGTGTTTCTTAGCATTTGTAGCTTATTTTTAGCTTGAATTTTTAAAAAAACGAGTTGCATTTTGAAAAACAATTCCCCCTCATGGCCATGTATTATGTAGTTTCTTTTAGCATCTTTTGTTAGTTCTTCTTTGATTGGAAGAAAATAAAAACAAAAACCTAGTTTTTTAGGTCTCTTTATTTCTTTCCATTTGCTTTGCATTGTTATTTGAAAAAGAAAAAGAATTAGTATAGGTTTGTTCTTTTTTATCATCTTGAAATCATTTCAAAAGAAAAACAAGAAAGAAGATCCTTTCATTTTCTCTTTTGTTTCACTCGAAAGTTGCATTGTGTTTTTTTGCATGGAAAGGAGAAGTTCTAATAAGTTTCATTTTTTCAAGAGTCTCCAACAACATCAGTTGCACGTTCATATCCTGTGAGTAAATCAAGCCTCAAAATTAATGTTTAACTTAAAATATATTAGAATTTATGTTTGTAGGGTTCACCGACTAGTTTAGGCTTTTAGGGCCTTGAAATAGGTGTGAAGAGGAAACTCTTCAAGGCCATCTAAAACAAACATTGGAGTCTGATATAGGGAGTGTCTAAAGTCTAGGGGATAAGCACAAGGGGACCCCAATATATTTCCAAAATTTGCAAGTTAGACAGCCCGCGTATACCTCCAAAAGTTGCAAGGAATTCGGTGAAATTTATGAGTTATTAGAGGTTTCCCAACCAATTCACTTGCTATAGCCCATCCCCAAACTGAATAACTATCCTTTTGTCATATAAAAGGATGTCTTGGGGTCTCATTCCACAATAAAGAATTAGAACAGTGAAACTATGATCAAATCATTTTCCTTCCCTGCCCAAGTATTTGCACCCTTTTTTGAGTTCTTGCCTCAACATTCCCACTCTAGCTCCTTTTCTCCCACACAATCCCTTCCCTTCCATTGAAGAGACCAAGATGATTGTGAGAGAAGGTATTTGGAAGGTGCACTTGGAGAATTGTCAAGAGGATCCTGAACAAGGTTCGTAGAGTGTCGGCCTGAAAAGGTTGTAATATCCAATCTTTGAATACTGAATAAAAGAATCTCTTTTCCCTATCACAAATGATGTTTTTTATGTATTTTCTTTGATTTATACATAAAAAATTATATCTAACCCTAATTAATGAATATAAATAGTATGTATGTAGCATTGTTTGCCTAGTTGTGGATGCGGGTCAGCTTTGGGAGGATACTTGCAGCCTTGGGAGCTACAAAGTTTGAGGAGGTCAACACCAAACACTGGATTAAAGGTACATTTTCTGACTCACTCTTTCATTGCTTTATGTTCATCTATTTTGGAATGTTTGTGGTAGTGTAGGAATTAGATTGAATTTTAAGGGAGTCATTGCTTTGTATATACCTAGAACCCTGGTATAGTTATAGGGGGATTTTCATGCTAGCAGAATTGGCGACTCCACTGGGGAGTCTCTCTAGGGTTTTAGAGGGAGTTTTTTTGTTTTGATTGGCTTCTTGATTGCCTTTTGATTTTCAATCAGTTTCACTGAGTCTTTTAAGGGTCCCTAGTCACCTGCAAGGTGCCTACCAATTGTTCCCTACCTTGTCGGTCTGCCTAGTCTTTTCTTTTTGAAAAGTCTCAGAGGTGTATGCATGTTGCTTTGGATCAGCCCGCATATATACGTGCTCTGCACAATAGATATCCTGCATACATACGGAGGCTTCTAGTGCAATAGCTCATGTCTCTGTGTTCTAGAAGATTTAAAAAAAAAAGAGATTTCCTCTCTCCTAACAAAAGATTTGTTGTTTCTCATGCCTTCTTCAACCCTACAAGGTCTCTATTAGTGGTATTTTGTTGGGTTATAGATTTGGTTTAACTTGCTCGTTGTAAATAAATCTTCTTGTGTTTCCTAGCATTTTATCTTATTTTTAGCTTGAATTTTAAGAAAAATGAGTTACATTTTGAAAAAAAAAAGCCCCTCATGGTCATGACCCCCCTCTAACATAGGGGCTAAACATGAGGTCGCATGAGGAAAGGTAGAGGAGATATCCCCTCCAAAGGTGGACCAAGCGTAGTGGGGATTGTATATTGGGGGTCTTTCTTGGGAACACTACTGATTGCATTTTCTTACGAAGATTTGTGGGCCTCAAATCCCTTTAATATTATCAGTTGTGTTTCAGACCAATTTCTTTCGACACCCTTGAAGGGATTTTGACTTCTTATCCTGCTCATTACGATCAACCTGACTATCGACTATACCTACCTGGTGACTGACTGCAAGTCGGAAACTTAGTTTCCAATTTTTATGGACTTACATGGGTGAATGCGAAGTTATACCATGGTACCTAGGGCAGACGTTAGATCATGCTTTGCAGAGTATACCCGAAGGGTTCTTCCATGTACAAGTTTCACTTGCACCGATAAGTTTCTTTAGTGTTGATTGGCATAACTGTCCTTCCCACTAGTTAGTTTTCTTCTTGATTTTCCTTTAGGAACTTTTAGTGTGTTCTTTGTGCTCCCTAGTTTTCCATAGTGAGATAGTCAGTCATTTCTTTGGGTCTCTGACCTAATGTGGTAGACCACCCACTCTGTCAGTTGTGAGGACTCTCTGGTCTTCTGCTTGGAATCATGGAGCCACCTCTTTATAGGCATTGCTTTTTATACCACTGGTTCACTAGAGTCAGTGTGTGAGACTTTTACAGACTCGAATGATCTCGCAAGGGAAGAACATGTGCATAAGATATTCATAGAAAAAGTTACTGACGATACCAAACAAGGAACCACTTTGCAAAGGGATTCTTCTTCTTTTTATTTCTTTGGAAACGTTGGTGTCCCTTTGATGGCCAGTTTGTACATTCCTGGGTTGAATGTGGGACTACCGGTTTGGTTGGGTACCATTCCAAATGTCCTGAATTCTCTTGAAACTTCTCAGTTAAGAACCTTATGTCATGGTAATAATGTTGATGTTCCTTCGTCAACAAAGTCTTATTCTCCTCCTTCTACCTTCTCTGGTGAAAGTATAGATACTAGTAATCGGAATTCTAAATGAAATAGAAAGAGGAAGAATAGGAAGAAGAAATCAACAACCTCTGCGAGTCATATTGGATATAGGTCGTCGACCTCTGCAAGTCATGTTGAAGACCAACACCCAGCCTCTACAAGTCATACTAGGTGAAAATCACCAACCTCTGTGAGTCATGTTGGAGGTAGTTCATCGACCTCTACAAGTCATGTTGAAGACCAACACCCAGCCTCTACAAGTCATGCTGGGGGAAAACAACCAACCTCTGTTAGTAATGTTGGAAATTTATCACCAACCTCTGTGAGTCATGTTGGATATAGGTCATCGAACTCTGCCAAGTCATGTTGAATACCAACACCTAGCCTCTGCAAGTCATTCTGGGGGAAAACATCCAGTCACTGCTAGTCATACTACTGATAGGTACTCAACCTCTTCAAGTCATGTTGAAGACCAACACCCAGCCTCTGCAAGTCATGCTAGGGGGAAAATTCCAGTCATTGCTAGTCATACTGGCGATAGGTCCTCAACCTTTGCAAGTCATGTTGAAGACCAACACCCAGCCTCTACAAGTCATGTTGCGGGGGAAATTCCAGTCACTGCTATTCATACTAGTGATAGGTCCTCAACCTCTGCAAGTCATGTTGAAGAGCAACACTCAGCCTCTGCAAGTCAAGTTGGGGGAAAGAACCCATCCTTTGAAAGTAATGTTGGGGGTAAAAGTATAGTCACTTCTATTCATACTGGCGATAGGTCTATAGCCTATGTAAGTCATGTAATCGACCCATCACCAACCTCTACAAGTCATGTTGGGGACAAGAAACCAACCACTACCAGTCATGTTGGGGGCATTGATTCTGTTTAGAAACATAGATGCATAGGAAGTAAGCCTAATTTCCCTTGTAAGCTTTGCAAGGGAGATCACCTTACTAATTTATGTGTTTTCCTTCCAAACGAATGAATATTGTGGTCCATGTCTACAAGATCTTCTATTTCTGATTCTTCTAAGGTTTCCTCATAGTCCATTCAACCTTTGGTTGATGAAGTGGTCTTTTCGATGCAATATTCGGTTGATCCCACTCCTCTTTTAGGGGGTGATGGACCTTTAGACCATGTTGTATTACAGCCTATTCAGCCAATGGTTGAGAAAGTGGTCATGCTGATGCGATCTTCAGATGATCCCACTATTATCTTGGAGAGTGTTGATTCTACCAAAGTGCTCAAACCGATGAAATATTTGGCCGATCCCACTCTTCTCTTAGGGAGTGATGTTTCTATCGACTATGTTTTTAGCATTTTCAGTTTAGTACTTTCAAAACAAGGGGGCACTCTTCTCACTTCGAGCACATCCTCTCCAAGTCCTAGGATGGTTTCCTTTGATTGTAATGATCTTGTTGAGCCTCGTCTTCCTTCTTCTGCACCCTTTCAAATAAGGTTTGAAGTTAATTCAATTTTGTTTTACCGATTTATTGTAGATGAAGGATCCTCCGCAAGTATTTTATCCTCCTCGGCTTTGCAAGATTTGGGTTCTCCCGAGCTTGTGTCTGCATCGCATGAGTTGGGACACAGACCTATCGGCCCTCAGACTGAGATCCATTCATAGGATCATTCTTTATCTCCTTTGAGCTGAATCGACTCTTTCGATTCCTTGCTGGAATCTCAATTCAATCGATCCATGGGTCCTTTTGGAAGCTCCCCTGTGCGAACAACACTCGGCACGAGCTCCGCCTTTTCATGTGACCACAACACTATGAACAAGGACCCAATTCCAAAGGCGCTTGTCGCAACTCGCAACTCATGAGTTCGTGAGTCGAGGCTCCCGACTCTTCCTTTCAAAACCCGCGATACTAGAAATGTCGATATGGGTATGGTTCTTCCTCTGTTAGTGCCTTCCTCATGTGACCACCGGCTAGGATTAATGCTATCTCCTCTCGCTACTCGCACCTTCGCAAGTCGAAGGATTAAATCTCCGTGTTCTTCCTGTGTGAACCTTCAAGACTTAAAAATTAGTGAAGGTTGACCTTCCTTCCGTACTTCTCGCAACTCGCCACTTCGCGAGTTGTAAATTCCAATCTTGGCACCTTCCCTTTAGAAACGCTTGAGAAGCAATATTTATTTTCCCTCTGGCATTCTTGCTACTCACAACTTCGCAAGTCAAAAGGTTGATCTCTCATGCTCTTATCCCACGAATCCCCAAGACATGAGAAGTCAATGGAGCGTTGAATACCTTCTCCAGGCAACGTGTGTCCACCTGTCAATCACACGGGCCCACCTTGTAGTTCTGCCACGTGTCCACACTCATGCCTCATCTCTCGGCACTTCGCGACTTCTTATGTCGAAAGTGACTCCTCTCAACCTCCAACCCCTGAATGCACAATAGGTTATGGGGTTCCTGATCCAACGGTCCTCCCGTTCTCTAGATCCAATGGCTATCCTCACTCGTCGCGATTTCGCAACTTCGTGACTTGGAGCACCCAACCTTTGGGATCTCACCTTGCAAACCTTTGAGTTTGCGAGATCCCTTGATCTCTGCCACCTGTCCTCCTCAGATGGATGGTTCTGATATTCTCGTGACTTCACCACTCGCAACCTCGATAATCTTGATGTAAATGTTTTAAACCTTCAACTCGTGAATCCATGAAATGAGATTACACGAGTGATCCAATGGCCCTTGTTGGCTCAGATCATATGGCACGATTTTCCCTGAACTTAAAACTTGAAAATATTCTTACTGTAACTCCCTTGCTCCTGCATGATCCGACGACTCTCTGGACTTCACGAATTCTCCACGGAGAATTCTGACCATCCAATGCCTCCTTGACGACTCTTGTGAAACAAACACGGTATTCCTTTACTGGAACTTATCTACCTGCAAGTAACTTTGCAACGCCTCCCCTTTGAACACTTCAAGGTACTAAACCTCCTGAGCTTTTCTTCGAGAGCTTCGAAGATCCTATCCCTCCTGAGTTTGATTGAAAAATCTTCAAGTCCTTTGGGGAAAATTCTTGCATGCACTCCTTGCGACACTTCTTCAAATACACTCCAAGTATTTGAATTCTTAGACTCTATGCACTCTTTTTGCAACAACAGTCCTTCAATTCTTCCCTCAGGTTGCAAAATATGAGAATCTACTCGACCTGCGCACACCTTTCATGGCTCCTATGCTTAACTTGCACTTCTGGGAGAATGAGAACAATGTTATCCCTCTTGAGCTTGCAGAGACGAACTCTGACTTCTGTCAACACACACCTTGCGGACAATTTCACTGCACTCCTTGCAGGAAAACTCTTGCTCAGACAGAGAAATAATTGAAACTCATTCTTTACTCTCTCAGACTTCAAATGCTTAACACGAAATCATACATACATGGCATAAAAGCAAATGTATATCAGAAAGAGTAAAAAAATCATGAGCATAACATTCAATCATGCATACATAGAAAGTATTTGAACACCATGAGTCTGGATCAAAGCTTCATATATTAATCTCAGAACTTCTGTACATGGGTTCTTCTACACAACTTTCTACTTCTTCTTCTCTATGCTCTATTGATCATGCTAATTTTACAATGATACAAGTGAGGGTGTCTATATTTGTTTTCCCTCCGACTACTAAAACTATATAATATAAGAATTTAAAGCTACCTACTTACATTTACTAGCATAAATGTCTCTTAATCCTTCAAACGAGAGCGGGACGCTCAAGGTCTGATTACAATCTACAAATATGCCCTTTCTTAATTGTTTCATTTATGTTCGACATATCAAACTTCAAAACATTTCAAACAATTCATCATGTGCCGAAATGTGTTGGAATTTTGTCCCACGCTCGCTTGTTGTTGTGATGCTCCTGCATCATACTCCCCCGCCTGAAAATTTTCATGGTCTCCTATCCATGAGCTCTTGCACGGTCTGTCCATGCTTTTGGATTTCTATTTCATTTTCCCAGCTGGCATCTTCAACTGGATGTCCCTTCCACTTGACCAGGTATTCAGAATATTCCTTTCTCCTGGTCTTCTTACTAACTCTTCTGTCCAATATGCTTTCCATCTGTGGTTTCTCTGCAACTGGCATCTGTTTTGTCCACTGAACCTTTGGTTGTTCATCTCCTATTCCTAGTTTGTATGGGTACAAATATGAGACATTGAATATAAGAGAAATTCTGATCCCATCGGGTAATTCAATCTCATAAGCATTTGCCCCAAATTTTTTCAAGACCTTACATGGTCCGATCTTCTTCATCTTTAGTTCATTATATGTCCCCTTCAAGAACCTTTCCTTTCTCAGATGTGCTAGAATCAAATCGCCAACCTCAAATTGAAGTTGTCTCCTATGTTGATTTGCTCTGCGCTTATACTCTTGGCTTGAGTTTTTCAATCGCTCCTTCACCTGGCTATGAAGTTCCTTCATTGCTTCAGCAAAATCTTCTACACTAGCACTTCTTATCTCATTCTGTTCTGAATCCCTCAGTTCAGAAACTCCTCTTGGCTGTGTCCCATAAAAAAATTGGAATGGACTCTGCCCTGTGCTTCTATTGATTGAATCATTGTAAGAAAATTCTGCCTGTGGTAGAATGTTGTCCCACTGGCTGTGGTGTTTTGTCACCAAACTCCTCAGTAAGTCTCCCAAACTTCTATTGACAACTTTTGTCTGTCCATCCGTCTGAGGATGATAAGATGACCTGAATGACAAGTTCATTCCTATCTTTTTCCATAAGGTTATCTAGAAGTTTCCCACGAATTTGGTGTCTTGATTTGAAACTATGCTCCTTGGTAAGCCGTGAAGTCGAATGACTTCTTTGAAAAATAGATTCGCAATGTGAGTTGCGTCACTGGTTTTCTGAAACGGTATAAAATGTGCCATCTTAGAAAATCTATCTACCACTACAAAGATCGAGTCAAACCCTCTTTGTGTTCTTGGCAGCCCCAATATGAAGTCCATGCTTACCGCATCCCACGACCTCTCAGGTATGGGTAACGGTTGATATAAGCCTGCATTCTGCCCCTTCCCTTTTGAATGATGAAAAATTTTGCATCTTTCCACGAACGTTTTGATGTCTTCTCTCATTCCTAGCCAAAAATATGACTCATTTAACTTTGAGAACGTCTTGTCATGACCGAAATGTCTGACCAATCCTCCACTGTGTTTCTCCTTCAAAAAATTCTCCCTCATGGAGAATTTTGGAATAGAAAGTTGATTACCCTTAAATAGTAATCCTTCCTGGATCATGTATTCTATCGATTGACTTCTGTCCCTGAGAATTGGATTCTCAGCTACTTCATACACTTCTTTGAAGTCTGGATCATCTCTGTACATGTTTCTGAGATCATCAAAACCCAATGTTTTGACTCTGAACTCTTGCATAAGCAAACACTTCCTGCTCAAAGCATCAACAACTTTGTTAGCAGTTCCAAAAATATGCTTAGTTACAAAAGTAAAATTCTGCATGTATTCAACCCATTTAACATGTCTTTGATTCAACTTCTCCTGTTGAGTCACAAATTGCAAAGCATGATTGTCACTGTATAAGACAAACTCCTTAGGAATCAAGTAATGCCTCCACTTCTTCAGTGTCTGTATGACCGCATAAAATTATTTTTCATATGTGGAGTATTTCACTTTGGTTTTGTTCAGCTTCTCATTGAATTATGCTATCAGTCTGTCTTCCTGGCTCAAGACTACCCCTATTGCAAATCCACTTGCATCACATTTTACCTGAAATGTATTTTTAAAATCCGACAACACCAAAATTGGTTGTTCCGTGATTTTCCTTTTCAACAAATTGAAGCTTTTCTCAGCCTCTTCTATCCAGTGAAAAGACTTGTGTCTCTTCTTCACTGTGTCCATCATCGGTGCACTAATTCCACTGAAATTCTTGATGAACTTCCGGTAGAAACTAACCAATCCATGAAAACTTCGAACCTCAAATATACTCTTCAGTGATGGCCAATTCTTAATTACCTCCACCTTATCTAGATCCATCCTCAACTTGTCTGCAGAAATAACAAAACCAAAATAAATGAGCTCTATCTTCATGAATGAGGATTTCTTCATGTTTATCAGCAGGTTCTCTTGCTGTAATCTCTTCATCATTGTAGCCAAATGTTTCAAATGCTCTGCCTCTTTTTTACTAAAAATCAGTATGTCATCAAGATACACAATGACCAATTTTACGATGAAATCCTTCAGGACTTCGTTCATCAACCTCATGAAAGTACTTGGCATGTTCGTTAAGACAAAAAACATAACAAGCCATTCATACAACCCTTCATTAGTCTTGAATGCTATCTTCCATTCGTCTCCTTCTCTCATACGAATTTGGTGATAACCACTTTTAAAATCAATTTTTGAAAAAAATTTGGACCCACTTAAGAAATCCATCAAATCATCCATTCTTGGCAATGGGAATCTATACTTGATGGTTATCTTGTTGATTTCCCTTGATTCAGTACACATCCTCTAGCCTCCATCTTTCTTTGGACTGAGCACTGTCGGAACAACACATGGACTCAAGCTTTCTCTAATCAACCCTTTGTCCATTAAATCCTGGACCTGTCTTTTGACTTCTTCATTCTCCTGCAACATCAATCTGTGCGCTTCTTTGTTTGGTAAACTAACTCCAGATATGAGATCAATATGATGACTCACACTTCTGATCGGTGCCAACGAATGAGGTAGTTCATCCACTACTATGTCAGCAAACTCTTCCAACAGTTTTTGAACCTCTTCGGGTAAATCATCTACCCTTGTACTGGTTAAAACAATTTTAGGCTTATTGAACACAATGAATTGCGGTTCCTCCTTCTTCTTAACCTCTGTAAGAAGTTCCTTCCCACTCATGAGAAGTACAACGTTTCTTACTTCAGGTTTCACCTCTTTATCTTTGATTGGAAGCAACATGTGAGTTCTCCCATTCTTCTCTAGGGTGTATGTGTTCTTCCTCCCATCATGAATCACATTTTTTTCATATTGCCATGGTCTACCCAACAATAGATGACAAACATTCATGGGAATGACATCAAACAATATCTTATCGTTATATCCTCCTATTTTAAATTCAACTAAACATTGTTTAGTGACATTTACCTGATGTCCTTTTTGTAGCCATGAAACTCTGTATGGACTTGGATGTTCAATAGTCTCCAACTCCATCTTTTCTACCATCTCTATAGAAATGAGATTGTCTGTGCTACCACTGTCCACAATGACCTTGCATACCCTGTCTTTGGTTTTGCAAGCAGTCTGAAAAAGACTGTTCCTTTGGACCGAACTCTCCACCTTCTTCTCTGGTGTTAAGAGAAATTTTCGCATCATCAACGATATTCTGCCTTCAGCATCATCTACCTCAACATTCCACCTCTGTTCTTCGACAATGTGAGTTTCACCACCTTCTTTCTTTCTGTCTGGACACTCATAAGATTCATGTCCAAACTTTCCACATGTGAAGCATTTTACCACTCCACCTCTTCCTCTTCCTTTATCTTTGGTACAAGGAAAAATGTTTCCATCAGCATACTGACCTCTTTGTTTGGTATACTTCCCTCTCTATAAGCTTCCACCTCTCTCAGTTTGAGTCTAAGGTTTCTTCCACTCTTCCTTGGGTTTTTGATTTCTATCTTGGGCAGCTAATTTTCCTCTGGCTTGACTTCTGCCTCGGCCTCTTTGACCTTGTTTTTGGCTCAACTTCTCTTCAGCCTTAAGAGCCATCTGATAAGCATCTTCCACCATTCAGATGGTCATCATGCTCATCTCATCCTGAATTTTGTATCTCAGACCATTCATGTACCTAACAACCTTTTTATCATCACTTTCCTGATGACCTGCCCTGATGTTCAACCTGTAGAATTATTTAGTGTACTCCTTCACTGACATCAACTTCTGTCTCAAATTTTTCACTCTCTAAAACAGAGTAATTTGGTAATCCATGGGAATGAATTTCTCCTTCATCTTTGCGATCATCCTATCCTAACTCTTGATTTTCTGCTTGCCTTTGCAGCGTTTTTCGGCTTGTAGTTCATCCCACCACAATGTTGCATGTCCTTTAAGTCTTGTGACAACGTGTTTGACCTTTTTGTCTTCCTCGACATCTTCATAGTCAAAATACGTGTCCAGAGCTCTAATCCAGTCTAGAAGCTCTTCAACATCCAGGTTTCTCTCATATACTGGAATGTCCATTTTTTCCCTGGCACTCATTCTTGCAATCGCCCTCATCAGATGTTCATTTGTTGCATCCTCTGTTGTAAATTCTTCTCCTTTATGTCCAGCTTCATCTTCACCTTCAGATTCACTGACATCTCCAATACCGGCTGTGCGCCTCTGTTTTATTTCTACGTTCACAAATCTGGTGCCTATGTTATGCATCTCTCTTTCCATGGCTGGATATGGTACCTGCCTACCCCTTTCTTCTGTCATTTCCCTTTCCTCTGGCGGATCAGGTGTTTTCTTGTCTCTTCTTCTCGACAGCATGGCTGATATTTCTTTCTTGCTTTCCCTATCTAAAGTATACAAATAGAATCAGGCTCTGATACCTCTTGACGCAGACCTATCGGCCCTCGGACTAAGATCTGCTCACAGGATCTTTCTTTATCCCCTTTGAGCCGAATTGGCTCTTTCAATTCCTTGCTAGAATCTCAATTCAATCGATCCATAGGTCCTTTTGGAAGCTTCCCTATGCGAACAACACTAGGCGCGAGCTCCACCTTTTCGTGTGACCACAGTGCTATGACCAAGGCCCAAATTCCAAAGGCGCTTGTCACAACTCACGAGTTCATGAGTCGAGGCTCCTGACTCTTCCTTTCAAATATTGTGATACCCAAAATGTCGATACGAGTATGGCTCTTCCTCTATCATTGCCTTCCTCGCGCGACCGCCGGCTAGGCTTAACGCTAGCTCCTCTTGATACTCAAAACTTTTCAAGTCGAAAGGGTTAAATCTCCGTGTTCTTCCCGTATGAACCTCCGAGACTTAAAAATCAGCGAAGGTTGACCTTCCTTTCATACATATCGCAACTCACCACTTCGCGAGTTGTAGCGTTCAATCTTGGCACATTCCCTTTACGAACCCCCGAGAAGCGATATTTATTTTCCCTCTCATGTTCTTGCTACTTGCGACTTCGCAAGTCAAAGGGTTGAGCTCTCATGCTCTTATCCCGTGAATCCTCGAGATGTGAGAAGTCAACAGAGCGTTGACTCCCTTCTCCAGGTGACGTGTGTTCACCTGTCAATCACGCAAGCCCACCTTGTAGTTTTTCCACATGTCCACACGCGTGCCTCGGCTCTTAGCACTTTGCGACTTCTGATGTCGAAAGTGACTCCTCTCAACCTTCAAACCCCCGAATGCACGATATGCGATGGGGTTCCTGATCCAACGGTCCTCCCATTCTCTGGATCCAATGGTTGTCCTCGCTCCTCGCAATTTCGCAACTTCATGACTTGGAGCACCCAACCTTTGGACTCTCACCTTGCGAACCTCCGAGTTCGTGAGATCCCTTGATCTCTGCCACCTATCCTCCTCATATGGATGGTTTTGATCTTCTCGTGACTTCACCACTCGCAACCTCACGAATCTTGATGCAAAGGTTTTAAACCTTCAACTCACGAATCCACAAAATGAGATTACGCGAGTGATCCAACGACCCTTATTGGCTCAGATCCCACGACATGATTTTTCCTGAACTTAAAACTTGAAAATAGGCTTACTGTAACTCCCCTACTCCTCTGCATGATATGACTACTCTCGGGACTTTGCAAATTCTCCACGGAGAATTTCGACCGTTCAATGCCTCCTTGATGACTCTTGCGAAATGAACACGGTATTCCTTCGCTAGAACTTATCTTCTTTCAAGTAACTTTGCAACGCCTCCCCTTTGAACACTTCAAGGTACTAAACCTTCTGAGATTTTCTTCGACAGCTTTGAAGATCCTATCCCTCCTGATCTTGATTGAGAAATCTTCAAGTCCTTTGGGGAAAATTCCCATGCGCACTCCTTGCATCACTTCTTCAAATACACTCCAAGTATTTGAATTCTTCGACTCTGTGCACTCTTTTTGCAACAACAGTCCTTCAATTCTTCCCTCAAGTTGAAAACTCTGAGAATCTACTCAGCCTGGGCACACCTTTCATGGCTCCTATGCTTAACTTGCACTTCTGGGAGAATGAGAAGAATGTTATCCTTCCCGATCTTGCAGAGAGGAACTCTGACTTCTGTCAACACACACCTTGCGGACAATTTCACTGCACTCCTTGCAGGAAAAATCTTGCTCAGACAGAGAAACAATTGAAACTCATTCTTTACTCTCTTAGACTTCAAATGCTTAACACAAAATCATACATACATGGCATAAAAACAAATGTATATCAGAAAGAGTAAAACAATCATGAGCATAACATTCAATCATGCATACACATAAAGTATTTGAACACCACGAGTCTGGATCAAAGCTTCATATATTAATCTCAGAACTTCTATACATGGGTTCTTCTACACAACTTTCTACTTCTTCTTCTCTATGCTCTATTGATCATGCTAATGTTACAATGATACAAGTGAGGGTGTCTATATCCATTTTCCCTCCGGCTCCTAAAACTATCTAATCTAATAATTTAAAGCTACCTACTTACATTTACTAGCATAAATGCGTCTTAATCCTTTAGACGAGAGCGGGACGCTCAAGTTTTGATTACAATCTACAAGTACATCCTTTCTTAATTGTTTCATTTATGTTTGGCGTATCAAACTTCAAAACATTTCAAACAATTCATCATGTGCCAAAACGCGTTGGCATTTTGTCCCACGCTCACTTTTTGTTGTGATGCTCCTGCATCAAGTTGTTGGATTTTGATAGACGTCCTAGTGAATATTTGGGGATTATTCCTAAGTTTTCTATATCATTAGGTGGGAATATTGTCCTTGTCAACGTTATAGTGGTGCAAGGCCCATTAGATTTTAATATTCTTATCGGGCATGATTATGTATATTCTATGAATGTTGTGGTGTATACACTCTTCCGTGTGATGTATTTCCCTCACAATGGAAGCGTTGTCACTATCGATTAGATGGAATTTGATAATCACCATCCTAATTCAATGTTAGTTCAGTCTGCCCCTTTATATGTTCCTAGTATTCTTGTAGACTCTACCCCACCACAAGTAAATTATGTGGCATCTTATCCTCGGTGTTCAATTCCTTCTGAGAATGAACTTGTTCGCTCATGTTTTCCTTTTTGATACTTGGTCTCAACAATTGATCCATTGGTTTATCAAATGGGGGCATGGGAGCCCTTTCTTCCCCCTCTTGGTCCAAGTGATATTGAGTCTCCTTTTGAGTCTGATATCACTATTTTTAGATCCTCAATCCCTCATGCTTGTGATTCTTCATTGATAGAATCTTCCAGTACTGACTAGAAACTCCATCGTCATATGGAATATGGAAATTTTCCTCCACCCTTTGGGACTGTCGACCCTCCTTGTTCATGTGATTTCTTGGATTTTGAATTTCCTTTGGATGAGGCTATTCTTTAAGACATGACTACGATTTCTATACCGTGTGACGACTTACACTGTGGTTTGTGTTTTCTTCCCTTTTGGGAGACTTTCTAGGTTGAATATCAAAGAGACTCTCAGTCAGAGCCTACCAGCGGGCTCTACCTAAACTACTACCACACATGAGTCGTAAGGCTCTGTAGTACGTTGTACATATTGTATAGTCCGGGTTTATTGTTTTCAAGTTTTGTATTTAGTAGTAGCTTTTATTTTTCAACAGTTTCTATCTGTATTGTGTTTATTAACTTCTGGATAAGTGTTATTGGCCTTATATGCAGGATCTTGGAGACATTTTTCTTTGACATGTGTTCATCATATCGATCTGTTCTAAAAGATATTGACCTCGAAATTGGCATATAGGTTAGGTTTTTTCTTACTTTCATTTTTGCATTATTCATTTCTAGTTTCATTTGGCCTTAGGATCGACCCCACTGAAGTGTGACACAAAACTTTCCTTCCACGGGCATCCTAGTTAGATCCTTATTTTCCATTTAGTGCCCATGTCGAAGTACTTCATAGGCATGAGAGTAATTTTTAGTCCCGCCATGACTTTGTGTTGAAGCCTTATACTTCTTCTTCATCTTTTTCTTGGGCTTACCTTCAGGACTCCCTAACAAGCCTTCTTTTTCATCTTTCAATATTGTTTAAAATTTGAAAGAAACCTCCAACAAGACTGTATTTATTAGTTGAGTTGGAGTTTCATATTTGACTGTGTTGTGAATTGAATACATGAAAAAATCATTTTCCAATCCATGATACCAAGGGTGAGTTGCAAAGTGTTTGGGAACAGTGACCCTTTATTTCTTTGTAACCTGTTATCGCACGGTTTGTAGGGAGGGTTTAGGTAGCTGGAGTCAAGGCTTAAAACTGGCGTAACAGGAGCTTCCCCACCCACTGTCACCTCGATGGGGGGCTCTTTCTATTTAGGAGGGCTAGTCCAAGGGAGACGTCCCTAAGCAATCTGGGTTAATGAAGGGCTAAAGGGTAATGGACCAAGTCAAAGAAGTTCCCTTTCACAGATTGCTGCCAAAGATGAGATAGTCAAGAAGAATCTTCCACTGAATGGCACCTGTTTGCGAGACAAGACAAATAACTAGAATGTGTGCTTGCAGCGGGTTAATACTTCATAATCAATGACTATCTTCAAATGTACATATGAGCAATCATTAAATGCTATTATTGACGAAGTCAATGATTGCTAAACAAAAACCAATGACTAATATCACTTCTTCAATAAATGCATGAGAGATAAAAGCATTCAGCGTTCATAATCAAATCCTTGTATTAAATGTAAATGCAATAAATATTTCAAATTAGCTCACATATATAATGTTGCTGCGTCATATATATTGTCGCTGCAATGTAGATGACGTCAGCTCTATCAATAAGTTATTTTGAAAGGGAAAGAGCACAACGTTTTGTCAAGTAAGATTAAAGATGTAATCAATGGCTCAAGTCCTATCAAGAGAGATGACAAATGTCACAATGTCGCAAGCATGATCAAGAGATATAAAGATGTGACGTCACCTATACAAATTCTGTTGTAGGTTCTAGAGTTAGCTAGCCAAGGAGTGATGTTTTTGACAAATTCAACCAACGAAAGTGCAATAAAAATCCACGGCTATAATAAGATGACTAGGCCGCACCTTTCTATCCAAACAAAAGTTAAAATCAGCAAGACGTCACCTTATTAGGGTTAGTAAAGAAGAAATCTAGTGTTAGACGCTAGGTTAGTTAGGGTTTCAAATTGAAAGTAGTTTGAAAGAGATTCAAAGCATAAACAAGCTCAAGATCAATCCTAGACTAGCGCCTTGGGTTAATGGAGTCAATTGAAGTGAGACTAATGGTTTAGGAAGAACTCAAACTTAAGGACAAGAGTGCTAGGGTTTGATGGTGTTTCTATGGCAAGGCCACCAATCCTAAACCCTAAGAAGGAAAGACTTACCTAGGTGTATCTAAAGCTAGGCCTAAAGCTTCCTCTTCTATCCTTAAGACTTCTTTGGAAAAACGACTAGCTTACAAACACAAATCTAGGGCTGAAAAGTGTTGCTTCATACAAGGCTTTTCAAAACCCTAGAAGTAAACCCTAGGTGTAAACTAAATAAGGCCTAGGACAACTTCTCTCTTCAATTTGTGCTTAAAACTAACTCAAGATAAGAGGGAATCCAGTGTAGCTATGGCTAGGCTAGAATTCCTTCAAATCAAATGGCTATAAGCTTTATTCATGGGGACATGAAGCCACGACCTACTTGTGTGTTGGCTCCCTAGGGTTTCAAGGATTAAGCAAATAACAACAAGATAACAATTAATGCAAGATGTTAAATCAACAACCATTCATTCAAGAAGTTTTGATGAAAAACACTTACAAGATCATGAAGAAGCATAATCCAAATCCTAGTTGTAAACCTTCCAATGAATAAGAGCACCACTTGCCAAACAATATCCTTCCAAGAAGTTGTGCCTCACTCCAAAGAGATAGAAAAACCAAGACAAAAGACTAGAAATGTATCTCTCCAATGAGAGCAAGTTATGTTATGATAAAATGAAGAAGCAATGTCCTCTATTTATATGATCTCTTGACCTTTAAATTACAAAAATAGGTCAACAAAACAGCCGACAAGGCTGACATTACATTATTCAATTATTTGTCACTTTTACATGCTAAAATGCCAAGAATGAGCTAATAATGGAGACGTCAGGCCCCTTTAGGGGAGACGTTG
>ML784504.1:462067-499012 GCA_009831015.1 Picea engelmannii
TTGGGGGGGGGGGGGGGTCCAAAATCACTTGGTGGTGACAACTGTCCCATGGTGGTTTCACTTTCTAGACCCCCCCCTGTTAAAGCCCGGATGGCAGGGGGGTCCGGAATAATTTACGGGCATTGATTTAATTTTGTTTTGTTGGGATGGGACATATGGGGTACGAGAGTTAAGATTGGTTTGATTTATTATTAATTTTATTTTTGTTTTATGCGTTTTGTTTTATATGTATTTATTTTGTTTTGTTTTGTTTTACGTGTTTTCATTTTGCTTTATTTGTTTTTTAATTGTTTTATTTTTTAATTGTTTTCTAATGTTTTATTATTGTTTTGTTTTATTATATTTTATGTGTTTTATTTTTATATGCATTTTTTTTTTGAATTTTTTAAATTGTTTTAATTTTAATAAACTATTACACTAACTTAATTTTTAACCTAATCACACTAACCTAATTAAATTAAATTTACTATGATAATTAGTATTAAAACATTTCACTAACCATTTATTATTAACCTATTGTTTTTTAGCCTAAGCTTGTTTATTCATGTAGGGACAAAATTGGCAGAGGGGTGAAGAAATGAAGGGCGAGGGAAAAAAGGGTGCAACAGGGTGATGAAGGATTGGGTGAAATGGATGGATGGAGAAGTGAAATCAATTGATCCCAGCAAGCCAGATGTATTCATCATGAGATCAATGCCAAATAGATAGTCGAAGAATCAAATCACCTATGATTATAGGACAACAACATATAGTAAGGGGAAGAATGATCGTGCTTAAACCCCAGTTTTGATGTTAACTCTTTCATCATTTCATTCTGAAAGTGAATGCTATGATAAGTGACAATCTCTCTTGAGATTCTGAATCGGGCTATAATTTGGTTGAATACAAAGAATGTTGCAGTATTACCATCGGATTTAATGGTAGGCATGGCCTCTGCCCACTTAGTGAAGTAATCCATGGCCATGATATGTTTGTGCCCCCATGTCAAAGTTGGGTTATAGTCCATAAACTATACCCCCCACTTGGTGAAGGGACCAACGGTGATGACTGGGTGAAGAGGGTCTGGGTGCGAGTGCATTTTCCAAGAAAACACCTGGCAAGGGTGACATTTCTTGACCGATTCAACACAATCCTTAAAAATTGACGTCCAAAAATAATCGGCTCGCAAATTTTTTTGGGTTGTCGCAAGCCTGAATAAATGACCACCACAAGCCCCACTATGACAGTCATTGAGAACAGACTCATCTTCCTCGTGATTCAAGAAACGATGTAAAATATTATCTACTCCTTGACAATACAAAGTGTCGTTGATGATAAGGTAGTTTTTATCCTAATGACGTATACGTTGTCGATTGTCTCTCGACAGATGTTGGTATCGCTTCAAGGTTTGAAGATAAATTAGAATGTCTCCATACCAAGGGTTCAAAGATGAGATAAGGAATATATGCTCATCCACGAATGAATCATCATGAAAAATATCTTGATCTAGTCGAGGGAAGTCTGATATCAACTCGGCAAAAACTAGTGATTTCTTAGACTTCGTCGAAGTGAAATAGAGATCAAACTCTTGCAAAATAATAGTCTGCTTATTGTATTTACCCCTATCATACGCCTGGTGAGGACGTATTGAAATGGATTGATATCCACAACTATGGTAGTTTTCCACAGTAATATATAATTTCGTAAGCTTTGAAAAACATGTGTTAGTTTCCTATAATTTACTCAAGGGTCAAAGTTTGAATCGAGTGTTTGACATATATTAGGATGTTGAAGAAAATGGTGTTTGAAAGGGTAATGAAGAGGATCTAGAGATGATTATCATCATCTCAAGTGTAAAAATACCAATATGATCTTCATCCATCAATCAATTCCAAACAATAGAAGAAACTGTCAAAAGGAACCTCGCTCTACAAGTTCCTTACACAAGTTCACTGTGCAATTTCGCTACGCAAGTTCTGGAAATGGTTGTTTTTGTAGTAAACTTAAAACATAGTTTTTGACCAATTGAAATGGAATATTTGAAAATTGCAAGAAATGTTTTTCAATAACAAGCCTATTCAGAAAAACCTATCTCATTTTCTTCACAGGTGTCATAGTTTGGGATATTCGAAGGCATTTTTGGGGCCTTTTTTTCATATTTAAATATTTAATGATTTCTTGTTTTAGTTATTATCTTTAGGCACAAATTCCGAGATGCTGGAGAAGAATATTTGAAAACGAAAAGAGTATTTTTTCAATAATAATCCCATTCAAAAACACATCTCTCAGTTTCTTCACAGGTGTCATGGTTTGGAATATTCGAATGGATCTTTACAACCTATTTTTCAGATTTAAACATTTAATGATTTCCTATTTTAGTCATTAGCTTTGGGTGTAGATCCCAAGATACTGGAGAGGAATTTTAAAAAACTGAAAGAGGTTTTTCTCAATGACAGATTTATATACAAAAACCTCTCAATTTTGTAACATATATCATGATTCGATATATATGATGTTATATTTGACCCCTATTTTCCAGAAAATTGATTCCTATTTCCTAGCAAATAGTTCTAAACGTGTTGCTATAATTTTTTAACCAGATCCAACTTTGGGAAGTAGTTGAGCTCAACCTCCTCAGCTTGGGGAATATTCTTTTCTATATATATTTTTAATTTTGATTGACTAAAGGGAGGTTGGAAGAATCATAGAGGACATTTGTCTTGAACATTTTGTAATCTTTATAAAGTTAAATGAAATATTAGTGCAAATGTACAATGCTATTCATACTAGAGATTCTTGTCGTGGTGATCTAAAGTGCGTGTTTCCCTTTCATGTATGTATTTAATGTTTTATTTCTCATTTCATCTGCAACTCTTATATACTTAAATTGGAAAGCTAATGGTATGAAATTCATCTGATATTGATTCTTTAGATTCAAACAAATTAAGTGTTGTTATCTCTTCTTAACTCAATTAGAATTCATCTCAGCTGGTAATCTGAAAGTAGTTATTTGTTTTCCCCTTCTTCCATTCTAAAAACAACAATATTTTAACTGAAATATTATCACCTATCTAGCCTCTGCTTCTTTTATAGTTCTACCCACCAGTCACTGATAGTTCTATTTTCTTTAAAGTTGACTCCATGCCCAATGGATTTTCTTCCACCTCTGCCATCAACCACATCTTAAAAATTTATCTCCATTTCATATTTGGCCACTGATATTAATATACAATGAGAGAGCCATCTCTAGTTTGGAAAGGCCAGATTCCAAGCCCAAAGTGGTCTATGGTTACCTTTGTAGTTTTCCTCCCGCAACCAAGGGAAATTACGGAGTGCTAACATTTTGGCGTCGTTGTCGGGGAGTGAAGGTGAAATACTCCCTGGGATAAAATGACAAAGATCATATTTGACTTTTGATGTTGAACAAAGGTCAAACACAAAGAAGGTTGTACCATTCACTTGGTGACTCCAATCATTCTTCAATCAGATTCAAAGACTCCACTGGGGGATGAGATCCATTGACAGAGACATGGAAGGAAGTCATGGGAAAACCAGGTATCAAAGCTTTAGTTTTTTCCAAGAGATCTTATTCTTTTTCATCAGTTACCTCTTGTCATTTCTTGAACATGTTAAAATATTTTTTCTTTACATATTGAATCCCAATGATGACCAAAAATCTACATTTGTATATCCTTCTTCTAAAGTTGTAAATACATCTCATGTTCCTTGCATAACTGATACCGACCAAGAGATTTCATTCGAATTATATGATGTACATGATCAATGTGATAGGCCTCACGATACCCAAGAAAACATCATATCACCTATTCTTAAGCCTCAACCCTCCAAGATCAAAGAAAGATACATACCACTTCAATTACCTCATATCCTACATGATTTTCCTCCAAAGAACTATAAATACCTACCTCTATTTGATGGAGAACCTGGTAACCCTACAACTGAGAAACATATCCATGCTTTTGAGGATTTTGCAGATTTCTTTGAATTTGAGCATGATGATGCTTGTATGAGAGACCTTGCTCAATCATTGCAAGGAGATGTTAAATAGTGGTTTAGACACTTACATCCCAATATCATTAGTTCATGGGAAGAATTGAAGGATGCTTTTCTAAAGTTTTGGGGTGAGAGGAAGTCCTTAGATCAATACATTTATGAGATCAATGCCATGAAAATAAAGAGAAATGAAACAATCTTTATGTTTAGTAGGAGGTTTTCTAATTTGTACTACAGGATGCCTAAAAGGATCCAACATTCAAAAGTTGATGTTATGTTGTGTTATGGAACTTCCATCCAGACTTGTATTTTCTCCTGATGGAGAGAAGGTCTGCTACCTTACAAAAAATGTTTAATGATGCACAAGAAGTGGAATATAACCTTCAATCCTATGGGAAGATTTGATAATAGATTCGAAATGAGGAGTTTGATGTTGTAGAACATGAGAGTGACCATGAACAAAAAATAACCAATCTGAATTTTGAGCAGGGGGTTAATAAAATCATTCATTTTCTTGAAGTTTTTAATGTTGATGTATTTGTAGAGGATAATGAACAATTTTTTGATACACAAGTTGTTGTCCCAAAACATTTTGTTGTTGATTTGAATTTTAATTCTTTTCATCATGAGCAAAACGTTGATTGTTCAGTGATTTTTTTCAAAATTTTTAGTGAAGAATGTCATGAAAGTGAACTTGAAAATCAGCTTGTTGGAGAGCAAGTTGTTGTCTCAATGTTCTTGATTGATGACATTGCAAATGATTTTGATGTGTCTAAGTATGATGAGTATGATAATGATTATGCAGTTAATTGTGATGTTGATTTCTTAGAACAATGAGGGGCATGTTCTCTTTTAGAAAATGATCCTTCTCAATAGTTTAAGGAAAGAATTTAGTCTGCGTATGACAATTATGCTATTGAATATGAAGCAAATAGTGATTTGGTTGAAGATAATCATCTTCCCTTATGTTTTTCTTCATTTGAGTTGTTGAAAGAAGATTTCAAAATCATTAACAAAACAGAGGAGTGCAAACCGATGTGAAATCACCATAGTTTACTGGAGCAAGATCACAACAACATAAATTGGAACCAACCTTCTTGGGTTTTCAATGATCATGTAGATAAATATATAGAGGATTTTAGCAGACAAATTTTGCATCCATTGGACAACCATAAATTTGAAGATGGAGGACATGATGATTTAGTGTCAGAATCAACCATGCCTTTTGTGGCAACAAAGTTTTTATTGGAGCAATCTTATGCAGATTCTCAACCCTTTTATGACAGTTATCAGTTAATATTTTATGAAAACAAAAGAGAAGTGGGAGGGCTTATACATGTTGGATTACTGAGAGGGGGGTTGAATCAGTAATAGAGAAATTTAATCCTTTTTAACCATATAATGCAAGTGTTATATCAATGTATAATTATCATCCAATATTTGCAGAATAAATAAACAATGAACAAATGAACAATCATACACATACACAGTACACCAATGTTTTTACGTGGAAACCCAAAGTAGGAGAAAACCACATAATGTTTTTTCTTATATTTCTTAATGAATTGCATTCATTGGAAGCACCAACTTCCTTTGTTTTCCAGCTACAACTGGAAGGAGTCTCCAACCCCCTAGTTTCTCAGGATACAACCCGAGGGAAGCGCCAACTCCCCAATTCTCTAGTTGCAACCAGAAGGAGGCTACAACCCTCTATGTTCTCTGGCTACAATAAGAAGGTGGCTACAACCACATGTCCTTGCCCCATCTAAGCACCATAGTGTATAAGTAGAATTATGGAACCAATGTCACACTATCACTATGAGATATACTACTGTGAACCTGTACCAATAAACTTGCACCAAACAACATGTACCAACAATCTGAAACATGCATCAACCATGCATCAAATTGTACCTCAACATGTAATCAACCTGGACCATAAACAAGTGCATAAAATATGCACCAACCTATACCCAAAAACCTGTAATCAACTTGTACCATAAACAAGTGAATCAATGATGCAGACACACTCTACGTCTGCTCACAGGATCATTCATTCAATTCCCAATCCGGATTAGCTCTTTTGATTCCCTACTGGAATCGCACATAAATTGATCCACAGGTCCTTTTATTTTCCTTCACGGCCCCGAACACGACCATTTAGCCAAGACGCACCTTCAACATTTACCCAAGATGCACTGATTGTTGATTATCCAAGACACACCTTCAACATTTATCCCCTGGGCTATCTCTTGGCCCACGTGACCAATTCTCATATGACCGTAGCCATATGTCCTTCGGGATTCATTGACGTGAGTGCCCAATCTCTTGTCCTCTCGACTCTCGATTCACCGATCCACAAAATGTCGAATTGGTAATGCCTTAGCCCCACCTAGCTATGATTTGGTCCAAGTGACCATCCTTCACATGATTGAGACCTTATTTTGGAGTTTCCCAACCCAAGCGCTCGACCTCTTGTCCTCAAGACCCTCGAAGTGCCGATACGCGAAATGCCGATATGGCACTTGTCCCGACCTTCTCTCCTCCTTTCTCTATTTCGGGTTCTCCCCATGCAAGAATCCTCCTCGTTGTTGTTCCTTCTCACTCCTAACCTTTGATGTCCAAATCCTCAATATGGGCGATCTTGCGACATGTGTCCACTCTCTAGCGAATGACTCAGGTTCTCTTGAGACTTCGCTGCTCACGACCCCTATGACACAATCTTGTCAACTTGAACCCTCGGTAGCCGAAATACCGATGGGTCCCTTGATCCCTGCCACGTGTCTCAATGAATGGATAGATCAGATCTAATCTCTCCTTTTCATGATTTCAGAGGCCGAGTGTCCGGACTCTCGCCCTCCAAACTCTCAAACTCCCGAATGTCGAAATCCCACTACCAACTTCTTCGAGACTTCTCTCCTGTACTTACGAGGGTTTAACCCCATGCAACTTCTAACAGATCTAATAGTTGTTGGTTGTTTTGACCAGGATCTGACGGTTTAGATCCATCTCTTCTGTACACTTCTTTGTTGCACTACCTCCTGGACGTGAATCCTTTCAACGGTCCAAATCGCTTTTCCTCAGCCTAATCTAACGGTTGTTGTGCCTCCTTCCTGAGAATGTGCACATTTTCTTCCCAGAATTGGAAGAATTTCGAATTCTCAAAGACCTCGACCTTTACTCTGTTTCTATGAGCTCTATGACCATGATTTCTCACCTATGTGCATATGAAAATGCTGCCCCTCCTGAGCTTTGGGTACTCTGAACTTGTCAAAGTGTTATGTGGCTTCTACACACCTTGCAGCTATGACTTTGTGCGCTTAGAGTACTACTCCTCCTAATATTTTATCCTTCTTTCTAATCCTTGAAGGATTCTTCAACTCTTGTGCCTCTACGGGGTCTCTACGCACCTAAAGCGCTATCTCTTCTGAGATTCTCTTCTCAAATCCTCAAAGGATCTTGACTTCTGCACTCCTGCAGAGTCTTCGCACACACACAAAGGTGTTGTCTTTTCTGAGATTTTTTTCTCCTTAGACCTTAAGGGAATAAATATTCTTTCCTTCTCCTGCAGATGGAGAATTACAAGGCCCTCCTGGCGCTCAGTCTACTCAAGCAACCTATTGCTGAGTATTTCTGGGTATTCAATAACCCTGCGAATACGCTCAATGCCCACTTGGCAGAGCCTCTTATGGAACTCCTCAGAGCTTCTTCCTTCTTTTGAACTCAACAAGATCCCTCTGTGTACTCTGGCACTTACTCCATGCCCACCTGGCAGAGTATCAATAATCCTTCAGTGATTCTTGCTTCTTACGAACTCACGGTAGAGTTCCCCTATGCATCACTGTGCATATGCTCAATGCCCACTTGGCAGAGCTCTTGCAGAACTCCTCAGAGGTTATGTCTTCATGTTCTCCTTACACCTACTCAATTCCCTTCTGGCAGAGCTCTCAGAATCCTTAGTGATTCTGGCTTCTGTCTGAACTCACAACAGAGTTCCTTTGTCTTTTGTGCACTCCTTGCACCTGCTCAATGCCCTCCTAGCAGAGCTTTGCAGAACTCACAACATAAGTTCTATCTACGACTGTGTTCTCATATACAGCCTCGTCTCCTGAGGTATTCAGCAACCTCACGACCTTCTGCAAATTAGTGATTCTAGTTCTTGTGCCCGCAACACATCTTTGTCTGAATCCACAGATTCAGGAATGCATCCTCTATGCACGGCTATCAGAACCCATAGCATTCTGCCACACCCTCCTGGTGTGAAGCCTCAAAGACTTCTAATCCTGAAATCAAACAAAAACCCTGCAAATGCCTAACATACATATACAACATACATTCATATCATATAAAGAACACTCATAGACATTCATTTAACACTAGATAATATGCAGGAAAAACTGTTGTTTATATTAAAATCGAAAATGCATGTTTACAATGGTGTTCTTGAGCATGGCCTGTAACAAGGTCTCAACTCTTTCTCTTCTGCTCTCTACTCGCAGAATCTAATTCCACTATATCCAAATGAGATACCATATGATCTTCTACCTGAGGGGGCTCTTCAAGCTCTTCCCTCCAAACCTCAACTACCCTATTCAATTACATTGAATGGCTGTCTAGTCCGCCGATCAGATATAGATCACAACCTTAAAAAACATTAAAATCCTATTTACTTCTATGCATGTGAAAAGCATGGCTTCCCAACTCAACAACTTAAGCAATTTAATTACATTTAATTTCATATCAAAACGAGGGTTGTACCTCTCTTTAGTTTTGAATGCATGCACTTGACATGGCTGGCTGGCTGGCTGGATGACGTGAGATGATTCTCCTACATCATACTCCTTAGATACAAAATTCATGAGGTCCTTCTCATGAGTTTCCTCACTCAACTGGGGAAATCCTCCTGGATCCCAGATGAATTTCTGGAGCTGTCTCCTCACTCCATTCCCTTGTCGCTGTTGCTATTGTTGTTGCTGCTGCTTCCTCACTTCTGCCCAGTGCTTCCTTGATGGCAGTCTATTTTGACTCTATCATTAGCCTCCTGATGTTCTCGATCACTTCATCCAGCTGCTCCAGTGGTTGGATCTGCTCATGCAGTCTCCTCAGCTGCAAATTTTTTTTGCAATTGGGCAGATCATCATGATCTCCCATGCCATCCTCTTCATCTTTCATGGCCTCAACTTGCCATGTTACTGCAAAGTCCATCTCTACAGTCTTGTCTCGACTGAACTGTTGTTCAATCACCTCCTCTGATAGCTCATCTTCTGCCAGTTCATTTGTTGGCCCTGGATTGTTTAGCCAATCCTGCAACATCTTCAACTCCATCTCCCATCGAGCGATCAATCTGTCTGCCTGCTCTTCAGCCTCTTGTGTTGTTGGCTTCAGTGCTGTAGCTTCCTCAGCTTCCTTGCTGAAAGCATCAAGCCATTCTTCAGAATGCTCATTCTCCTCTCCTGCTTGGGAAACCTCAAATACCTGCTCCAATTCTTCTTTGATAGTCTCATTTGGTTGTCTTTCTCTTGTTGTTGCTGCCTCAACATCCACAATGCAGATTTCTGACTCCTCTTGGGAAAATGGTAGTAATACTTGAATTCCCCCAATTGTTAGACTACTATTTTGATCTTCCTCCTTTTTTGTCGACTACTATGGCTGATTCAAATCCATATCTGAGCTCACCTGCTCTGTCATCTCCTTGGGTTGATTCAAACTCACCCCTAAGTTTATGAGACTCTTAAATAGCCTCATATTCTTATCCCTGCTCACCTGGAAAATTGGGATTTCTCTGCTACCCTCCTGGCAGTCTATGGAATCAACTAATCCCATCTTTGTTCCCTTGCCCACCTGGCAATTTGGAAACATTTCATTTCCCTCCTGGCAGTCTATGATATCCCACAATGATCTCAATCCATTTCCCATCTGGCAATGTGAAATTCCTTGGATGTCTTCCTGACAGTCCGTGAGATCCCGCAACGATCTCAGCTCTTTGCCCACCTGGAAATTGGGAATTTCCTCTCTGCCCTCCTGGCAGTGCTTGAGATCTTCAGCCAATCCCATTTCACTGAGATTTCTCCCAGTCTCTGGTTCACATATTTGAACCCTTTCCTCTTCTGGTCTGTTGAGGTTTTCAGCGTGCCTCAACCATCCTCTTAACAACCTACGCTATCTTCTAGCCATTGACTCCTTGACTGTCCATTTTTCTTTTGCCTTCCTCATGGGCCATTCATACACCCACCTTGGCTTGGCTTTCTGTTGTATCTCCAATGCAAGTTCATCCATCCTCGTGTTCTATTGCATCTGCAATGCAAGCTTTTCTATCTCCGCCCTTATATCAATGATCTCTTCATCTATGTCTTCCTTACTCACCAACTCTTGGTTCTTCCTTCCAGCATACCTACAACCTTCAATAGCCATGTTACTGTCTCTATCTGCCCTCCTGGAAAACCTGTTGCTCACTCCTGCAAACCTGAGTGCTTTAGCCTCTTCCTACAGTCCTGCTTACTGTCTTCTCGATTTCTTCCTACCCCGTGAATAATCACCACAGATTCTTAAGCAACCCTATCTTCTTTTATGTTCTCGCTTCACCTAAAATATAAAAGTGAAGTCCAGCTCTGATACCAACTGATGTAGATGCACTCTACGTCCTCTCATAGGATCGTTCATTCAATTCCTGAGCTAGATTATCTCTTTTGATTCCCTGCTGGAATCACGCATAAATTGATCCACAGGTCCTTTTCTTTTCCTTCATGGCCCTGAACACGACCATGAACAATTTCCCCACAGGAAATGTAATTTCAGGCTTCAGGGTTTTCTGTTTCCCGATGTCGAGAACCTTTGTTCTACGATCGACCGATTGTCGATTACCCAAGACACACCTTCAGCATTTATCCCCTGGGCTATCTCTTGGACCACATGACCAATTCTCATATGACCATATCCATATGTCCTTCAGGATTTATTGACGTGAGGGATCGATCTCTTGTCCTCTCGACTCCCGATTCACCGATCCGCGAAATGTCAAATTAGCAATGCCTTAGCCCCACCTGGCTATGCTCCGGTCCAAGTGACCATCCTTCACATGAATGAGACCTCATTTCAAGGTTTTTCAACCCAAGTGCTTGACCTCTTGTCCTCTAGACCCCCGAAGTGTCGATACGCGAAACATCGATATGGCTCTTGTCCCAGCCTTCTCTCCTCCTTTCTCTATTTCGGGTTCTCTCAATGCGAGAATCCTCCTAGTTGTTGTTCCTTCGCACTCCCAACCTCCGATGTCCAAATCCATGATATGGGTGATCTCGCGACACATGTCCACTCTCCAACGAATGGCTCAGGTTCTCTCGGGACTTCACTGCTTGCGACCCCTATGACACAATCTTGTCAACTTGAACCCCTGGTAGCCGAAATATCAATGGGTTCCTTGATCCTCGCCATGTGTCTCAATGAACGGATGGCTCAGATCTAATCTCGCGTTTTCATGATTTCAGAGGCCAAGTGTCGGGACTCTCGCCCTCCGGACTCCCAAACTCCCGAATGCCAAAATCCTACTACCAACTTCTTCGGGACTTCTCTCCCTACTTACGAGGGTTTAACCCCATGCAACTTCTAACAGATCTAATGGTTGTCGGTTGTTTCAATCAAGATCTGACGATTCAGATCCATCTCTTCTATGCACTTCTCTATTGTGCCTCCTGGATGTGAAGCCTTTCAATGGTCCATATTGCTTTTCCTTAGCCTAATCTGATGGTTGTTGTTCCTCCTTCCTAAGCATGTGCATGCTTTCTTCCCAGACTTGGAAGAATTTTGAATTCTCAAAGACCTCGACCTTTACTCTGTTTCTACGAGCTCTATGACCATGAGTTCTCACTTGCATGCATATGAAAATGTTGTCCCTCCTGAGCTTTGGGTACTCTGAACTCGTCAAAGAGTTCTATGGATTCTACACTCCTTGCAGCTACGACTTTGTGCGCTTAGAGCACTACTCCTTCTGAGTTTTTATCCTTCTTTCGAATCCTCGAAGGATTCTTCAACTCTTGTGCCCCTACGGGGGTCTCTGCGCACCTAAAGCGCTATCTCTTCTAAGCTTCTCTTCTCGAATCCTCAAAGGATCTTGACGTCTGCACTCCTGCAGAGTCTTCGCACACACACAAAGGTGTTGTCTTTTTTGGGCTTCTTTTATCCTCAGACCTTAAGGGAATAAATATTATTTCCTTCTCCTACAGATGGAGAATTACGAGGCCCTCCTGGTGCTCAGTCTACTCAAGCAACCCATTGTTGAGTATTTTCGGGTATTCAATAACCCTGTGAATACGCTCAATGCCCACTTGGCAGAGCCTCTTACGGAACTCCTCAGAGCTTCTGCCCTCTTCTGAACTCAACAGAATCCCTCTATGTACTCTGGCACTTACTCCATGCCCACCTGGCAGAGTATCAAGAATCCTTCAGTGATTCTTGCTTCTTACAAACTCATGGTAGAGTTCCCCTGTGCATCATTGTGCATATGCTCAATGCCCACTTGGAAGAGCTCTTGCAGAACTCCTTAGAGGTTCTATCTTTGTGTTCTCCTTACACCTGTTCAATTCCCTTCTAGCAGAGCTTTCAGAATCCTTAGTGATTCTGGCTTCTGTCTGAACTCACAACAGAGTTTCTTTGTCTTCTATGCATTCCTTGCACCTTCTCAATGCCCTCCTAGCAGATATTTGTAGAACTCACAACATAAGTTGTGTCTATGACTGTGTTCTCATATACAACCTCGTCTCCTGAGGTATTCAACAACCTCATGGACTTCTTCGAGTTAGTGATTGCAGTTCTTGTGCCTGCAAAACATCTTTGTCTGAATCCATAGATTCAAGAATGCATCCTCTGTGCACAGCTATCAGAACCCGCAGTGTTCTGCCACACCCTCCTGGTGTGAAGCCTCAAAGTCTTCTAATCCTGAAATCAAACAAAACCCCTACAAATTCCTAACATACATCTACATCATACATTCATATCATATAAAGAACACTCACAGACATTCATTTAACACCAGATAATATGCAGGAAAAGTTGTTGTTTATATTAAAATGGAAAATGCCTATTTATAATGGTGTTCCTGAGCATGGCCTGTAACAAGGTCTCGGCTCTTTCTTTTCTTCTTTCTACTCACAGACTCTAATTCCACTCTTCAACTCTTTTCCACTATATCCAAATGAGATACCATACGATCTTTTACCTGAGGGGGCTCTTCGAGCTCTTCCCTCCAAACCTCAACTACCCTATTCAATTACATTGAATGGTTGTCTAGTTTTCCGATCGGATCTAGATCACAGCCTTACAAAACATTAAAAGCCTATTTACTTCTATGTCTGTGCAAAGCACGACTTCTCAGCTCAACAACTTAAGCAATTTAATTACATTTAATTTCAAATCAAAACAAGGGTTGCACCTCTCTTTAGTTCTAAATGCATGCGCTTTACGTGGCTGGCTGGATGGCTGGCTGACATGAGATGATGCTTTTGCATCAATCAACCATGCACCAACCTATACCTCAACCTGCAAACCTTCCTTAACTTCAACAACAAGAGACTATCATTTTCATCAAACTTTACTTTAGTCTCACATGACTAGTTTCGGATTAGTCAACAGCCCTAACCTTAAATAATCATAACTATGTACCTGTAATGAATAAAGATTTGAAAATAGTACACAATGTTCTTCAGTTTTTTTTATGCAATTCCTCCAGGTGTCACTACTTGGAACCTCTCAGAAAAGGAGTTATAGAAAAAATAGCATAACTTGTTGAATTTTGGCTTATTCTAGAGAGCGAACTTGTAGAGCGTGCCCCGCACGAATTATTTGTTTGATGGATCTGAAATTTTTACACAGAATACTACATATTGTACTCTAACCAACACATTTGGTCTTACTAAATTTGGATCTATTATGAAGAAGTTATGACGTTTTTACCCAAAACACATGTTTTAGACTAGTTTTAGGACTAGCCACAAACCCTACTTTCCACAGAGTGTAACTCCAAAAATACAACGACCCACAAGCTGAAATTTGTACCAAACCTACTTGGATATGTTTCCTCAATGGCCTCCCAATTTCACAGTCTGAATCATTCTATAAAAAAATTTTATTGTGAAAATGGTGAGATGACCTGTAAATAACATACCTTAGAAATCATTATCAAAAGAAATTTATCCTCCCTTGAATTTTGGCTTTATTTACTTCACCTTCCCTCTGAAATTAGGATTAGATATCCTTTGGTTACCTCAGTCACTTGTAGATATTCAATATTCTCAAGTGCTAATTAAAATGAGAGATCCTTTCCTCTTATTTATACTCTCCAAGTAGCTTCCTTAGAAGCATCTTATAGGCACTTTGTCCACATAGTCACCTATGTCCAACTTTGCCCAATTTTCCACTTGTCCATGTATCCAATAGCCACTTGACCACTTAACCCATTTTCCTCATTTTAGGGTTAACCTTATTTTAACCACTTTCCATAATTAGAAAGTTCTCTATTTACTTTATTATTTAAATAATCCTACTTATCTTTGTCACTTCACTTTATTATTTAAATAATCCTCTTTGATTTTGTCAATTCACTTTATTATTTAAATAATCCTCTTTGACTTTGTCACTTCACTTTATTATTTAAATAATCCTCTTTGACTTTGTCACTTAACTTTATTATTTAAACAATTTCTTATTTACAAGCACTTTGACTTCTTTGACCTTTTGGGGTTTCCAGTCAATCATATGAGGGTCCTTCAACTTCGTAAGGCCATAACTCTCAAACTGCGAGGAGTTATGTGGCATTCCACATACCATCGGAAACGAAATAACATGTACTATCCATCTAGAATAGTCTTACCTACAAATATATCAAAACTCATACCATTATACATCAAAAAAACTTGGGTCCATTACCCAAACCTTTGTGCTACCGAAATTTCTTCAAGGGTTGACATCAATGACAACCAGCCTAATTAATCAACAATCTCCCCCTTTGGCATTGATGGAAAAACTCTGATGCAATACTGAAATCATATCACTCATGCTCCCCCTGGAACCATTCCTACATCTATGTGACCAATGCTCCCCTTAGAACCATGCCTATGTCCTATGCATCTGATAAATATCTCTTCCTTTTTCATCAATGGAAAATCTATATTTCCATTTAGGGTTTCTCCCCCTAACTGACTCGTTTGATCTCCCAACCTAAAATGTCCTCTTGATGGTGCTTCCTCGTGTAAATCTAAGACATATAAGATAAGCATTCAAAATCATTCATTTTGGAGTAGAAATATCTCTGAGTCTCTGGCAAACATACTCAAAGGATTCTCGTGGAAGTGGTTTTGTAAAGATGTATGCCACTTGTTCTTTTTTTCCCACATATTCAACTCTGATGTTCTTTTCTACAACCTATTCCCGTAGAAAGTGATACTTGATTGGAATGTGCTTCGTCGTGGAGTGCATCACTGGGTTCTTTGAGATATCGATGGCGCTTGTATTATCACAATAGTTTGGAATGGGCTCATCATACTCAACCTCTATATCTATCAGATTTGTTTTCATCCATAGAACCTATGTACAACATGTTGTTTCTACAATATACTCTGCCTCAATTGTAGATAAAGATATTGATGATTGTTTCTTGCTTAGCCATGATACTAAACACTCACTCAAGTAGAACAATGCTCCACTAGTGCTTCATCGGTAATCAATGCAACTTGCCCAATCTACATCTATGTAGGCAATAAGTGATAGATCCCTTCCTTTTTGATACCATAATCCAAACTATTTTGTTCCTTTGAGATATCTAAAAATCCTCTTCGTCCTTAATACATGTGATTCCTTTGGTGTTGCTTGAAATCGTTCCACATGTCAAACTACCTGCATTACATATGGTCTGGATGTTGTCACATATAGTAGGCTACCAATCATTGACCTGCATTTCCTCTGATATGTAGACTTTGAATCATTATTTTTCTCAACTTGTAACTAGTTTACATGGGAGTGATAACTGGTTTGCAATCTTCCATTTTGAACCTCTTTAAAATTTCTCTGATATACTTGGTTTGAGAAATAAAAATTTCTTGTTTACTTTGACGTATCTAAAGACTCAGAAAGAAGGATAGTTCTCCAAGTAATGACATTTCAAATTCATTATGCATGTCCTTTGCAAATTTATGGCTTAACCTATCATCAGTACTTCCAAAAATAATATCATCAACATAAACTTCAATTAATAAAATACTACCTTGAGTTACCTTGATGTAGATGTTGTTGTTTGCACTTCCTTTTCTGAACCCTGCCTGTTGTAGATATTTATCGAGTCTAGAGTACCATGCTCTAGGAGCCTACTTTAGACCATACAAGGCCTTATTTAATTTACAAACATAATCTGAATTCTTTGACAACTCAAATTCTTCTAGTTGTTCAATGTAGATTTCTTCTTCAATTTCCCCATTCAGAAAAGATGATTTTACATCTATGTGATACACTTTAATATTTTTGGAGCATGCATAAGCTAAAATCAATCGGATTTCTTCCATTTTGGAAACAGGGGAAAATGTCTCTTCAAAGTCAATTCCTTCAACATGTGCATATCCTTTACATACCAATCTACCTTTGTTCCTTGTAACCTCTCCATCTTCATTCAATTTATTCTTGTATACCCACTTTGTGTCGATCACATTCTTATCCTTTGGTCTTGGAACTAATTCCTAGGTGTCATTTTTCTCTATTTGATCCAATTCTTCATCCATGTCCATATTCCAAAATTCATCCTTGTTGGCCTCTTCAAAACAGGTTGGTTCAATCGTAGATGAGAGTGTTAGGTGTGTTTGTTCTAGTGAACGGATTCTTCTTATAGTATAAACTCTTGTATATTTACTTCTGATAATCTTATCTAAAGGATGATTCTCCTATACTCATTTGCTAGGTGTCTTTGGAGGCACTTTTTGAACTTGCTCTTCTGCTTCTGTCGGATCCTCTTCATCTTCCCCTTCTACTTCTTCTTCATCTTCTGCTTCTTCTTTGTAAAGTTGTTCCATTGATTCATTTTATTCTTCCTTTAATTCTTGTCTACTTGTTTCATCAATTGTTACGTTGATGCTTTCCACAACTTTTTTCAATCTCAGGTTGTAACACTTGTATGCTTTCCATGTACTTGAGTAACAAACAAGTACTCATTTTTCCACACGAGAGTCAAACTTTCCCATTATGCCATGTTCTCTTTTGATGTAGCATTTACTTCCAAAAACTCTGAAGTGCTTCACATTTTTCGATCTTCCTTTTCATAGCTCATAGGGAGTTTTGTCAATGTTGTTTATGGGCATTACTTTATTTTGAATGTGAACTATTGTATGCACTTCTTGCATCCAAAAGATATCTATCAATTTGGAATCCATTAGCATTGTTCAAGACATTTCCTGTACTGTCAGGTTCTTTCTTTCAACAAATCCATTCTGTTGAGGTGTCTTAGAAACAAGGAATTGCCTTTTTATTCCATTTTTGTTGCAGTAGTTCATAAATTCATTTCAAGTGAACTCTCCTCCATTATCAGATCTCAAGCATTTTATTTTTGAAACCACTCCATTTTCAACAATTTCCTTGTAGACCTTGAATTTTTCAAAAGCTTCTAACTTATTCCTGAGAAAGAAAACTACAGTCATTCTTGTATAATCATCAACTAATAACATAAAGTATTTCTCACCTTTTAAACCCTTTGTTGTAGTTGGTCCAACTAGATTAGTATGCACAATTTCTAGTGGTCTTGTCGTTGAATATTCTTTTGATTTAAACATGGTCTTTGTTTGTTTTCCTTGTTGACAATGCTTGCATAAAGTGTTGGTTGGTTTCGCGATCTGGGGAATTTCCCTAATTTCTTCCCTTTTGCTAACTTTGAAAAGGTTATCAAAATGTATGTGACCCATTCTTCTATGCCATATCCAACTTTCGTCTTCCTTTCCTAGGAAACACTTTTCATTTCCAATTTCACTTAATACATATATGTTGCTTGAAGTTCTTGTAGTTGTTGCAATCAATTTTCCTGAACCTTCTTTTCTTATCTCGCACTTTTGTGAATCAAAAGTAGCTTTATGACCTTGCTCACACATTTGATTCACACTTAGAAGATTATGCTTCATATCATCTACTAGTAGAACATTTCCTACCTTGGTATTCTTGTTCCCAATTCTAACTGTGCCTTTTCCAATGATTTTAGTTGAATCATCATTTCCGAAGGAGACTAATCCATCTCTTTCATTTCTTAATGTCAGAAACTTGTCTCTATCACCTGTCATGTGTTTTGAACAACCACTGTCAACATACCAACCATGCTTCTTCTACTTAGCTTGTAGAGCGAGTGTGCATTCTTCATTGCTATATTGATTCTTCTTTCTTATCCATGTCCTTTTCTGAGGTTCCTGTCTATGACTATTGTTTTTTTCTTGTGGTTCTCTAGGAGGGACTGTCATTCTACAATCTTTGGTCATGTGTCCATTTTTTTTACATTTGTAGCATTCTACTTCAGTGCTCAAAGATTCAAAAATGTTGTAACTTCTTCTTTGTGTGTCACTAGGCCTTCTTGGATAACCCTTTTGTGTATGAATTTCAAAGTTTTTTATGTTCCTGTTGTTAGCTCTGATTTTCACAGCTTTATGTTCAAAATTATTACATGCATAACATAAACCAAAAAATATAGTTTGATCCCTAGGAGTTGAAGATATTCTAAAAGGAGATACTCTTATGAATCCTTCTTCTTCCTAAGGCCTATCTATTTCTATCGGTCGTTGAATATGAAATCTGAATCTTCTCGGTGGAGGAGTGTCCCTGTAATTTTCTTTGTAGAGCTTCCTATCCCCTTTGATTGTTTATGCATAGATTTTTGGATATGTTTCTTGTTCTATTGTTTTGGAGCTTGATCCCTTTTCTTTCTGATTGTATCCAAGTCCAGACTTGTCATGATGAGGTTTTTGGCTGCTGATAATGTCATTCAAAATTTTTGAGTTGTTCTGCATATTTTTATTTTGAAGATCCTTTCTTAATGTGACAATTTCTACTTCCAAATTTCCAATGATCATGACTGTTCCTTCTAGTTGTTCTTTGAGTGCTTCTTCAATTATTTTTTCTTCTTCAATTTGAACCTTCAAATTTGTGATCATTTGTTCTAGTTCCTGAGTGTCTTGTTTCTTGTCTAGTTCCGCTTGTAGTTACTTGTTTTTCTTCTTTTCTCTTCTGATAACTTCTATGGCACACAACAATTCTTCTTGGTAGTCAACTTTTGCCTCTTCATATTCTTCTTTGGAGTCTTCTTTATCATAGTCTTCTACTACCATGAATAGAACTCTTTCTATCTCACTGTCACTGACTTCGTCTTCATATGATGATGAGATGTCTTCTTTGGTGCATAATATTTTCTTGAAAACTTTCTTTGTAGTTATTTTGCCTTTATATGTTTGTTTTCTACTTGAGTAACATTCATCATTTCTCTTTTTCTTATGAGGACATTTGTTAGCAAAATGACCAATACCATCACAATTTAAACAAATAGAAGGAAGCTTACCTTTATACATGTTGTTGGTTCCCTTGTTCAATCTTCTGACAAAGTTGGTCGCTTCTTCATCATCTTCTGAGATGCCACTGCGAATTCTATGTTCTTTTTATTTTTGCTTTCCCTTTTTCTTTGAAATTTTGGATGCTTTGAAGGATGCTTCTTTTATATATAGATTTTCTTGTTCAGTTCTCATTTCATATGCTGTGAAGATTCCATGTAGTTCACCCATGATTATTGAGTTTAGATCTGCTCTTTCTTCTAGTGTTGATATATTAGGGTCAAATCTCACAGGAAGAGATCTTAGTACCTTTTGAACAATTACAAATTCTTTGATTTCTTCTCCCAATCCCAATATTGCATTTACTTTTTCATCGACTCGTAAAAATTAAGCTGCAATATTCTCAACTTCCTTCATATTTAGTTGTTCGAAATGACCTCTGTAATCTTGAAGCTTTGCTAATTCACTTTTCAATCTCCTTCATAAATATTTTGAATTTTATCCCAAATATATTTAGTGGATTTACAATGTGCAACTTTGGTGAATATTGATTCTCCAAGACCATTCAAAAGTGCATTTGTGGCTTTGGAATTATTCTAACCGAGTTTCACTGCTTTGTCATTTGTCAATGGAACTGCTGGTGTTGTATATCCTTCTACAATTGATTGCCAAATTTCAAATCCATGTGCCTGTATATATGTCTACATCCTTATTCTCTAAAATGCATAATTATGTCCATCAAACTGTGGTATTCCATTTTTATACATGTTGTTTCTCTCCATGATCTACCTTTCAGTGATTAAACTGATTTCTGAAGGAACCTGCTTTGATTCCAATTGTTGGATTACTAAAAAGGGGGGGTGAATAAGTAATAGAGAAATTTAATCCTTTTTAACCATATAATGCAAGTGTTATATCCATGTATCATTATCATCCAATATTTGTAGAGTAAATAAACAATGAACAAATGAACAATCATACACAGTACACCAATGTTTTTACGTGGAAACCCAAAGCGGGAGAAAACCACATAATGTTTTTTCTTATATGTCTTGAAGAATTACATTCATTGGAAGCACCAACTTCCTTTGTTTTCCAGCTGCAATTGGAAGGAGGCTCCAACCCCCTAGTTTCTCAAGATACAACCTGAGGGATGCTCCAACTCCCCAATTCTCTGGCTACAACTAGAAGGAGGCCACAACCCCCTATGTTCTCGAGCTACAACCAGAAGGTGTCTATAACCACATGTCCTTGCCCCTTCCAACCGCCCTGACGTATAAGTGGAATGATGGAACTATTGTCACACTATCACTGTGATATATAATTCTGTAAACCTGTACCAATCAACCTGCACCAAACAACATGTACCAATAACTTGAACCATGCGTCAACCTGTACCTCAACTTGTAATCAATATGTACCATAAAAAAGTGCATCAACCATGCACCAACCTATACCAAACAACTTGTAATCAACTTGTACCATAAACAATTGCATCAACCATGCACCAACCTGTACCTCAACCTGCAAACCTTCCTTAACTTTAACAACAAGAGACTAGCATTTTCATCAAACTTTACTTTACTCTCACATGACTTCGAATTAGTCAACAACCCTAACTTGAAATAATCATAATTATGTACCTGTAATGAATAAAGATATGAAAATAGTACAAAATTTTCTTGAGCGTGTTTTATGAAATTCCTCCAGGTGTCACTACTTCAAACCTCTCAGAAAAGGAGTTATAGAAAAAATGGAATACCTTGTTGAATTATGTCTTATTCTAGAGAGAGAACTTGTAGAGTGTGCCCTGCATGGAATTTTGTTGAATGGATCTGAAAATTTTACACAGAATACTACAGACTGTACTCTAACCAACACATTTGGTCTTACTAAATTTGGATTTGTTATGAAGAAGTTATGACGTTTTTACCCGAAACACATGTTTTAGACTAGTTTCAGGACTATCCACAAACCCTATTTTCCACGGAGTGTAACTCCAAAAATACAATGAACCACAAGCTAAAATTCACACCACAACTACTTGGATATGTTTCCTCAATGGCCTCACAATTTCAAGGTCTGAATCATTCTAGAAAAAAAATTATTGTGAAAATGGTGAGATGACCTGTAAATAACATACATTAGAAAGCATCATCAAAAGAAATTTATCCTCCCTTGAATTTCAGCCTTCTTTACTTCACCTTCCCTCTGAAATTCGGCTTACATATCCTTTGGTTACCTTAGTGACTTGTAGATATTCAATATTCTCAAGTTTTAATTAAAATGAGAGAGTCTTGCCTCTTATTTATACTTTCCAAGTAGCTTCCTTAGAAGCATCTTCTAGGCCGCTTTGTCCACATAGTCACCTATGTCCAACTTTGCCCAATTTGCCACTTGTCCATGTATCCAATAGCCACTTGACCACTTAACCCATTTTCCTTGTTTTAGGGTTAACCTTCTTATAACCACTTTCCATAATTAGAAAGTACTCTATTTACTTTATTATTAAATAATCCTCCTTGAATTGTCACTTAACTTTATTATTTAAATAATCCTCTTTGATTTTGTCACTTCACTTTATTATTTAAATAATCCTCTTTGACTTTGTCACTTCAATTTATTATTTAAATAATCCTCTTTGAATTTGTCACTTCACTTTATTATTTAAATAATTTCTTCTTTGAAAGCACTTTGACTTCTTTGACCTTTTGGGGTTTCAAGCCAATCATATGAGGGTCCTTCAACTTCATAAGGCCATAAATCTCAAACAGTCAGGAGTTATGTTGTGTTCCAAACACCATCGAAAATGGCATGGCATGTACTATCCATCTAGAATAGTCTTACCTGCAAATATATCAAAACTCATACCCTTATACATCAAACAAAATTGGGTCCATTACCCAAACCTTTTTGCTACCGGAATTCGCTACCGAACTTTATTCAAGGGTTGACATCAATGACAACCAACGCAATAAATCAAACCGATGAAAAATCACCATAGTTTACTGTAGCAAGCTCGCAACATAAATTGGCAGCAACCTTCTCAGGTTTTCAATGATCATGTGGCTAATTATATGGAGGATTTTAGCAGTCAAATTTTGCAGCCATTGGACAACCATAAATTTGAATATGGAGGACATGATGAGTTAGTGTCAGAGTCAACCATGTCTTCTGTGCCAACAATTTTTTTATTGGAGCAATATTATACAGATTCTCAACCCTTTTATGACAGTTATCAGTTAAGTTTTTATGAAAACAAAAGAGAAGTGGGAGGGATGATACAAAGTCATATCAGTTTGCATATTTTTTAGGATCTTTTTGCAGTGTTCTTGGAGTCAGTAAGTAATCTCAAACTTTCATACTTTTCATTTTTTGTCAATATTGAGTTTGACTACAAGTTTTTATTTGAGTTGTCGTTAAGCAAGTATTTCATTTTGTTCATGAACAAAGATATGCAAGAAAATCAAACAATGGATAAAGTGCTTATATGGTTGCACTAGATCTTTGAATTCACTTGATTAAAAAATCATGGATTAGTTAGAGTGGGTAGGCATGTAAATAAGCTCAGCACCTCTTAGCATCTTTTTCAATAGTGATTTTTCATTTCAATTTTTAGCTTACAACATTGTTTTCAAATTCCACTGTACAGTTTTAAGAGTGGGTTTTGTTTCAGTTGGACAAGGAAACAAGTGAGTTTGCAGGTTGGGAACATCCCAATGGATGAAATCAATTGTTCAATGGGTTCTTTGCTACCTCACAGAGAGGAAATCATCTTCATTGGAGCCGATGTTAGTGTCCTATAATTTTCTCAAGGGTCAAAGTTTGAATCGAGTGTTTGACATATATTAATATGTTGAAGAAAATGGTGTTTGAAAGGGTAATGAAGTGGTCCTAGGGATTCTTATCATCATATCAAGTGTCAACCTATCAATCAGTGACCTTCAGTCATCAATCAAATCCAAACAATAGAATAAAATATCAAAAGGAACCTCACTCCGCAAGTTCGCTACGCAAGTTCTGGAAATAATTGTTTTGTAGTTAAATTCAAACTCGGGTTTTGACCAAATGAAAAGAAATGTTTCAAAACTGAAAGATTTTTTTTTCAAGAACAATCCCATTCACAAAAACCTCTCTCATTTTCTTCACAGGTGGCATAGTTTTGGAGATTCGAAGGGATCTTTTGGCCTTATTTTCCAGCTTTAAATATTTAATGATTTCCTGTTTTATTTATTATCTTTGTGCATAGATCCCGAGATGTTGGAGAAGAATTTTTGAAAAATTAAAAGATAAATTTTTCAAACACGAGCCCATTCAAAAAATCATCTCTCATTTTCTTCATAAGTGTCATGCTTTGGAAGATTCGAATGGATCTTTACAGCCTATTTTTCAGATTTAAACATTTAATGATTTCCTCTTTTAGTTATTATCTTTGGGTGCAGATCCAGAGACACTGGAGAGGAATTTTTGAAAACTGAAAGACATGTTTCTCAAGAAAGGGTTCATATAAAAAAACCTCTTTCTGTTTTTTAACCGATATCATGATTCAAGAGATATGATGTTATCTTTGACCCCTATTTTCGAGAAAATTGATTCATATTTCCTAGCAAGCAGTTCTAAACGTGTTGGTATAATTTTGTAACCAGATCCAACTTTGGGAAGTAGTTGAGCTTGACCTCCTCAGCTTGGGGAAGAGTATTTTCTATATATATTTGTAATTTTTATTGACTAAAGGGAGGTTGGAAAAATCATAGAGGACATTTGTATTGAACATTTTGTAAGCTTTCTGAAGTTAAATGAAATATTAGTGTGGAAGTACAATGCTTTTGATACCATAGATTCTTATGGTGGTGATCTGAAGTGTGTGTTTCCATTTCATGTATGTATTTCTTGTTTTCTTTCTCATTTTATCTGCAACTCTTATATACTTAAATTGGAAAGCTAATGGTTTGAAATTCACCTGATATCGATGCTTTAGATTCAAGAAATTTAAGAATTGTTATCTCTTCTTAACTCAATCATAATTCATCTTAGTTGGTGCTATAAATGTAGTTATTTGTTTTACCCTTATTCAATTCTAAAAACAACAATATTTTAACTAAAATATTACCACCTATATATCATCTACTTCTTTGATATTTGTATCCACCAGTCACCAATAGTTCTATTTGCTTCAAAGTTGACTCCATGCCCAATAGATTTTCTTCCACCTTTGACATCAACCACATCTTAAAAATTTATCTCCATTTCATATCTAGAAACTGAGCTTAATATACAGTGATAGAGCCCTCTCTAGTTTGGAAAGGCCAAATTCCAAGCCCAAAGTGGTATGTGCTTACCTTTGTAGTTTTCCTCCCGCAACCAAGGGAAATTACAGAGTGATAACAACATTTATGACAACCAAGGCTAGTTTCTCTACGTGAGATTATTTAAGTTCAGGATCGACTAGGTTTTGACTGAGATAGTAGACAATGTGCTCATGGATCTCATCATCCCCTTGAACTAGAACCATACAAATTGTCCCTTTGGATGTGGTGATATAAATAAAATAGTCTCTATTGTAGTTTGGAGGCTTCAACAGAGGTGTCAATACCAAATATTTCTTAAGAGCATCGTAAGATTCTTGGGCTCGCTCATCCCATATAAACAGAGTATCCTTATTCAAAAGACACATGAAACCCTTAGTTAAATTGGCATAGTTCACTATGAACCAATGCAGAAAATTAGCCTTCCCCTGTAAACCTTGAAGTTGTTGAATGTTGTGCGGGGGAGGCAATCCTAAAATGTGGCCAGACCTAATGCAGAATATGCACTTGTGAGGGTTCAACTGAATGCAATAGTAACATCGTATCTTAAATATTAATAGAAGGTGAGTGGAGGGATATACTATCTTGCAAGAGTGAGCAACAAGATCATCTAGGTAAGCTTCAACAATATAACTGAGATCATGAAAAGCAAAGGTCATGGCACGTTGGAAGGTTTCTCTGGCGTTTTTAAGGATGAAAGGAATTTGTCAGTATGCAAAAGTACCCCAAGGACAAATAAATGTTGTCTTATGTTAATCCTCGGGTTTGATTCAAATTTGATTATACCCTGAAAATCCGTCAATAAAAGAAAATACTTTGCTTCTCGCGCACTCGTCAAGAATATGGTCAATGAAAGGAGTCAGGAAGTTATCTTTAGCACAAGCCTTGTTCAGGTCTCAAAAATCCATACATACGTGGATGGTTCTTTGTTTTTTATTCACGGGAATGGGGTTGGACACCCATTCATTCAAGGGAACTAGGTAGAGGTAACCAACATTAAGTAGCTTCTCTACCTCTTTCTTAATAGTAGGGGCCTTCCTAGGATTAACAGCTCTAAGACATTGTCGAATAGGTCTATCATCCATATAGGTCTTAATCTCATGTTTGAAAATGTTGGGGTCGATCCCTGGAATCTCTTCATATGACCAAGAAAACACATCACAAAATTATTTGAAGAGATCGGTGTGGATCTGAATTTCTCCAGGCGAACAATTTGCACCGATATATACGTTCTCAATTTTTCCAAGAACTCGAGAGATGTCGATCATGACAATAGAATAAATATTCACCATGTTTCCTTCGCCATAAATACCATGTGTATCTAATGGAACCACAGCGTGACCGACCATCTCACTCAAGGTAGATATAAAGTCATCATGTTCGATCCTTACAAGATCTAATAGGAAATAGGACCAATGATGCATATCATCCCAAGGCCTATCAGGACCATACATGGCCTCTAAGATGGCTTCATCCAAGGGTAAAGTATCATTGAGGAAATCATGCGAACAAGAATATCGGATGACCCATATGGGATCTAGAACATGATCTCCCTCGTCCTTCTGTGAGGATAAAGGATTTGGTTCAACAGTATCGTCAAGAATAGACTGATACACAATTTTTGTCGATGACAATGGAATTTACATCCCAATGTGCGACTAACCTTTGTACGACATAGTCGGGGAAGGTAGGGTCCAAGGGTCATTGAAATACGAAGTATGAAAGGAACGGACCTCATCGACGATGAAGACTCACTAGAAATGGCATGAATGTGATGATTTGGTGCCATGAAATCAAAGCTAGACATGAGAGAGGAATACATTCTGACACCAACATCCTCAGTTTCCTACTGATAATTGTCAATAATAGGGACCGAAGGTCCAATTAATACATTAGGACTAGCGTGTGTAAAGGACAATGATCAATTATTTTCCCTTCGTGAGGAAAACATAAAGTGTGGAAAATAGATGACATGACTGTTGTCATTGCATAAGTCCAATTACACCCTAGTAGTAAATTATAGTCAAGTGGCACATCAACCACCTCGACATCAACCTCCACTATCTTTACACCTAATTGGACTAGAAAAGTGAGAATAATTTTGTGGGGTCGAAATGAACGCCCATCAAATGTTGTCAATATAGTCATATATTGGGATAGAGTCAGTGAGCCAATGGATTTCCCACATGTCAAGGAAATCACGCACGTCGTAGTACCTTCATCAATTACAGTGCGTTTGATGGTATTTTTTGTGTACTCCACATGGATTTGAAAGGCCACGTGGTAAGGTAAGAGAAGCCTAACATCTGTGATGTAAAACTTAATAACCTTCGAGCCATAAAGGTATAGAGATCTTGAAGTAGGTAAAAAGGTGTTCCTCTATAAAGGACACGTCTGAAGTACCTCCAAATCCGACATCACACAAGGGGTTTGACCTAGATCTTCAATAATCGAATAGTTATGGGCATCTCTGGCATTAGGATTGTGGGCAGAGCGCTTTAGTACTCCTTTTGGAATATGAGGTAGAGGTTTCATATTTTCTATATGGAAGGGTGTTTACAGAGGAGGAGGAGACTCTTAACCTATAATAGTTTGTGAAGAATTGTAATTATGAGATCGAGTGGCTACATCAATTTGAGACTTGACCATATTGACACATAGATTTCCACCTTCATGTGAAGAGGGGTTTTGACTCCCGGTCAACTCATTTTTGGTGTTAGAGCTCCCCGAGGCCATTTGTTGATTATCCAGAAACGGATTTGTGAGCACAACAGGTGGCTATGATAAGAGCCTCGAGGCTTCCTCGATTTTGGGGCATAGGTGGGTAAGGTGATCATATTTACAAAGTTTACAAGGAAACTTCACCTTCCATTTTTCTTTCTTTCCCTCACCGACATTATTATTCAATCTATCATTGTTAGTGTCATCCTTGGATTTGTTATTATTTTTCCCACACTTATGATTATTACCTCGTCCTTTCCTTCTATTCCCTCCAGGTTTTTGGTTACCATTTAGGTTAGCCGATGACTGTACAGAATGCACATCCACCGACTGAGTGGGAGTGGAGGATGAATTCGAAGCTTGTCCTACTACAAGATGGATTAGAGACAAATATTTCAATGGGTTCATCACCAAATCTATAGACTTAGCATTTGCAGAGCCTATGATGTCATCGAAATGGAGCCTAGGATTTTTTCTAGGGTCATAGTTTGACTACAGTGCGTCAGGAAGAATTTCATACAACATCCTAGTTTGATCATATATGAGGTCCAATTTGAAAATATCTTGTTCCTTAGATGTTACTCTGGATGTAGAAACATCCTTCAAAATATAAGGTAATAAGAACTTAAGGAACCACTCCAATGGAAACTTTGGAGGAATGTAGGATTTGATCAACCTCTTTTGTCTATGCCACTCTTGGATATGGTCTGAGATATGCATGGATTTATCTTGGTAGAGGGATGAAAGAAATTCTATGTTGGCATCGTAATGAACCGAAAACTGGAAGTGGTTGAGAAATACCAAAACCATCTGATTAAATTTTCCATATGTTCCCCCCAGTATCTCAGTGTACCACATCGTGAACACCCCCATGAGGGTGCATTGAAATATACTCAAATGAATAGAATCGTCATTAAGGGAGTTATATGAGCACCAAACATTAAAAGTAGTGACATGATCACCCAGATCCTCGCCAGTCTTGCCTTCAAATTTCAGAATGTATGAAGGAATCTTAGTGGGGACAGGGGGCCATAACGAATTGTGACGCATAGGGTCATTCATTAATTTTGATAAATCTGTCAGATTAAGCATGGCGAGAAAAGGGATTCGGGGTTGTGGCATCTGATTCCATGCTCCCGAGAAAGATTGGTGTTGAGGGATTCCAGGCCATCCAAGGTTCTGGTATATTCCATGGCCATTTCTGGTAGGATAATATCCTCCTCCAAACTGATTCATAAAAGGTTTTATGGGCACCATACTTGCGGAAGTGACATAATGAGGGTTATATACATTTCCCCCAGTTGAAAGGGCTCTGGGTTAGGGGTTTCCCATAGTGTGAAATTGAATCCCTCTGGATGGAACTCCGGAGGAAAAAGGGGTATTCGCCATAATAAATGTGTTTGTTGGAATCGACATGGAGGAAGAGGGGATAAAGGATGGAATATAGGAAGTGATTTTTCTACTTGATTGAACACTCCATTTAGGAGCATTGAGACTAGGATTAGGCTCAAAAGAAAAAGGATTCCAACCTCCAACTATAGGATTCATTTGGGGAATATGGCCTCCACCAAACGAGAGAGGAGCATACGAAGGAGCCATGCCCTCGTGTCCAAAACTAGGATTCACATTAGCTGACGGAATGGAGGATGAGAGTTGTGATGTCATGTTGGGAATACCAAAATAAAATGGATTAGATACTGAAGGTATTGAATGAGAATTATAACCTGGATTACCAAAAAGAGATCTAAAAGGGTTTGTTCCTATGGGTTGAGTAGAACCCATAGGTTGGGTAGTAGTAGAGGTAGGGATATCTGACACCCCAACCATTGAGGTTGAAGGAGTCGAAGGGATCACACTAATAACAAAATATATAGGAGTCAAGGGACTCCCTGTGACATTCAGGTTTGAATCAATACTCATAATTGGATGATCACAAGTCTAGGAGGTGGAGATGTATCTACCACGTTTATTAACTTTACGCCTTTTAGAAGGTAACTTCAGTAAAGACTCAATATGTGGTGGTAACTTCAACAAACGGTGAGACCTACGAGGAGGTTGGTCTTTCTCCACGATTACTCAATACTTGAGATATAAAACCAAATCCTATGGCCAACTAATAATCAGAGAGCACACCAAATTAAAGAAAACATTCCAATACACACAAACAAGATATAGTGGTTGAAAAGGGGCCTCTCTCACTACAGTAGCTATGTCTCACCCAAGAGGGTCCTGAGACTCCCTTCAAAAGATTAGAGGTATCATAATCAGTTATAAGGGCCCTCATGGGATTAACAGACCAGTTGGTCAGATCCCCATGGAGAGGTAATCCTCCATACAGGATGTGTGTTGTTCGCCCTTATCTGACTCAGGGTACCTATAGAATAACCTCTGCAATTAATCTATGTGGCTACCTATGCCAAGCAACTAGAGTCATCACAATATAACCAATGTGCAGGAAAATAGTCGTAAGTCTGGTCCACCATATGGGCAAGGTAACAAAGCCCAAAATATTGAAAGCACCACCTATCACAGAGGTAAATGTATTAGCAAGACCCCCAAATACAAATAGAACCCCAGAAATATCTCTGACACTAAGAAGGTATTAGAGGGTTATCTCTGCAACCAACTTCACACGACCTTGTGCTTAACTCTGGTATGAGCAGAGCCTCCTGACGTCACTAAATACACAATGGGTTTTACCAGTCCTTGGTCAGACACATATGTTTAGTTTAATAGCCTTGGATAATTTTACTCACAAAATCCTATTCCAAGGCCCTATGTCCTATAATTGTTTGTGTACACTGAAAAATAAATTTTTTTCTAATCAATTTTAATTAATCAACGTTAATTTTAATGGCTTATTCTTACTCAAGGGGTGTGGTCATGACATTGATGGTATTACAACTCAGCATATCAAAGAAGAAAACGTAAAAACATTGTTAAGGGCTAGTCTTGAATTTCAAAGAGATGGTATGCTTCTAAATGAAAATTTTCCAATGTTATCTCTACAATTTCAGTAAAATGAAATATCTCCACATGTGTCAAAATCAATGCAAAGTAATCAAAAGAGAAAATGCCATAATGCAAAATGAGCAATTTTTTTTTGTATTTTTCGATATAAAGAAAAGAAAATGAAAGGATTGAGTAGAAGTTTCACATGCAAACCCTATTGTCAGAAAAAAGAGACAAGCCAAGCAGGATAGAGCAAACACTCAGACCAATGTGCAAGGAAAACTAATGAAAACTATGATAAGAAATAATATCACCCGAAAATTCAACAATAAGAAGGCTTCATATCACTCTATAAGCAATTAACAGTCAGGGAAGAGACCCGAGAAGACTCAGTAACCAACCAAATTCACCTAGCAAACATCAAACTCATCTAGCAAGACTAAAGAGCTAATGTACGTGGTTGTTTGAGGAAAAATCATGTATGCATGCACCCTAAAGGAGGATAGCTCGCATATGTATGCGTCTGACAAGGAAGAAACTGAGTATTCCCAATAAAACATTGTCAAGGCAAGGGTTAAGGCAAGAAACTCAGATGAAAAGTAAAAATAGACTATCAAGCAATCAAGCGATAAGGAAACTCAAGCTAACAGAGAACAACTCAAGGAGAAAAACACTCCAAACCCCCCCAAAAAAGATCAATCCCCAATATGGTCATCAATTATGTTACAAGGAAAATCTCTCTATGGCATGGAGTAAACCAAAACAGACGGAATGACACAAAAAAATCAACTCTAATCCCAAATCTACTATATAAATGAAATGCTAATGAGACAATGCCAAGAGCCTACCTCGTCCGGACGTTCGATGAATACCATCGTTGAGGATGAAACTCAAAGCTCTATACCTACAACGTGTCCTCAACAACCAATATATGCCAGCATATATTGATAATATATCATGTATAATATATAATTTTAGCATATATATTAGCATAATCCATTAATATACATGACAAATACACCCATGGAATAATAATTCAAATATTTGCAAGACATCAATTAGACGAGAAAAAAGTATTTCTATTGAAATAATCAATAGAAGTATATATGTGACAAACTTTTGTAATGACACATATTGAAACCAAGAAACTAAGTCCCTCCAGCTGGGCCACCGCCACTTCAATCCTCCACCAAAGGAAATCTCATATAAAGGATTCAATGAGGTTCTCCATCACAAAGAAGGAAGAGCTCGGGGGATGAACAAGGAGTTCAAACTTTCAAGGATAAAGGGATGCAGATTCAATATGAAGTGAAATTTCTCCAGAGTGTCTCTTCTCTCAAAGTTGAATTGTTGAATCTCCTTTCAATGCTTGGATATGGATCAATTTATATCCTTCAAATGGAACTGAAGGGTCGAGTCTGATCATTTCTAGTATATGGAAGGTCAAGGATCATGAATCTCATGGCATGGCATGGAAACCCGACATTATTGTTAATTTTCAGTACCAAACCCAATGTACATTGGCTGTAGTGGAGCAACCTATATATATGCTTGTTTTCTAACCGATAGGGCGCGTATATGTGGAAAAATGTGCTTTTTTGGCTCTGGAAGGTACAAAAGGGGACTTCAAGTTTGCATAGGGAAATCGAAAGTCCATCCAATAAATTTTCATGGGGTGAGGAAAAAATTGTTGTAACACCTGTCATCATCACTCCCAAAGATAATATCATCTATATAAACTTCAATTATCAATATATTGTCTCGATCTATTTTTATGTAGAGATTGTTGGCTGCATTTCCCTTCCTGGATCCTTTTTGTTGTAGATACATGTACAATATTGAAGACCATGCCTCGGGGATTTTTTTGAGTCCATACAATGCTCTATTCAATCTGCAAACATAATCTTCCTTTTCTGATAGTAGAAACCCTTGAGGATGTTCGATGTAGACTTCTTCTTCTAATTCTCCATTTAGAAAGGTTGATTTTACATCCATCTGATATACGTTGATTCTTTTAGAACTTCCATAGGCTAAAATTAATCTAATTTCTTCCATCCTGACAAGTAGGGAAAAGGTCTCTTCAAAATATATACCTTCAATTTGAGAATATTCGTTGCATACTAACCTTGCTTTGTTTCTGGTTATGTGTCTGTCCTCATTCAATTTGTTCCTAAACACCCACTTTGTACCAATTATGTTCTTGTTATTTGGCCTTGGAACCAATTCCCATGTGTCATTCTTCTCTATATGATCCAATTCTTCATCCATAGCCTTGATCCATTGTTCATCATTGTTGGTTTCTTCAAAACTGCTTGGTTCAACTGTGGATAATAGTGCTAGATGTTGTTGTTCTAGTGAACGTATTATTCTTTGGGTTTCAACTCTTGCATCTTTATTCCCAATAATTTTCTCTGGTGGATTATTTTTCTACACTCATCCGCTAGGTGTCTTTGGAGATATCTGAAGATCTTGCTACTCATATTCTTGTTCTGATTTTTCCTTCTCTTTTTCTTCTATTGCTTCTTCTTCTACGTCTTCTTCTTTCTAATCTTCTACGTCATTTTGTTCTCATGGATCCTTGCTTCCTTATTTGACCTTATGTACATATTTCTAGTCAATATTTACATTTATGCTTTCCACGATTCTATTGAGTCTCATATTGAAACACTTATATGCCATGATTTTGCTTGAATACCCGACAAATATGTCTTTGTCAACTCGGGAGTCAAATTTTCCAATCCTGCCATCTTCTCCCTTAATGTAGAATTTTCTTCCAAATACTATGAAATGCTTCACATGTGTTGGTATTCCTCTCCATAGCTCGTAGTGAGTCTTATCATTGTTACTTCTGAGCATTCCTTTATTCAGAATATGAATTATTGTATGTACTACATGTACCCAAAAGATGTCACCCAACTTGGAATCTTTCAACATAGTTCTGGGCATTTCCTATATTGTTCAGTTGTTTCTTTTAGTGACTCCATTTTGTTACAATGTCCTAGCTGCTAAGAATTGTCTTTTTATTCCATGTCTACCACATAAATCTGTAAATCCCTTTGATGTAAACTCTCCACCAATATCTGATCTTAAACATTTGATTTTCAATTTTGTCTCAGTTTCAACCATTTCTTTGTATATATTGAAGTTTTTGAATGCCTTTGACTTTTTTTTGAGAAATCTAACTGCATTCATTCTTTTGTAGTCATAACCTAGTACCATAAAGTATTTTTCTCCATTTAATCCCTTTTTTCTCATTGGTCCACATATGTCGGTATGTACAATCTCTAATGTTTTTTTCGTAGAGTACTCTTTTGACTTGAAATTTGTCCTGGTTTGTTTTCCCTGTAGACAGTGTTTACAAATAGTGTTTGTTGGCTTTGAGATCTCATGGATTTCCCTTACTATTTCCTTTCTGTTGATTTTGACAATATTGTCAAATTTCATCTGACCCATTCTTTTGTGCCAGAGCCAACTTTCATTTTCCTTTTCCTAAACAACATTTTTCTTTTCCAATTTCCTTCAAGATGTATATCTTGTTCAGAGTTCTTATTGTTGTGGCCACTAACTTACATGATCCTTCTTTTCTTATCTCACATATTTCTAAGTCCAACAAAAGTATGTGTCCTTTATCACACATTTGACTCACACTCAACAGATTGTGCTTCATATATTTGACAAGTAGTACATTTTCTACTTTGGCATCTTTGCTTCCAAGCTTGATTGTGCCTTTTCCTATAATTTTTGTTGACTTGTCATTGACAAACAAAACTGATCCATCTCTTTCTTTCTTCAAATTTATAAACATGTTATTGTCACTTGTCATATGCTTAGAAAATCCATTGTCAACATACCAGTCACTCTTCCGATGTTGGGATTGTAGAGAAAGCGATCATTCTTCAATGTTGATTTGATCTTGCTTCCTTCTCCATATCTTTTGTGGTCCCTGTATGTGACTGTTGATATTCTTCTTTGGCTCCCTTGGAGGAACAGTCAATCTACAATCTTTGTCCATGTGTCCAAACTTGTTGCATTTATGGAATTCTACTTCATTTCTCAAAGAATCAAAACTATTGTAAGTTCTATCATATGCTTCATGAGACATTTTGGGATAGATATTGTTTGAGTATCCTTCATAGTTTCTTTTGTTCTTGGCATAGGTCTATAGTTTATAGCTTTGTGCCAAAAAATGTTACAAGAATAACATAAACCAAGAAAAATAGTTTGATACATGGATGTGGAGGATATTCGGAATGGTGTTGATCTTCTGAAGTATTCTTCTTCTTGTGGTATTTCTATTGTCGCCTGTTGATTCTGGATTCTAAATCTCCTATGATTCAGATTATTTTCGGCACGAAATGAGAGCAGAGATATAATAAATAAATGCAAAGAAATATCACGGATATCCAATAACATAACATAAATGTATCAGACATGCAACCATAAACACAAAGATACAGTAATACACGATTTCTATTAATGAAAGAAATGTACAGAGGCTGTAAAAATACAGAGTGAAAGACTTGCTATAATGGTGGAAGCTTATCTCTGAGAAGAGATGTGACGGCTAATCACATTCGCAAGAAGATGGTTACAATGAGGCTATGAAGGCCTTTTTACAATAAACAGGAATGTCAAAAACCCTATACATCCAAAAACCTAACCCTGGGAGATGAAGCGCCAAAATTCATGTGGGCCCCATTTGGGTAAGTTGGTACATCAACTTCTTGGGGTCATAATTTTTGCATACAATCTTCGTTTTAGGCGTACGATAGCCCGTTGGAAAGATCTATCCGAGGAATACAATTGTTGATAAAAATTTCATGATGAAATATCTTTACTGCTACATACCCAAAAAAAATCATTTAGGGCCTCAAAATGGCTCTCGAAGTTTAGGACCCGAAAAACTGCCAAAAATAGTAAATTACCAAAATTGCCAGAAAATTGTTTTGAGCCGTCAAGATCTCCAACATTGCCACAACTTTGATGCATCCATGAGATCCTCCTCTCTCTCTCTCTTCCTCAGAATAGATMTTCAATCATGCTCAAGAGATCCACACCAATAGTATGCTCTCACAAGAAGCTCTCCATCAATACTCCACTAGATATTCACAAGAAGATCTCCATTGATCCACAAAAAGAATCCTTACTAAATGTGCATTTTACAAGAGATCCTAGCTTCTTATTTATACTTTCATCTTCTAGGTCACTTAACCCATTTTTAGGTTACTTAACCCATTTCTAGGTCACTTAACCTATTTTCCTTATTTTAGGGTTAACCACTTTCCATGAATAGAAAGTTCTCCAATACTTTATCATTTAAATATTCCTTCTTGATTTTGTCACTTCATTTTATCATTTAAATAATCTTTCTTGATTTTGTCACTTTACTTCATCATTTAAATAATGATTTCTTATTTTCAAGCACTTTGACTTCTTTGACCTTTTGGGGCTTCAAGCCATCATATGGGAGTCCTTCAACTTCGTAGAGCCATAACTCTCAAACCGTGAGGAGTTATGTGACATTCCACATACCACCAGAAATGGCATGTCAAGCACTATCCATCTAGGATAGTTTCACCAACAGCTTCATTGATCTTCATCTCATTAATCCACATGCAAGCATGGGTCCTCCAACCATTATTCTAAGATAACTCAATCCGTAAAGCGTCTTCCCATGAGGGATTTCACCATAAGGGTACCACTTTGGAGTTCATAAATTTGTGCACCTTATCAACCATGATAAGGAAATAATCATTCATCTTTGCATCAATTCACCACTGCATCATATATATAAACTATGCATCATGTATCAATGACAACTCATTGATCCATCTTCATCAATGCATCATATCAATGATCCATATTTATCAATTGGTTTCCACTTGCACATATATCATTCTCATCAAGGGAATCATATCAATGATCCATCTTTATCAATTGGTTTCCACTTGGACATCTACCATTCTCATCAAGGGAATCATATCAATGATCCATCTTTATCAATTGGTTTCCACTTGGACATCTATCATTCTCAGCAAGGGCATCATATCAATGATCCATCTTTATCAATTGGTTTCCACTTCGACATCTATCATTCTCATTAAGGGAATCATATCAATGATCCATATTTATCAATTGGTTTCCACTTGGACATCTATCATTCTCATCAAGGCATATTCATTGTTCATCAATCATCAGTCAATCAATTACTTGACATCAATCAATGACACCAATCAAAAAAAACCATTTACATCAATGACATATGATCCAACAATCTACCAAATGATCAAACCATTGGCATCAATGACAACATGATCCAACAATCTCCCCCTTTGGCATTGATGGAAATACCAACATTGATGTCAACTCCAATTACCAATTATTGATGTCAACATGTAGACAAGGCATGCTCTTCATCAATAGTCAAT
>ML784504.1:499062-509885 GCA_009831015.1 Picea engelmannii
TGCTCCCCCTGTCTTGTTTCCACTATATAATCTATCCCTTTTTGAACAAGGGATATCAATCTGATGTAGTGCTGAAAATACATCGAACATACTTCCCCTGTGACCATCACTCCTCCTGGAATTATTCCTCTGTGCTCTTTCTTCAAATATAGGTATATTTTCTAGGTATGCATCTGATAAATATCTCCTCCTAGAATCATGCGAAGAAGAATGACTCCCCCTAAGGGTATGTCTCCCCATATCTTCTCTGCAAGATGAACAATATGCTACCATATGACGATCCTTGGACATGTTCATGCATCAAACTTGTGCTATACCATTCATCATGAAGCAAAATATGTGTCACCAATGAAATAGAGAATCATGAACAATATATCCACCAAGTGCATCATGTACCAAAATGTGCCCACCATGCACAACGCCCATGTACATCAACAATGTGCCAAAATATATCATCCATGAAATGTATTCACCATATGCCAACATGTGCATCTACCAATATTCCAACCATGTGCATCCACCAATTATGCCAATCATGTGAATCCACCAATATGCAAACCATGTGCATCTACCAACATGCCAAACAATGTATCATATCAATCATGATATGTCTCCATCATGAACCAAGTGCCACAATCATGTATCAAACAAATTCCAATGTTATGAAAATCAAGTAATAACATATATGAGTGTACTACTATGCACCAATACCACAAAATGATGAGTCCCATACATGTATGCCAAGTCCTCTATAAAACATGTGCCAATCATCCAACCATATGTCAAAACATGTAGCCCGTTCCATATGAAAAATGCATGCACCATTATATCAACATATGCTTTCAATAATACATCATAAGTTATACCAGCCATGTACACCACCATCATCACAAAATGATTAATCCCAGTAGATCAACATCAATCCATACTCTTTTGTTAGTGCCATGCACCCGATATTTATTTTTATTATACCATTGTGTGATCTCACCATGAAAACTTGCAGCAAACAGTGTCAGAACCTGCAATAAACAATGTCAGACCCTGCAATACAGAGTTATTCCATCACATCAAACTCCAAGCCATGTTCATTTCCTTTTTCCCAAGGCTTTTCAACATACACATGGCCTACTGCACAACTGAGCGTGTGTGTACGCAACCTATTCAAGGTCAACACACATGTACACGTGGTTGTCACCATTGTTACCTACATGTGCCTTAGTAGATGACACTTTTGAACTTCCCTTCAAACTTTCATTATGATCTGGCTGCTCTGTCTTCTTCACCCACTTCTGTAGATGACCCTTCTCTTTAGAACTTGAGCTCTGAGCATCCATCTTTTCAAAGATGTCTCCCTTTCTTACTTCATTCCTTCTTCTAGACATGCTAAGTGAATTCCTCATCATGGACTTTCTTCTTGTGTTCCAACACTACTGGGATTTGTGGCCAAATCCACTACAGCTGTAGCATCTCATAGAGTTAAAGTGAACAACAATATGTCCTACTTGATCACATCTCCAACACCTTGTGGTGTTATAGAATCTTCCATTATATCTCCTTTCATAAGATCTACATTCAAAAGCTTTGTGGCCATATCCATTACATGAATAAAAATGCCCATGAAAAATACTTTCATACCTTTGCTTTGGTGTCCCAAAAATGGCTTCTTGATGTCTTCCTTTCTTTGTACTTTTGAAATTTTATTTTTCATGTGTAGATGTTTTCTTTGCAGTATTATCTTCTTTCTTTGATGGACTTACCTCATGCTTCTTTGAGGTGCTTGCTTCAGCATGTGTGTCTTCTCCTTTGTATCCAAGACCTAATTTATCGCATGATGGTCTTTGACTTTCCAAGATCCCATCCAAGATTCGTGAGCTATTCAAGAATTTGTTTGACTTTTCCACCTTCTTTCTAAGGTCAACAATTTCAGCTTCTAATTTGTAACATGAATCTTCCTTTTCATTTATTTGAATCTTCAATAGTTCCTCTATTCTTTTGGCTTCTTCAATTTGGGTCTTGAGATGGACAATAGTTTCAAAACTTTTGTTAATCTCATCTTCTACATTCATGTCTTCTTTTCCATCTTTTAGTCTTGTGATCTCTTCTTCCTTTTCTTCTAATTTAGTCTTATTTCTCTTTTCTTGTTCTTTGATCATTTATTTTAACTTCAAAATGTTCCTTAGACTTCTCTATAAACTTATTAGTGTTATCCAAAAGATAGTTATAGTGTTTATAAAAATGATCACTCCTATACATGTATAAACCCTCTTCAATTTCCTTTTGAAGTTCTAATAGATTTCCTTCTATTCTTTTCATGGGATAAACACCATCAAACTTTACACAAACTGTTTCTACATCTTCTTCTTCATTTGTAGAGAAACATTCGTCATCATCATTCAATCAAGGTTTTTTGAGTGTTCTTTACCTTCATTTGAAGTATCTTCACTTTCTTCCTTTTTGCCAACATCAACACATAATTCTTTGCCTTCATCTTCAAGATCTTCCTTTGTGCTATTATCACTTGATTCTTTATCTTCATTTGAAATGTTTTCAAAATCATATTTAGAAATAATGCATTCAAGAGTTTTTGATGATTCTTTACCTTTGATGATCTTGATGGAGTGGTCTTCAATTTCTTCTTCCTCTTCCTTGCTTTGATATGTCTCCTCTAGCTTTAGCCATAGATCCTTGGTGGAAGTGCATTGTCCCATGCTCTCTTTGATAGGTCTTGAGAGTCCACTAATAATGGTCTTGACAGACAATGCATCATTCTTCTTTCCTTCCCTTTGAGCTGCAAACTTTGACTTGTTCTTCAACGGAACATATCCACCAATGGTTGCCTTCCAAATAGATGCTCCCAATGTCTTCAAATACACTCTCATCTCTATTCTCCAAGTAGAATAGTTTTCCTCATCAAGGATTGGAACTTCATTATCCATTTGTGTGTGTATGGATCTCCTTCAAGCTTGTTAAGGCTTGTAGTGAAGGCCTACTCTGATACCAAATGTTGGACACACCTACCACACTTAGAGGGGGGGTGAATGAGTGTGGGGATATTTTTCCCAAAACTTCCCTCTTGCACAAAAACTCATCAATTAGCATTCAACAGTTATTCATTACCCATTGCTTTCATTTATAACTAGTTAGATGTGAGCACATATCAATAACATATATCAGCAATATATCATCAACAAGTCATCACCACAAAGAACACAAGATGTATGTACAATTTTCTTTTTATTACGGACTACAATCCTTGGGGTTTATCAACAACAACTGGATAGAGTACAACTCTACAAGAGCACCATTTCTATATGCAAGACTCAACTTACATTCTTAGCACCAACTAATATGAGGCAACAATCCTCAACAGATATCAATCTGTCAACAGGTACGCGACCTGTCAGTAGTGCAGCCCACGTGTGTACGTGCCCTGGCTCACTACAGCCCACGTGTGAACGCATCCAGTGTATAATGCAACAAGCGTATGCTTCTGAGAAACTAGGGTTTTTCTTTTCTTCACATGCTCAAATCCTCTACAATCTGCAATCACTTTCTCTTTTGTCTTCCACTGTCCAAATTGACCCACAGCCAATCACAAAACATCCAAGATCTCCAATGGCTTGCTCATGCTCCACAAAAAATCAATATGAATGTTATCTCAATCATGTATAAATAACTATTATACCATAGAAATCATGTCACTACTGAATCACAAGAGTGATTCTCACTCCATCAACCAAATCAGCCAAACTGAGCCACATCATAGAAGCCATACCAAGAATTTCCTAAGAATTCACAACACATCAAACAATAGCATCCATCAAGAAAATAATGTAACCATACCAGTGTCTCAATGATGGATCTGAGGCCATAGAATGCAGATCTGGAACTTGCCTCATCATCCAAGAGCTTGGCACCAGCTCAAACAAAAATCTCCATGATTTTATCCACTCCATGCTCCCTGTACACAGTCAGCCCACATGTACACTCACCCTATACACAACCAGCTCGCATGTGCACACACCCTATACATAGACAACCCGCATGGACATCAGAAAATAGGGTTTTCTGTGAATCCAAGACTTTTGTCTTCAAGATCTCCAACATTGCTGAAACTTTGATGCATCCATGAGATCCTCCTCTCACTCTATTCCTCGGAATAGATATTCAATCATGCTCAAGAGATCCACACCAATAGGATGCTCTCACAAGAAGCTCTCCATCAATACTCCACTAGATATTCACAAGAAGCTCTCCATTGATCCACAAAAAGGATTCTTACTAAATGTGCATTTTACAAGAGATCCTAGCTTCTTATTTATACTTTCATCTTCTAGGTCACTTAACCCATTTTTAGGTTACTTAACCCATTTCTAGGTCACTTAACCTATTTTCCTTATTTTAGGGTTAACCACTTTCCATGAATAGAAATTTCTCCAATACTTTATCATTTAAATATTCCTTCTTGATTTTTTCACTTCATTTTATCATTTAAATAATATTTCTTGATTTTGTCACTTTACTTTATCATTTAAATAATGATTTCTTCTTTTCACGCAATTTCACTTCTTTGACCTTTTGGGGCTTCAAGCCATCATATGGGGGTCCTTCAACTTCGTAGATCCATAACTCTCCAACCGTGAGAAGTTATGTGACATTCCACATACCACCGGAAATGGCATGTCAATCACTATCCATCTAGGATAGTTTCACCAACAGCTTCATTGATCTTCATCTCATTAATCCACATGCAAGCATGGGTCCTCCAACCATTCTTCTAGGATAACTCAATCCGTAAAGCGTCTTCCCATGAGGGATTTCACCATAAGGGTACCACTTTGGAGTTCATCCATTTGTGCACCTTATCAACCATGATAAGACAATAATGATTCATCTTTGCATCAATTCATCACTGCATCATATATATAAACTATGCATCATGTATCAAAGACAACTCATTGATCCATCTTCATCAATGCATCATATCAATGATCCATCTTTATCAATTGGTTTCCACTTGGACATTTATCATTCTCATAACGGGCATCATATCAATGATCCATCTTTATCAATTTGTATCCACTTGGACATCTATCATTCTCATCAATGGAATCATATCAATGATCCATCTTTATCAATTGGTTTCCACTTGGACATCTATCATTCTCATCAAGGGCATCATATCAATGATCCATATTTATCAATTGGTTTCCACTTCGACGTCTATCATTGTCATCAAGGGCATCATATCAATGATACATCTTTTTCAATTGGTTTCCACTTGGACATCTATCATTCTCATCAAGACATTTTCATTGCTCATCAATCATCAATCAATCAATTACTTGACATCAATCAATGACATCAATAAAAAAAAACCATTTACATCAATGACATATGATCCAACAATCTCCCAAATAATCAAACCATTGGCATCAATGACAACATGATCCAACATCAGTATCCTTATGTTCACCTTTTGAATAGAATGTGAAGAAGCTGGATTTTTTAGTATGAGATACTACCTTGTGACATTGTTTAGGTGGAATAGTAGTTGGAGCTACCTCTGGTATTCTATAGATATGACCCCCCAGAGAAACAATGGCACTGTGGGGTCGAGACTCATAAAAAACATGGCGCTTCCACATATATGGTTGGCATAAGAGAACATCACAGAAATATAGTGGGGAAACATCACATAATACCTCATCCTTGAAGGGATGGATACCATATGACAATCGACACTATTGGATGACACGGAGGTCTCATTCTTGGTGAAGCCACCTGATCTTCTATGGTTGCAGATGTGGTTTTGTCGACAATCCCAACTATTTGATGACCTCTGCTGAGATGAGCTTCTTCTGGCTTCCACTATCAACAACAAAATGGAGCGAGGTCCCCTTCATACACATCTATGAATGAAAAAGGTGCTCCCCCTCTTCAGGATCTATTTGTTCTTCTGGTTGAATTTTTGTGGTCGCGACAATAGTAGTGGGGTATGTGTCGATGAAAAGTATTTTACCATTATTTTTAGAATCAGATTCTAAACCAGGGTTCGACTCCTTCTCTTTGATCTCAACCACCAATGATTGTTTTGAGAAACATTCTTCAGTGTTGTGCGAGGGGATTTTGTGGAATCACACCATTTTCCAGTGTCCTTCTTTGTCTCCCTGTTGTTAGCACTGAAAGTCACACTTTGACTGCTAAAGTGTAAGCTCAACAACCATCAAAATGTAAAATATAATTTTCATTTTGAATAGGTGCATTAACAATATGGATAAAGAAAGGGAGAGGGAAACAAACTATAGATCAGTAGGCTACACCAATGGGCAATGGAGTCACAAACATTCTACTCATCGAAGGCACTAAAGTTGCTCAATAGAAAACAAGATTATATGATGATAGGTGGAAGAATGAAGAAGGAGAATATAAGATATAATGTTCACTAAACAGAGATCCTCTCAATTTAATGAATCAACAAATACTTGAATATAAACAATGACTGATGCAAAAAATACAGTAGATCCTTTGTTGCTTAGGGATCCATAAATCATTGGCAGCCTTTGATCCTCAAATCTGCAATATATTCAAATAATAAGATATATAAACAAAATAATTACAATCCAAAATCAAATCTCTCATGAGTCTCCAATAACAGTAATGCCTATAATCATAAAATGCCCACAGTCTTACAAATGAACACACACAGGAAAATTGTCTTCTCCTACTCTCTCTAGCCTCTCTTGGATCATCAATCCCCTTTCTCCAAGAGATCTATCCTTCCTTAAATATAAAATAGCATCAAAATAACCTTAGGAGGTATAATCCCATCTCCTCCATTGTATTTTAAGCCTTGGAGATAGGTGGCAATAATCAAAGAGACAAAAATCCAACAAACTGCTAATTTTCAGGAATTTGTTGGAAGTCATTAATAAATTGTTTCCACCTCATTGCATGAGGCCTTTGATGGAGATAAAACTTATATGTAGGTGTCCCTTGACATATAATTGATCCTTGAGAATCCATTTGAATCCTTCTTGACAAGTCTTAACCTCCCAACAAGGCGAATATCTAAGTCGTGACCGCTATAGGAAATTTCGTAGCACCATTGTAAAACAATTATGAACATTCGATATCTCCACTTATATGTTTAATATCTATAAAACCATACCACATTTTGAAAAAATGAGACAGGTTTTTGTTATATTGTATGTGATGAAAAAAACCCTCCTCCAGTTTTCAAAAATACATTCTCATTTATTAATAATTCAAGTTTTAAGTTAGTCACTCAAAACTAGAAGAAGCGTCCTTGCAAAACAAATCTACACAATTTGGTCTCTATCAAAATTTCGATAGCGCCCACCTGTGTGTCTGCATGAAATTTGGTAGCACCATCATAATTCATAGCTACATCACTTCAATGTTGACATATTTGGTAGCATCCGACATGAAAACGAATTTGGTAGCAACCTATGGAATTCATAGACCCATCATTACACTACTTAACATATTTGGAACCATTTTAGGTAGTAAAATGGTAGACCATGCTATATAGACAATTCTTCAGTGCCATGGTGCTATAGAATGTCTATGCTTTTCTATATGATGAGACTAATCAAGAACTTTCAACTTATAGATGAAAGCCTCTATTTAGCCTGTTAGAGGTTATTTAGTTGCTTATGGAGAGGTGGGCCTCTTCTAGCTGCAAATTATTGTGCTAACATAGGCTCCATGAGGAATAGAGTCCTCCCTGCGAGGCTCTAAGAAATCTTGTATTTTGAGTTCCTTATCCATTGGGATGCTCCCAACCTTTAACCTCTGAAATCTACTTTGATCTGTGACCTTCAACTGAAACTAAATGCAAATGAAAGCTAAAACTGACAAAAATGATGAAAATGATGCTTGTCCAAACAAGCTTATTGCACACACCTACTCTAACTATTGGGGAAATGAGGCATTCAAGTTACATGAAACAACCAATGAATCCATATCGTCATTTTTTTAGTTGTTTGAAGCTTTGAAATGTGATTCCTTAAGCATCAGAGATAATTCCTACTTAAAGGCATGTCAAAAAAACATTTGGCAATACACTTTCCATTGAATAAATCAGTGAGCTTAGGCTCACTTGCTGCTTGCAGACAGGATGCAAATGGATCCTGAAAAACATCATCAATACTTTCCCCTATGGCATTGCTTTGTGTAAAAAGGAAAAGTATTGCATTATTTCCTTCCTCCACTATGCTTGGTTGTCGCATTGCTTGTTGATTTTTTGATTCATTCTCAATGCATATGGCCTTGGTCCACTCCTGGTCATGAGGTGTATTAGGAAAAAGGCTTAGTGATTCTTGTATTTCTTTAATTTCAACCTCTCTGATCTGCTCACATGGAATTTGATCTTGGCTTCTTGATGAAACTGAGCTTGTGTCTTCAAGAGAAATAATGGGTTGATAGGGAAGATCATCACAATTAGAAGTGCTTGGGAAACTACATTTTTATGTCCTATCTTCTGATTGTAATGGATATTCATCATAGCTTGGCTTATGGTCCCAAATTCTCATTTTTTCACCTTCTAAACTTAGATTATCATCTTTTTCTTCTTTTTCAGCAACAAAAATATGACATGAGGGTTGAAACAAGCTATTGTTTCTCTGATGGGAAGGGTACTTCTCTGATATAAGGTCTTCAACAGACTGTTCATGGAAATCATATTCATAATCATCATACAAAGGTGAATTAATGAAAAATTGACTATTAATGGCTGAGGGGATTGTTGGCACAGGGGAAGACCTAGGGTTCAGCTCCAAGAGCACACCAACAAGCCCTAACTACTGGCACTTTCGGCTACACCTATGAAGCAGATGCAGTCTCACCCGAAGTAGCTTTGGGTGGGGTTGCAAGACATACATGTCTACAACCAAGGGAAAAATCAAGTGGATCTAATACTAGAACAGTACATCATGCATATATCACTTATCATCTTAAATCTATTCCACACATCTATCAGATCTACCACAGCAATGCAATAACAATATATCAAGGCAAAATAACACAACATCAATCACACACACAAGTTAGATATATGTGGTTCACCCTCTCTCTAAGGCTACGTCCACATAACTATTCTTTATGATATACTTAAGATGAAAGCATATAGTTCTGATTTGTTCTCTTAGACAACAGATCTTCTCTCTTCTTCTCTCTATCTCTCCCCTCCCTGCACACCCAGCTGCAGGGTTGATCTTCCCACCCAACTGAAGATATTACAATACCAGAAGGCTCTCACACTTAGCTCTTCTTTCTCACACAATATTACCCACTTGATCACACAATGAAAAAGAAAACAACATAAAATCAACTAGATCGAACCTCCTTCCCTCATGTAGGTTCTTATTTATACATTACAATATCTCACCAACATCCTTAGCCCAAAAACTAGGTGTCAAAACCCTAGATACCAAAACCCTAGGTGTCTAAAATCCTAGGTCAACTTGACCCACGTTTTCAAGGCTTCGCCAGCCTATCTTTCCTTCTTTCTAGCGCGGTGCTCCAAAGAATCTAACGATGGATTTTTCCTCTTTCTAATCTGTCCATGATCCTTCTTTCTTTCTTACCTATCATCCTCAATCTCCTCATCCAACGGCTTTCTTTCTTGGACTTCGCTCCGTCTTTTCTTCTCTTTTTCTCACTTTGACCCAGTAACAATCACTGTGTCTTTCGTGTAGTTCACATTCTTCCTTTTCTTCCTCTATCTTCACTCACTTCCATACTCAAGGCCCAATAGGGATTAGTACAATAGTTGGGACAACTGGTTGTTCAGTTAAAACATCCTCATAGTCATCAAAACTTGGTAAATCATGGCACACTGGTTCATTAACAATAGGAGAGATTACAACAACAAATGGTAAGCTATGAATTTGGTCATGAAAAGCTACAACACTATCCTCGTGATGAAATAAATTTGAACCTAAGATGACATCTTGACTTAAAGAATCAAGAAAAGGAGGAGAAAGTTAAATGACAGATTGACCATATTGATATTTCTCTTGGGGACCTAGATTTCGACATGAATGATGCATTTTTTCTTCAAATTTAGGAAAATCATTATGAAACTCATCATCTAAGTCCTGCTCTCTACAATCATCTCCTTCATCATCACTACTAGAGGAATCACTTGCTGAATACTGAATATATGATGCATACCCCTCACAATAATTTTAAAAAGGCCTTTCAGTTGGATAAATTATCTTGCAATGAGAATAAAAAACATCATGAAAGTCCTTCAAAGAGGAAATACTAGAAGCGGGGAGTGTTATATACCATTTCTTCGCATAGGCTTCCAATGAATATGTTATCACTCAAAAACGCACTGGCATTTTTTAAGGAAAGATGCCTAATCTTGCAGGGAAAATTTGACTTGCTTCCCGAGCTCCAAATGAAGATCTGAAAGTACCATTGGAAAGTTTAGGATTTTTAGATGTCGATCGACTATTTAAACATGCAAACCAGACTCTCCATGACTGAGAAAATTGATTTTGAAAATCTGTCTGCTTTCAACAGCGCAGAAGGCAGAATTTTGACTAGTTAGCTGTGGAAAGTGGCTACTTTCCACAGCGCAGGAGCAGATTTTCGGGTAAGTTAGCTGTTGAAAGCTGTCATGACCAAAATAGCCAAATTTTCGCCCAGATCAGAAATTTTTGGGTTTGAATGGTTTGAATTATTCTTCACTATGCTGGTTATGAATTATCAAATCAAAATATGAAGGCCTTTCTTGGAGATGAAGGTCAAAAGGGAATTTTTTGACTAGATTTGGTGATTTTCAAGGG
>ML784504.1:538405-549332 GCA_009831015.1 Picea engelmannii
TTAATAATTAATCATTCATTAACCCTCATGTACACTATTTAATAATATCCAATTAGAAATATTATTTTATGATATAAATACAATTTAGATAATCTTAAGGATTATTATTAAATTAACCATCTTAATAATTAAGGGTCATTACAAATCCCATCTCCTCCATTGCATTTTAAGCTGCGTAGATAGGTGGCAACAATCAAAGAGACAAAAATCCAACAAACTGTTAATTTTCAGGAATTTGTTGGAAGTCATTAATAAAGTGTTTCCACCTCATTGCATGAGGCCTTTGATGGATATAAAACTTAGGTGAAGGTGTCCCTTGAAATATAACTTATCCTTGAGAATCCATTTGAATCCTCCTTGACAGGTGGCAACCTCCCAACAAGGCGAATATTCAAATCATGACCTCTATAGGAAATTTTGTAGCGCTGTTGTAAAACAATTATGCACATTTTGTAACGCCCATTATATGTTTAATATATATAAAAAAAAAATAACACATTTTGAAAACATGAGATAGGTTTTTTTTATATGGTATGTGATGAAAACAAACCTCCTCCATTTTTAAAAAATTCCTTCTCATTTGTTCATAATTCAAGTTTTAAGTTAGTCACTCAAAACTGGCAGAAGCGTCCTTGCAAAACAACTCTGTACATTTTGGTCTCTGTCAAAATTTCGGTACCGCCCGCCTGTGTGTTTGTGTGAAATTTGGTAGCGCCATCATAATTCACAGCTACATCACTTCAACGTTGACATATTTGGTAGCATCTGAAATGAAAACAGATTTGGTAGCAACATATGGAATTCTTAGTGCCATCATTACACTGCTTAACAGATTTGGTAGCATTTTAGGTAGTAAAATGGCAGACCATACTATATAGACAATTCCTCAGTGCCATGGCTCTATAGAATGTCTATTATTTTCTATATAATGAGACTAATCAAGAAGTTTGATATGATAGATGAAAGCCTCTATTTAGCCTCTTAGAGGTTATTTAGTTGCTTATGGAGAGGTAGGCCTCTTCTAGCTGCAAATTCCCGTTCTAACACCCGTGACCCTTATTTTCCTGTGGCTTGGACTGGTTTTCAGGAGACTGTTTATTAGTGTCATCTTTATCATACTTTGGTTATTGTGGATTTTCAGACCCAAACTCCCATTTGTTCTGGTGCTTAAATTTTTTCTTGATTTTAACAACATATTGATAAGCAGCACCGAGTGATGAGATGTCTAGAAAATCCATTTCAGTTTGGATGTATCTGTGTAGAGCCCAACGATATTTCAGAACCAAATTTTGTTCGAAGTCGTTAATACCAATCTTGGTGCGCAAGGTATGGAAGGTATTGGTGAAATCTGTAACTGCTTGGCCCCTCTCTTGCCACAGTGTGGTCCATCTCATGTATTGTTCCTCATAGTTTCTAACATGATAATATTGTTCCTTTACCGCATCCACACAAAAATCAAAAGTGGGCTCGACCCCATATATTCCAGACTCCTCTGTGGGACTTTTCTCCCAGTAAATTTCACACCAATTTTTGACATGGGGGAGAGATTTAAGGAGTGAGAAGGTGATATTTTTCCTGTCAGAAAAATTATGAACAGAGAAATAACCTTCTAACATATTTAACCATTTGTCTAGGGAATTCGCATCTATCTGACCAAATACAAGAATATCAAAATTAACATGTACCTTGAAATGAGAGGTGTTTCCAAAGTGGTTGTTTGATGAAGATGCGTCTGTGTCTATCAGCAGACATTGCGGGATGTGGGAAAAATTCTCCATCATTTCATCCCTTTGTCCCATGACATCTTTCTCAAGCAACAGATTGATAGGATCATCTGCTTCGTCGTTTTTCTTTTCTTCCACCATGGAGGGTTTCTTGGGCGTGCGAGAGAGATTTTATTCAAGAGAGATAAGCTCAAGACCCAAATTTCTATAATCGGACCTCATCGGGGACATGCACTGAAAAATGATCAAGATCAACCTACTCTGATACCACTGATCCAGATTATTTTTGGCACGAAATGAGAGCGGAGATATAATAAATAAATGCACATAGATGTCGCAGATATCCAATAACATAACATAAATGTATCAGATATGAAACCATAAACACAGAGATACAATAAATACACAATTTCTATTAATGAAAGAAATGTACAGAGACTGTAAAAATGCAGAGTGAAAGACTTGCTAGAATGGTGGTAGCTTATCTCTGAGAAGAGATGTGACAGCTAATCGCATCCGCAAGAAGATGGTTACAATGTGGCTCTAAAGGCCTTTTTACAATAAACAGGAATGTCAAAAACCCTAGACATCCAAAAACCTAACCCTGGGAAATGAAGCGCCAAAAGTCATGTGGGCCCCATTTGGGTAAGTTGGTACATCAACTTCCCGGGGTCGTAATTTTTGCATACGATCTTCGTTTTAGGTGTACGATAACCCGTTGGAAATATCTATCCGAGGACTACAATTGTTATTGAAAATTTCATGAAGAAGTATCTTGATTGATACATACCCAAAAAATCATCGTTTAGGGCCTCAAAACGGCTCTCGAAGTTTAGGACCCGAAAAATTGCCAAAAATAGTAAATTGCCAAAATTGCCAAAAAATTATTTTGAGCCAGTCGAAAAAGGTTGGTGGACACCGATATCCACCTAGATAAATCCTCCCTCCTTAGGAAGCAATGGTCTCCATTGCATTGAGTTCCTGGGGGAGAGGAAAAAGTGTTTGTTGAATCTACATCTTGATGAGTTGCTTGCCTTGTTGGGGAAGTTGTGTTGCTTAGCTTGTTGAAGGTTGTCATGAACATGTGGCTGGAAGGGTTGGACATTTTTAACCAGTATGGCTATGTGAGATGTCTATGTGTAGAAGGAATCTTTACACTTTGATGCAATCTTGTCTACCTGCTTATGTTGGATAGAAGGTGCTTGGGCCAAGGTTGTAGTGGTTGCAGTGTCCTTCTGTTCACCTTTTGAACATATTGAGAAGAAGCTAAATTTCTTAGTAGGAGATACTACCTTGTGACATTGTTTAGGTGGAACAGTAGTTGGAACTACCTCTGGTATTCTATAGAGATGACCCCCCAGAGAAACAATGACACTGTGGGGTCGAAACTCATAAACAATATGGTGCTTCCACATATATTTTTGGCCCAAGAGAACATCACAGAAATCAAAGAGACAAAAATCTAACAAACTGCTAATTTTCAGGAATTTGTTGGAAGCCATTATTAAAGTGTTTCCACCTCATTGCATGAGGCCTCTGATAGATATAAAACTTAGGTGAAGGTATTCCTTGACATATAACTTATCCTTGAGAATCCACTTGAATCATCCTTGATAGGTGGCAACCTCCCAACGAGGTGAATATCCAAATCGTGATCGCTACAAGAAATTTCGTAGCGTCGTTGTAAAACAGTTATGCACATTCGGTAGAGCCAATTATATGTTTAATTTATATAATAAAAAAAATAACACATGTTGAAAACATGAGAGAGGTTTTTTTTATCTCGTATGTGATGAAAACAAACCTCCTCCATTTAAAAAAAATGCCTTCTCATTTGTTCATAATTCAAGTTTTAAGTTAGTCACTCAAAACTGGTAGAAGCATCCTTGCAAAACAACTCTGTACATTTTGGTCTCTGTCAAAATTTCAGTACAGCCTGCCTGTGTGTCTGTGTGAAATTTGGTAGCTTCATCATAATTCACAGCTACATCACTTCAATGTTGACATATTTGGTAGCATCTGAAATGAAAATGGATTTGGTATCAACTTATGGAATTCATAGCGCCATCATTACACTACTTAACAGATTTGGTAGCATTTTAGGTAGTAATATGGCAGACCATGCTATATACAGAATTCTGTAGCGCCATGGCGCTACAGAATGTCTATTCTTTTCTATATAATGAGACTAATCAAGAACTTTGAGATGATATATGAAAGCCTCTATTTATCCTCATAGAGGTTATTTAGTTGCTTATGGAGAGGCAAGCCTCTTCTAGCTGCAAATTCTTGTTCTAACACCCGTGACCCTTCTTTTCCTATGGCTTGGACTAGTTTTCGGGAGACTGTTTATCAACGTCATCTTTATCATTCTCTGGTTATTGCATATTTTCAGACCCAAACTCCCATTTGTTCTGGTGCTTAAATTTTTTCTCAATTTTAACAACATAAGCAGCATCGAGTGATGAGATGTCTAGAAAATCCATATCAGTTTGGCTATATCTGTGTAGAGCCCCACCGTATTTCAGAACCAAATTTCATTTGGAGTCTTTGATACTCATCTTGGTGTGCAAGTTATGGAAGGTATTGGTGAAATCTATAACTGCTTGGCCCCTCTCTTGCCATAGTGTGGTCCATCTCATGTATTGTTCCTCATAGTTTCTAACATGATAATATTATTCCTTTACTACATCCACAAAAAAATCCCAAGTGGGCTCAACCCCATATATTCCAGACTCCTCTATGGATCTTTTATCCCAGTAAGTTTCCCACCAATTTTCGACATGGGGGAGAGATTTAAGGAGTGAGAAGGTGATATTTTCCATGTCAGAAAAATTATGAACAGAGAAATAACCTTCTAACAAATGTAACCATTTGTCTAGGGAATCCACATCTTTCTGACCAAATACAAGAATACCAAAATTAACCTATACCTTGAAATGAGAGGTTCTTCCAAAGTGGTCGTTTGATGAAGATGCGTCTGTTTCTATCGGCAAGTGTTGCGGGATGTGGGAAAAATTCTCCATCATTTCGTCCTTCTGTCGCGCCAGAGCTTGCTCAAGCAACAGATTGATAGGATCGTCTACTCCGTCATTTTTCTTTTCTTCTGCTATGGAGGGTTTCTTGGGCATGCGAGAGAGATTTTATTCAAGAGAGATAATCTCAAGACCCAACTTGCTATAATCGGACCTCATCAGGTACATGCACTGAAAAATGATCAAGATCAACCTGCTCTGATACAACTGATCTAGATTATTTTTGGCATGAAATGAGAGAGGAGATATAATAAATAAATGCATAGAGATATCACGTATATTCAATAACATAACATAAATGTATCAGATATGAAACCATAAACACAGAGATACAATAATACATGATTTCTATTAATGAAAGAAATGTACAGAGACTGTAAAAATACAGAGTGAAAGACTTGCTAGAATGGTGGCAACTTATCTCTGAGAAGAGATGTGACGGGTAATCGCATTCACAAGATGATGGTTACAATGAGGCTTTGAAGGCATTTTTAGAATAAAAAGAAATTTCAAAAACCCTAGACATCCAAAAACCTAATCCTGGGAGATGAAGCGCCAAAAGTCATGTGGGCCCCATTTGGGTAAGTTGGTACATCAACTTCCCGTGGTCGTAATTTTTGCATACGATCTTCGTTTTAGGTGTATGATAACCCATTGGAAAGATCTATTCGAGGAATACAATTGTTGATGAAAATTTCATGATAAAACATTTCGACTTCTACATACTCAGAAAACATTGTTTAGGGCCTCAAAACAGCTCTTGAAGTTTAGGACCCAAAAAAACTGCCAAAATAGTGAGGGATATTCATCATTTTTCTGTCCTATCTTTTGGTTGTGAGGGATATTCATCATAGATTGGCTTATGGTCCCAAATTCTCATTTTTTCACCTTCTAAACTTAGATTATCATCTTTTTCTTTTTTTTCGGCAACAAAAATATGACATGAGGGTTGAAACAAGCTATTGTTTCTTTGATGGAGAGGGTACTTCTCTGATATAAGGTCTTCAACAGATTGTTCATGTAAATCATATTCATAATCATCATACAAAGGTGAATCAATGAAAATTTGACTATTAATGGCTGAGGGGATTATTGGCACAGGGGCAGACCTAGGGTTCAGCTCCAAGAACTCACCAACAAGCCCTAACTACTAGCACTTTCGGCTACACCTGCTAAGCAGATGCAGTCTCACTCGAAGTAGCTATGGGGCGGGTTGTAGGACAAACATGTCTACAACCAAGGGAAATATCAAGTGGATCGAATACTAGAACAGTACATCATGCATATTGTTAATGTTTAGGCCATTATTATAGATGTTTGCATTTCATTAGATAACAATAGCATAATCCAAGATCACTGAGAAACACACAATCACAAGAGACACAACATTTATCCTGGGAAACCCTCTAGGGGAAGAAAACCCATCAAACTTCCTTAATATAGATAGCCAATACAATGCCAAGAGATCTCTATGCTAAAACATAAAGTCCTCTCCAAGATATGCGCCACTCTCTCTCTCCTTTGCTGGTAACAGATCAGAACTTGTCTCTCAAACTGAGCAAGAGAGTTATCTCCAAATGAGGCGCTAGCCTCCTTTATTTATACAAGTCTGGCATGTGTGAAGTGTCTCTTCACTGCTAGGGCCGACTTGTCCAACTGGGTGGGCAAACCCACCTTTATTATATTTCTGGGTCTTCTCATTAACTGTTGGGGCTGACTTCTTATTCTGCCTATTATATTTTTTTGTGGACCAATCCGCAAAAGGGGATTTGGTCCTATTACAATAACCAACATGATCAATCCACAATGGGGATTGATCCTATGAATAATATATCAATAATAATAATAATACTCTTTGCAGTTACAATATTTCAACACTCCCCCTTAACAAGAAGGGTATTCTTCAACAGCATCATGCGAGAGAAAGAGGACAACATCATCAATAGAATCAAATGAGAGGATAGCATCATCAATATCATCTTGGTTGGCATATCTATAAATCATCGGAATTTTTCTTCATCAGTAGTATCATCATTCTCGAAAGAATGCCACCATCATCTACATCAATATGTATCAGTATAAAGTGATACCTCATCACAGCACTAGGCTATCCCATCACAATACTAAGTTGGCTCTATGTCACAGTTGTTAAGCTGGTAGCTCAGTGTAAGTCACATCTTGCTTTACATCTAACAATTGGGTTAGAAGCAAGGTATACATCATCTTTCTTTACGCCTAACAACTGGGTCAGAAGCAAGGAACACATCATCTTGCTTTACATCTAACAGCGAGGTCAGAAGCAAAGATTCATCTTTCTTTACGTCTAACAGCGAGGTCAGAAGCAAGGAACACACACATCATCATTCTTTACATATAACAGGGAGGTTAGAAGCAAGGAGTCATCTTGCTTTACGTCTAACAGTGAGGTCAGAAGCAAGGAACACACAAATCATCTTGCTTTACATCTAACAGCAAGGTCAAAAGCAAGGAGTCATCTTTCTTTATGTCTAACAGCAAGGTCAGAAGCAAGGAACACACACATCATCTTGCTTTACGTCTAACAGTGAGGTCAGAAACAAGGAATCATCTTGCTTTACGTATAACAGTGAGGTCAGAAGCAAGGAACACACACATCATCTTGCTTTATATCTAACAGTAAGGTCAGAAACAAGGAATCATCTTGCTTTACGTCTAACAGGGAGGTCAGAAGCAAGGAACATCTTGCTTTACGTCTGACAACTAGGTCAAAAGCAAGGAACACATCACATGTTGCTTTACGTTTGAAAGCTAGGTCAGAAGCAAGGAACATCATCACATCTACTCCCCCTTTCGAGGAAGGTCCTTTCAGACTATTCTAATCTTATCTCGGAAGTACTCAATCTTTATGCGAGATAGAGGCTTGGTCAACACGTCAGCAACCTATTCATCCATGCTAATGTACTGGAGCTTCAAGGCTCCTCTCTGTACCATGTCGCGGATGTAATGATAGTGGATCTATATGTGCTTCGACATGTTGTGGAATACAGGATTATCTGTCATCTTTATGAAGCTCTGGTTGTCACATAGAATCATAGTTTCTCTCATCTAAAAATCAAATAGGTCAGTCAACAAATTTCGAAGCCATATAGCTTCACAGCTAGCAGAACATGCAGCAATGTAGTCTACTTCCATTGTGCTGAGAGCAATACTATATTGCTTCCTACTCTACCACGAGATCATAGTTGATCCCAAAATTAAACATCATCTTGAAGTGCTTTTCCTATCAGAAACACTTCCTGCCCAATCTGTATCAATATATCCACTCAATGTGAAATCATGATCTCCATCATAGTTGAGACCATAATCTATCGTGCCTTTGAGGTACCTCATCACATGTTTTGCAGCCACTAGGTAAACATGTCTGGGTTCTACCAGAAACTTACTCAAGGTGGTCATGGAAAAACAAATGTATGGTCTGGTGTTCATCAGGTACATCAATGATCCAATAATCTGTCTATACAGTGTGGCATCAATCAATTCTGATGATGTGTCGACCAACAGCTTCAACTTCGCTTCCATGGGTGTATTCATGGGCTTGCATTCCAACATATCGAATCTCTTTAATATTTCAACCGTGTACTTCCCTTGGTTAAGGAAGATCCTCTCAGGACTCTACCATGCCTCAAGACCTAAGAAGTAATGCATTAGGCCGAGGTCTTTCATTTCAAATTCCGAGGCAAGTCTCTTTTTACATTTAGCGATGAGTTTTTCTTCTCCAGTTAAGAATAAGTCATCCACGTATAGCAGTAAGATTACTGGCTCATTATCCATAATTTTTGAAGTAGAGATTTGAGTTTGCTTTACTCTTGGTAAAGCCTAAGCTCGTTAAKAAATTGTCTATAAAGCCATACCAAGCTCTAGGAGCTTGCTTCAATCCGTATAAGGCTTTCTTTAATCTGCAGACATGAGACTTCCTGTCTTCAACCTCAAATCCTTGAGGTTGCTTTATATACACTTCCTCTTCGATGACACCATTTAGGAAAGTTGTCTTCACGTCCATCTGGTGCAGCTTCCACTTTATCTTAGCTGCAAGAGCTATGATGGTCCTAATCGAAGTGTATCTGGCCACAGGAGTGAATGTCTCTTCATAGTCAATGCCTTCCTTCTGGGAAAATCCACAAGAGACAATCTTKCTTTATACTTCTCAATACTTCCATCAACAGCATGTTTTATTTTGAAGAGCCATCTGAAGGATACCACATCTTTATTCTTCGGTCTGGGAACTATTTCCCATACTTTGTTATTCATTATGGATTGGTATTCCTCTGTCATGGCATCTGCCCATTCTTTTCTCTGAATGGATTCTTCAAAGAAGGGAGGCTCCTCTTCTAGGAGATCACACATCAAAGCCATATAATTGGAGAATGGCTTTGGTCTTTTCACCTATCTCATAGTTCCTTCGGGAACACCATATTTCTCTCCATCTTGAATAAGATCTCTAGCCCAAGATGGCTTTATTTTATGGAGGATCATCATCTGAGGAGGTTCTTGCACTTCTACTATATCATGGTCTTCTAGAAGCTCCTCATCAGGGGAAGTTATGACTTCCCTCTCTGGTTCTGCAGCTCTGGGAACCTCCCTCATTGTAGTATTGGGGATTACGGGTTCCTCTTCATATACCTCTTCAATATGGCATAGTTTATATTTCTTGAGAGCTGCATCTTCATAAAAGGTCACATCCTTGCTGATCTCAATGTGATGTTGACCTGGTATATAGATTTTGAAGGCCTTGGAGACTTCACAGTATCCCACAAATATTCCCTTCTTTTCTGAAGGGTCCAACTTGTTTCTCTTTTCTTTAGGTATATGAATAAACACTAGACAGCCAAATATTTTGAGATGGCTTACCTCTGGATTCTTTCCGGTGAACATCTCTTCTAGTTTCTTGAGCCCAAGTGCACTATGGGGCAATCAGTTCTTCACATAAACAACTGTCATTTCTTCTTCTTCCCATAAGCAGATAGGAATATCTTGATCATGGATCATAGTCTTCACAACTTCCAGTATGGTTCTATTCTTCCATTCAGCTACACCGTTTTGTTGGGGATCTTGATCCCAACATCTTTGCAGAAGTTCACGAACTCTTTTGAGGTATATTCTCCTCCATTATCTGACCTGAGTATCTTAATATTACTTACAGAAAGGTTTTGTATCAAGGCTTTGAATTCCTTGAACTTGTTGAACACTTCAAATATGTCCAGGTCTTTACAAGAATAATCATCAATGAATGATACATAGTATACATACCAAGTAATTGAGGATGATGGAATTGGACCACATACATCTGAATGAATGAGTGCTAGGACTCCTTCTACCTTGCTGTCGCTCTTCGGAAACAGGTTCTTGATGTTCTTCCCTTGTGCACATCCATTGCATACACCTTCATGGTCACCTATGAGTTCTGGTAAACCTGTGACCGCTTTACATATGTATGGTAGTTCCTTGTAGTTGATGTGAGCTAATCTTCTATGCCAAGATTCTTCAATGGCATGGGTCATGGCAGCTTCTGAGTGACCCTTTATCTCATGCAAGTCACCTTCTTCTCCTCCAATGATGATTGCTTCATTTATGGTCTCTTCTTTAGCACGTTGCCTTCTACAACCTTCACTATAGCTTCCTCAGGGTTATTACATGTGACCTGGAGCAAGGTCAACAAAGCAACAAGAAAGAATAATATCCCTCTGATAATGTAAAGCAATAGCACGAACAATCATCACAGTAGCTCCTTTAGATCTATCACTTATAATTTATCTGAAGCAAAGATTAAAGGTAAGGAATACAATACGAAATGAGGTCAATACTCTCATAGTGTTGTGACAAAGCATTCTTCCATGGAAACCTGGAACTAACACACGAGGTTTCTCCTAGAGGAGGTGTTAGTTGTATCAGGCAAAGTATTTACCTCTATATGCTCACATGCTATCAAGTATAATACTTTATGATGACTTCTATCTCAACTATAGTCATCATCTTGTCATGTGTACCTTTGAATCTTATTAATCTTGATTAATCAAACCTGGAGCCTTATCCTCAAGAATGAGTGCTTGCTTTTCTTCTAGGTCTCCTTCACTCAAGTGACGAGTGCTTTCTTCAACCTGTCTTCTGTACTGAGACAATACGTTATCTTGA
>ML784504.1:549495-604300 GCA_009831015.1 Picea engelmannii
TGATCCAGGGGATAGATGCATTGAGTTGAGGCGAGTATTTTGGTGTAGTTAGAGTTTTGAAAAAACAACTTTTACCCCCCTCAAACTTGATCTACGGATTTCTGGACTGGTGCTTCTGGTACTTCTGGTACTCTAGTTTTCTGGTACTTTCTGAAACTAGGGTTTCACTTTCCGGGTGATCTAGACACTGAAAAGGTGCACTGATGGTGCCAAAATGATCCTTGGGGGAGGCACAACTTTCTAGATGTATTTGGAGCTGAAAAGCTTCACTTTTGAAAAACCCTAATTTGCAGGTACGGAAACAGTGACATTTTTCTCTTGTGAAATATGCTTCCTTCAGGTTGGATCTGATACCATGTTAATGTTAATCCATTATTATAGATGTTTTCATTTCATTAGATAACAATAGCATAATCCAAGATCACTGAGAAATACACAATCACAAGAGACACAACATTTATCCTGGGAAACCCTCTAGGGGAAGAAAACCCAACAAACTTCCTTAATATAGATAGCCAATACAATGCCAAGAGATCTCTATGATAAAACAGAAAGTCCTCTCCAAGATATGCGCCACTCTCTCTGTCCTTTGTCAGTAACAAATTTGAACTTGTCTCTCAAAATGAGCAAGAGAGTTATCTCCAAATGAGGCACTAGCCTCCTTTATTTATATAAGTCTGGCACATGTGAAGTGTCTCTTCACTGGTAGGGCCGACTTCTCCAACTAGGTGGGCAAACCCACCTTTATTATATTTTTGGGTCTTCTCACTAACTGTTGGGGCCGACTTCTCATTCTGCCTATTATAATTGTTTGTTGACCAATCCGCAAAAGGGGATTTGGTCCTATTACAATAACCGACATGATCAATCCACAATGGGGATTGATACTATGAATAATATATCAATAATAATAAGAATACTCTTTGCAGTTACAATATTTCAACACATATATCACTTATCATCTTAAATCTATTCCACACATCTATCAGATCTACCACAACAATGCAATAATAGTGTATCAAGGAAAAATAACACAACATCAATCACACACACAAGTCAGATATATGTGGTTCACCCTCTCTCTAGAGCTACGTCCACAGAACTGTTCTTTATGATATACTTAAGATGAAAGCATAAGGTTCTGATCTGTGCTCTTAGCCAGCAGATCTTCTCTCTATCTCTCCCCTCCCTACACACCTAGCTGCAGGGTTGATCTTTGCACCCAGCTGAAGATATTACAATACCAAAAGGCTCTCACACTTAGCTCTTCTTTCTCACACAATATTATCCACTTGATCACACAATGAAAAAGAAAACAACATAAAACCAACTAAATCGAACCTCCTTCCCTCATGTAGGTTCTTATTTATACATTACAATATCTCATCAACATCCTTAGGCTGAAACCTAGGTGTCAAAACCCTAGATACCAAAACCCTAGGTGTCTAAAACCCTAGGTCAACTTGACCCACGTTTTCAAGGCTTCGCCAGCTTGTCTTTCCTTCCTTCTCACGTGGTGCACCAAAGAATATAATGGTGGATTTTTCCTCTTTCTAAGCTATCCACAATCCTTCTTTCTTGCTTACCTGTCATCCTCGATCTCCTCATCCAAAGGCCTGCTTTCTTGGACTTCACTCCATCTTTTCTTCTCTTTTTCTCACTTCGACCCAGTAACAGTCACTGTGTCTTTCGCGCAGTTCACATTCTGCCTTTTCTTCCTCTATCTTTGCTTACTTCCATACTCAAGGCCCACTAGAGATTAGTACAATAGTTGGGACAGTTGGTTGTTGATTTAAAACATCCTCATAGTCATCAAAACTTGGTGAATCATGGCACACTGGTTCATTAACAATAGGAGGGATTACAACAACAAATGGTAAGCTATGAATTCGGTCATGACAAGATGCAACACTATCCTCATGATGAAATAAATTTGAACCTAAGATGACCTCTTGACTTAAAGAATCGAGAAAAGGAGGAGAAAGGGAAATGATGGATTGTCCATATTGATCTTTCTCTTGGGGACCTAGATTTTGACATGAATGATGCATTTGTTCTTCAAATTTAGGAAAATCATTATGAAAATCATCATCTAAGTCCTTCTCTTTGCAATCATCTCCTTCATCATCACTACTAGAGGAATCACTTGTTGAATCTTGAATATATGATGCATACCCCTCACAACAATTCTCAAAAAGTCTTTCAGCTGGATAAATTATCTTGCAATGAGAATAAAAAACATCATGAAAGTCCTTCAAAGAGGAAATACTAGAAGTGGGGAGTGTTCTATACCATTGCCTCACATAGCCTTCCAATGAATACATGAACATTTTCATCAATATATCTTCATGATGGATGTCAAGTTGTTGCATCAAAGCATGAAATTCATGAACATGCTCAACAAGGATGTCATTCTCACCTTCATAAAATCTTGGCAGCAGATCTTCCCATTCATAAATTTGAGGCACAGGATGTGGATAACCATCTATGGCTGAGAAATTGAGTGGGGAAAACCTCCTTGCGAGGATAGCCTTCATAGCCATTTAATTAGTCTCATTCCAGTGGAATCACCAGCAGATTCTAAACAATGGATTTTCCATGGTGAATGTGTAGTCTTGAAGGTGACCAACTTCAGTCACCATCTAAAGTTGGAGTTGTGCAATGTCATTCTTCCTAGGGATATTTTCAATCTTCTCAAATCCATCCCCGATAACGACACCAAAAATGTTAGCATTGAAAGTCACATGTTGACTGCTAAAGTGTAATCTTGTCACCCATCAGAATGCAAAAGATAATTTTGGTCTTGAATAGATGGATTAACAAGATGGAGAAAGAAAGGAAAAGGGCACCAAACTGCAGATCAATAGGCTACACCAATGGGAAATGGATTCACAAACATTCTACTCATCGAAGGCACTAAAGCTACTCAACATAAAACAATATTGTATGTTGATAGGTGGAAGATTGAAGAAGGAAAACATAATATAGAATTTTCACTAAACAGATATTCTCTCAATTTAATGAATCAATAAATACTTGAATATAAACAATGATTGATGGGGAAAAATACAGTAGATCCTTTGTTTCTTAGGAATCCATAAATCATTGGCAGCCTTTGATCCTCAAATATGAAATATATTCAAATAAGAAGATATATAAACAAAATAATTACAATCTGAAATCACAGCTCTCATGAGTCTCCAAAATTAGTAATGCTTCTAATTATAAAATGCCCACAGGCTTACAAATGAACACACACAGGAAAATTGTTTGCTCCTACTCTCTCTAGCTTCTCTTGGCTCATCAATCCCCTTTATCCAAGAGCTATGTCCCTCCTTAAATATAAAATATCATCCAAATAGACTTAGGAGGTCCAATCCCATCTCCTCCATTACATTTTTAGCCTTGTATATAGGTGGCAACAATCAAAGAGATAAAAATCCAACAAACTACTAATTTTCAGGAATTTGTTGGAAGCGATTAATAAAGTGTTTCCACCTCATTGCATGAGGCCTTTGATGGATATAAAACTTAGGTGAAGGTGTCCCTTGACATTTAAATTATCCTTGAGAATCCATTTGAATCCTCCTTGACAGATGGCAACCTCCCAACAAGGCGAATATCCAAACCGTGACCGCCACAGGAAATTCTGTAGCGCCATTGTAGAACAGTTATGCACATTCGGTAGCGCCACTTATATGTTTAATATATATAAACAAATAATACATTTTGAAAACATGAGAGAGGTTTTTGTTATATGGTATGTGATGAAAACAAACCTCCTCCATTTTTCAAAAATGCCTTCTCATTTGTTCATAATTCAAGTTTTAAGTTAGTCACTCAAAACTGGCAGAAGCATCCTTGCAAAACAACTTTGTACATTTTGGTCTCTGTCAAAATTTTGGTACTGCCCGCATGTGTGTCTGTGTGAAATTTGAAAGCATTGTCATAATTCACAGCTACATTACTTCAACATTTACATATTTGGTAGCATCCGAAATGAAAATGGATTTGGTAGAAACCTATGGAATTCATAGCGCCATCATTACACTACTTAACAGATTTGGTAGCATTTTAAGTAGTTAAATGGCAGACGATGCTATATAGACAATTCTATAGCGCCATGGTGCTACAGAATGTCTATTATTTTCTATATAATGAGAATAATCAAGAACTTTGAGATGATAAATGAAAGCCTCTATTTAGCCTCTTAGAGGTTATTTAGTTGCTTATGGAGAGGCAGGGCTCTTCTAGCTGCAAATTCTTGTTCTAACACCCGTGACCATTCTTTTCCTATGGCTTGGACTAGTTTTCGGGAGACTGTTTATTAGTGTCGTATTTATCATACTTTGGTTATTGTGTATTTTCAGACCCAAACTCCCATTTGTTCTGGTGCTTAAATTTTTTCTTGATTTTAACAACATATCGATAAGCAACACTGAGTGATGAGATGTCCATAAAATCCATTTCAGTTTGGATGTATCTGTGTAGATCCCCATGGTATTTTAGAACCAAATGTCATTCGAAGTCTTTAATACCCATCTTGGTGCACAAGGTATGGAAGGTATTGGTTAAATATTTAACTTTTTGGCCCCTCTCTTACCATAGTGTGGTCTATCTCATGTATTGTTCCTCATAGTTGCCAACATGATAATATTGTTCCTTTACCGCATCCACAAATAAATCCCAAGTGGGCTCGGCCCCATATATTCCAGAATCCTCTTTGGAACTTTTCTCCCAGTAAGTCTCCCACCAATTTTTGACATGGGGGAGAGATTTAAGGAGTGAGAAGGTGATATTTTCCCTATCAGAAAAATTATGAACAGAGAAATAACCTTCTAACAGATTTAATCATTTGTCTAGGGCATCGGCATCTATCTAAACAAATACAAGAATATCAAAATTAACATGTACCTTGAAAGGAGAGGTGCTTCCAAAGTGGTTGTTTGATGAATATGTGTCGATTGCTATCAGCAGGCGTTACAGGATGTGGGAAAAATTCTCCATCATTTCATCCCTCTGTCGCGTGAGAGCTCGTTCAAGCAACAGATTGATAGGTTCATTTGCTCCGTCATTTTTCTTTTCTTCCACCATGGAGGGTTTCTTGGGTGTGCGAGAGAGATTTTATTCAAGAGAGATCAGCTTGAGACCCAACTTGCTATAATCAGACCTCGTCGAGGACATGCACTGCAAAATCATCACGATCATCCTGCTCTGATACCACTGATCTGGATTATTTTTGGCACAAAATGAGAGCGGAGATATAATAAAGAAATGCACAGATATCCAATAAAATAATATAAATGTATTAGATATGAAACCATAAACACAAAGATACAGTAATACACAATTTCTATTAATGAAAGAAATGTATAGAGACTGTAAAAATACAGAGTGAAAGACTTGCTAGAATGGTGGCAACTTATCTTTGAGAAGAGATGTGACAGCTAATCGCATTCCCAAGAAGATGGTTACAATGAGGCTTTGAAGGCCTTTTAACAATAAACAGGAATGTCAAAAACCCTAGACATCCAAAAACCTAACCCTGGGAGATGAAGCGCCAAAAGTCATGTGGGCCCCATTTGGGTAAGTTGGTACATCAACTTCCCGGGGTCGTAATTTTTGCATACGATCTTCATTTTAGGTGTACGATAACTTGTTGGAAAGATCTATCGGAGGACTACAACTGTTGATGAAAATTTCATGATGAAATATCTTGACTGCTACATATCCAAAAAACATCGTTTAGGGCCTCAAAACGGCTCTCGAAGTTTAGGACACAAAAAACTGCCAAAAATAGTAAAGTACCAAAATTGCCAGAAAATTGTTTTGAGCCAGTCGGAAAAGGTGGGTGGACATCGATATCCACCTAGATCAATCCTCCCTCCTTAGGAATCAATGGTCTCCATTGTGTTGAGTTCCCGGGGGAGAGGAAAAAGTGTTTGTTGAATCTACATCTTGATGAGTTACTTGCCTTGTTGGGGAAGTTGTGTTGCTTAGCTTGTTTACGGTTGTCATGAACATGTGGCTAGAAGGATTGGACCTTTTTAACTAGTCTGGCTACGTGAGATGTCTGTGTGTAGAAGGAATCTTTACACTTTGCTGCAATCTTGTCTACCTTCTTTTGTTGGATAGAAGGTGCTTGGGCTGAGGTTGTAGTGGTTGCAGTGTCCTTTTGTTCACCTTTTGAATAGATTGTGAAGAAGCTGAATTTTTTAGTATGAGATACTACGTTGTGAATTTATTTAGGTGGAATAGTAGTTGGAACTACCTCTAGTATTCTTTAGACATGACCCCCCAGATAAACAATGACACTGTGGGGTCGATACTCTTAAACAACATGGCGCTTCCACATATATGCTTGGCCCAAGACAACATCACAGAAATCTAGTGGGGAAACATCACATAATACCTCATCCTTGAAGGGATGGATGCCATATGACAATAAACACTATTGGTTGACATGGATATCTCGTTCTTGGCAAAGCCACTCGATGTTGTATGGTTGCGGGTGTGGTGTTGTGGACAATCCCAACTATTTGATGACCTCTGCTGAGATGAGGTTCTTCTAGCTTCCACTATCAAAAATAAAATGGAGTGGGGTCCCCTTCACCCACATATGTGAATGAAAAAGGTGCTCCCCCTCTTTAGGATCTGTTTGTTCTTGTGGTTGAATTTTTGTGGTCGCAACAATAGTAGTGGGGTATGTGTCAATGATATGCCTTTTACCATTATTTTCATAATCAGATTCTAAACTAGGGTTCGTCTCCTTGTCTTTGATCTCGAACACCAATGATTGTTTTGAGCAACATTCCTCGGTGTTGTGCCAGGGGATTTTGTGGAAATCGCACCATTTTTCGGTGCCCTTCTTTGTCTTCCCGTTGTTAACACCAAAAGTCACACTTTGACTTCTAAAGTGTAAGCTCAACACCCATCAGAATGTAAAAGATAATTTTGGTTTTGAATAGGTGGATTAACAATATGGATAAAGAAAGCGAGAGGGCAGCAAACTGCAGATCATTAGGCTACAATAATGGGCAATGGAGTCACAAACATTCTGCTCACTGAAGGCACTAAAGCTGCTCAACAGAAAACAATATTATATGTTGATAGGTGGAAGAATGAAGAAGGAGAACATAAGATATAATGTTCACTAAACATAGATCCTCTCAATTTAATGAATCAATAAATACTTGAATATAAACAATGACTGATGGGAAAAATACAGTAGATCCTCTGCTGCTCAGGGATTCATAAATCATTGGCAGCCTTTGATCCTCAAATCTGCAATATATTCAAATAAGAAGATATGTAAAAAAAAGAATTACAATCTGAAATCAAATCTCTCATGAGTCTCCAATAGCATTAATGTTTATAATCATAAAATGCCCTCAGGCTTACAAATGAACACACAGAAGAAAATTGTCTTATCCTACTCTCTCTAGCCTCTCTTGGCTAATCAATCCCCTTTCTCCAAAATCTCTCTCCTTCCTTAAATATAAAATAGCATCCAAATAACATTAGGAGGTAGAATCCCATCTCCTCCATTGTATTTTAAGCCTTGGAGATAGGTGGCAATAATCAAACAGAAAAAAATCCAACCAACTACTAATTTTCATGAATTTGTTGGAAGTCATTAATAAATTGTTTCCACATCATTGCATGAGGCCTTTGATGGAGCTAAAAATTATATGCAGGTGTCCCTTGAAATCTAATTGATCCTTTATAATCCATTTGAATCCCTCTTGATAGGTGGAAACCTCCCAACAAGGCAAATATCCAAGCTGTGACCGCTACAGGAAAATTCGTAGTGTCGTTGTAAAACAATTATGCACATTCGGTAGTGCAACTTATATGTTTAATATCTATAAAACCATAACACATTTTGAAAAAAAGAGAGATGTTTTTGTTATATTGTATGTGATGAACAAAAAAATCCTCCAGTTTTCAAAAATACCTTAGCATTTGTTATTAATGCAGGTTTTAAGTTAGTCACTTAAAACTGGAAGAAGCGTCCTTGCAAAACAACTCTGCACAATTTGGTCTCTATCAAAACTTTTATAGTGCCCGCCTGTGTGTCTGCATGAAATTTGGTAGCACCATCATAATTCACAGCTACATCACTTCAACGTTGACATATTTGGTAGCATCCGACATGAAAACAAATTTGGTAGCAACTTATGAAATTCATAGCGCCATCATTACACTGCTTAACATATTTGGAAGCATTTTAGGTAGTAAAATGGCAGACCATGCTATATAGACAATTTTGTAGCGCCATGGTGCTGCATAATTGTCTATATAGCATGGGCTGCCATTTTACTACCTAAAATGCTTCCAAATATGTTAAGCAGTGTAATGATGGCGCTATCAATTTCATAGGTAATGATACTAATCAAGAACTTTGAGCTTATAGATGAAAGCCTCTATTTAGCCTGTTAGAGGTTATTTAGTTGCTTATGCAAAGGTAGGCCTCTTCTAGCTGAAAATTATTGTGCTAACATAGGCTCCATGGGGGATAGAGTCCTCCCTATGAGGCTCTAATAAATCTTGTAGTTTCAGTTCCTTATCCATTGGGTTGCTCCCATCCTTTAACCTCTACAATCTTCTTTGATTTGTGACCTTCAACCGAAACTAAATGCAAATGAAAACTGAAACTGAAAAAAATGATGAAAACGATGCTTGTCCAAACAAGCTTATTGCACACACCTACTCTAATTATTGGTGAAATGAGGCATTCAAGTTACATGAAACAACCAATGAATCCATTTCATCATTTTTTCAGTGGTTTGAAGCTTTGAAATGTGCTTCCTTAAGAATTAGAGATAATTCCTACCTAAAGGCATGTCAAAAAAACATTTGGAAATACACTTTCCATTGAAGAAAACAATGAACCTAGGCTCACTTGCTGCTGGCAGACAGGATGCAAATGGATCCTAAAAAACATCATCAATACTTTCCCCAATGACATTGCTTTGTGTAAAAAGTAAAAATATTGCATTAGGTTCTTCCTCCACTATGCTTGGTTGTTGCATTGCTTGTTGATTTTCTGATTCATTCTCAATGCATATGGCCTTGGTCCACTCCTGGTCATGAGGTGTATTAGGAAAAAGGCTTAGTGATTCTTGTATTTCTTTAATTTCAACCACTCTCATCTGCTCACATGGAATTTGATCTTGGCTTCTTGATGAAACTGAGCTTTTTTCTTCAAGAGGAATAAGGGGTTGATAGGGCAGATCATCACAATTAGAAGTGCTTGAGAAACTACATTTTTTTGTCCTATCTTCTGACTATGAGGGATATTCATCATAGCTTGGCTTATGGTCCCAATTTCTCAGTTTTTCACCTTCTAAACTTAGATTATCATCTTTTTCTTCTTTTTCAGCAACAAAAATATGACATGAGGGTTGAAACAAGCTATTGTTGCTTTGATGGGAAGGGTACTTCTTTGATATAATGTCTTCAATAGACTGTTCATGGAAATCATATTCATAATCATCATACAAAGGTGAATCAATGACAATTTGACTATTAATGGATGAGGGGATTGTTGGCACAAAGGCAGACCCAGGGTTCAGCTCCAAGAGCGCACCAAGAAGCCCTAACTACTGGCTCTTTCGACTATACCTGCGAATCATATGCAGTCTCACCCGAAGTAGCTATGGGGAGGGTTGCAGGATAGATATGTCTAAAACCAAGGGAAATATCAAGTGGATCTAATACTAGAACAACACATCATGCATATATCACTTATAATCTTAGATCTATTCCACACATGTATCATATCTACCATGGAAATGCAATAACAATATATCAATGCAAAATAACACAACATCAATCACACACACAAGTCAGATATACATGGTTCACCCTCTCTCTAGGGCTACGTCCATAGAACTGTTCTTTATGATATACTTAAGATGAAAGCATATAGTTCTAATCTACGCTCTTAGCCAACAGATATTCTCTCTTCTTCTCTCTATCTCTCCCCTCCCTGTGCACCTAGCTGTAGGGTTGATCTTTGCACCCAGCTGAAGATATTACAATACCAGAAGGCTCTCACACTTAGCTCTTCTTTCTCAACAAATATTACCCACTTGATCACACAATGAAAAAGACAACAACATAAAACCAACTAGATCGAACCTCCTACCCTCATGTAGGTTATTATTTATACATTACAATATCTCACTGACATCCTTAGGCCAAAACCTAGGTGTCAAAACCCTAGATACCAAAACCCTAGGTGTCTAAAACCCTAGGTCAACTTGACCCACGTTTTCAAGGCTTCGCCAACTTGTCTTTCCTTCCTTCTCACGCGGTACTCCAAAGAATATAACAGTGTATTTTTCATCTTTTTAAGCTGTCTGTGATCCTTCTTTCTTGTGTACCTATCATCCTTGATCTCCTCATCCAACGACTTGCTTTCTCGGACCTCGCTCCGTCTTTTCTTCTCTTTTTCTCACTTCGACCCAGTAATAGTCACTGTGTCTTTCATGCAGTTCACATTCTGCCTTTTCTTCCTCTATCTTCACTTACTTCCATACTCAAGGCCCAATAGGGATTAGTACAATAGCTGGGACAATTGGTTGTTCAGTTAAAACATCCTCATAGTCATCAAAACTTGGTAAATCATGGCACACTGGTTCATTAACAATAGGAGGGATTACAACAAAAAATGGTAAGCTATGAATTCGGTCATGACAAGATGCAACACTATCCTCATGATGAAATAAATTTGAACCTAAGATGACCTCTTGACTTAAAGAATCGAGAAAAGGATAAGAAAGGAAAATGACGGATTGTCCATATTGATCTTTCTCTTGGGGACCTAGATTTTGACATGAATGATGCATTTGTTCTTCAAATTTAGGAAAATCATTATGAAACTCATCATCTAAGTACTTCTCTTTGAAATCATATCCTTCATCATCACTACTAGAAGAATCACTTGCAGAATCTTGAATATATGATGCATACCCCTCACAACAATTCTCAAAAAGTCTTTTAGCTAGATAAATTGTCTTGCAATGAGAATAAAAAACATCATGAAAGTCCTTCAAAGAGGAAATACTAGAAGCGGGGAGTGTTCTATACCATTTCCTCGCATAGCCTTCCCATTAATACATGAACATTTTCATCAATATATCTTCATGATGGATGTCAAGTTGTTGCATCAAAGCATGAAATTCATGAACATGCTCAACAAGGCTGTCATTCTCACCTTCATAAAATTTGGGCAGCAGATCTTCCCATTCATCAATTTGAGGCACGGGATACGGATAACCATCTATGGATGAGAAATTGAGTGGGGAAAACCTCCTGGCCAGGATAGCCTTCATAGACATTTAATTAGTCTCATTCCAGTGGAGTCACCAACAGATTCTAAACAATGGAGTCGCCATGGTGAATGTGCAGACTTGAAGGTGACCAACTTCAGTCACCATCTAACGCTGGAGCTATGCAGTGTCGTTCTTCCTAGGGATATTTTCAATCTGCTCAAATCTATCCCTGGTAACGGTGCCAAAAATGTTAGCACTGAAAGTCACACTTTGACTGCTAAAGTGTAAGCTCGACACCCATCAGAATGCAAAAGATATTGTTGGTACTGAATAGATGGATTAACAAGATGGATAAAGAAAGGAAAAGGGAAGCAAACTGCAGATCAGTAGGCTACACCATTGGGAAATGGAGTCACAAACATTCTACTCATCGAAGGCACTAAAGCTACTCAACAGAAAACAATATTATATGTTGATAGGTGGAAGAATGAAGAAGGAAAACATAATATAGAATTTTCACTAAACAAAGATCCTCTCAATTTAATGAATCAACAAATACTTGAATATAAACAATGATTGATGGGAAAAATACAGTAGATCCTCTATTGCTTAGGGATCCATAAATCATTGGCATCCTTTGATCCTCAAATATGCAATATATTCAAATAAGAAGAGATATAAACAAAAGAATTACAATCTGAAATCACATCTCTCATGAGTCTCCAATAGCAGTAATGCTTATAATCATAAAATGCCCACGGGTTTACAAATGAACACACACAGGAAAATTGTCTACTCCTACTCTCTCTAGCCTCTCTTGCCTCATCAATCCCCTTTATCCAAGAGATTTTTCCTTCCTTAAATAGAAAATAGCATCCAAATAGACTTAGGAGGTTGAATCCCATCTCCTCCATTGAATTTTAATCTTTGGAGATAGGTGGCAACAATCAAAGAGACAAAAATCCAACAAACTGCTAATTTTCAGGAATTTGTTGGAAGCCATTAATAAAATGTTTCCACCTCGTTGCATGAGGCCTTTTATGGATATAAAAATTAGGTGAAGGTGTCCCTTTACATATAACTAATCCTTGAGAATCCATTCGAATCCTCCTTGACATTTGGCAACCTCCCAACAAGGAGAATATCCAAACCGTGACCGCTATAGGAAATTCTGTAGCACCATTGTAAAACAGTTATGCACATTCGGTAGCACCACTTATATGTTTAATATATATAAAAAATAACACATTTTGAAAACATGAGAGAGGTTTTTGTTATATGGTATGTGATAAACAAAAACCTCCTCCATTTTTCTAAAATTCCTTCTCATTTGTTCATAATTCATGTTTTAAGTTAGTCACTCAAAACTGGCAGAAGCGTCCTTGCAAAACAACTATGTACATTTTGGTCTCTGTCAAAATTTCGGTACCGCCCGCCTTTGTGTTTGTGTGAAATTTGGTAGTGACATCATAATTCACAACTACATCACTTCAATGTTGACATATTTGGTAGCATCTAAAATGAAAACGGATTTGGTAGCAACCTATGGAATTCATACCATCATCATTACACTGCTTAACAGATTTGGTAGCATTTTAGGTAGTAAAATGGAAGACCATGATATATAGACAATTACATAGCACCATGGCACTACAGAATGTCTATTCTTTTATATATAATGAGACTAATCAAGAACTTTGAGATGATAGATGAAATCCTTTATTTAGCCTCCTAGAGGTTATTTAGTTGCTTATGGAGAGGCAGGCCTCTTCTAGCTACAAATTCTTATTCTAACGCCCATAACCCTTCTTTTCCTGTGGTTTGGACTGGTTTTCAGGAGATTGTTTATTAGTGTCATCTTTATCATACTTTGGTTATTTCAGATTTTCAGACCCAAACTCCCATTTGTTCTGGTGCTTAAATTTCTTCTCGATTTTAACAACATATCGATAAGCAGCACTGAGTGATGAGATGTCCAGAAAATCCTTTTCAGTTTGGATGTATCTGTGTAGAGCCCCACGGTATTTCAAAACCAAATGTCATTCAGAGTCTTTGATACCCATCTTGGTGTGCAAGGTATGGAAGGTGTTGGTGAAATATGTAACTGCTTGGCCCCTCTCTTGCCACAGTGTGCTCCATCTCATGTATTGTTCTTCATAGTTGCCAACATGATAATATTGTTCCTTTACCGCATCCACACAAAAAATCCCAAGTGGGATCGGCCCCTTATATTCCAGACTCCTCTATGGAACTTTGATCCCAGTAAGTTTCCCACCAATTTTTGACATGGGGGAGAGATTTAAGGAGTGATAAGGTGATATTTTCCATGTCAGAAAAATTATGAACAGAGAAATAACCTTCCAACAGATTTAACCATTTGTCTACGGAATATGCATCTGTATGACCAAATACAAGAATATCAAAATTAACCTGTACCTTGAAAGGAGAGGTTCTTCCAAAGTGGTTGTTTGATGAATATGCATATGTTTCTATCGGCAAGCGTTGCGGGGTGTGGGAAAAATTCTCCATCATTTCATCCCTCTGTCATGTGAGAGCTTGCTCAAGCAACAGATTGATAGGATCGTCTGCTCTGTCATTTTTCTTTTCTTCCACCATATCGGGTTTCTTGGGCGTGCGAGAGATATTTTATTCAAGAGAGACAAGCTCAAGACCCAACTTTCTATAATCGGACCTCGTCGAGGACATGCACTGAAAAATGATCAAGATCAGCCTGCTTTGATACCATTGATCTAGATTATTTTTTGCATGAAATGAGAGCGAAGATATAATAAAGAAATGAACAGAGATATCGTGGATATCCAATAACATAACATAAATGTATCAGAGATGAAACCATAAACACAGAGATACAGTAATACACGATTTCTATTAATGAAAAAAATGTATAGAGACTGTAAAAATACAGAGTGAAAGACTCGCTAGAATGGTGGCAACTTATCTCTGAGAAGAGATGTGACAACTACTCGCATTCCCAAGAAGATGGTTACACTATTGGTTGACAAAGAGATCTCATCCTTGGCGAAGCCACCCGATGTTGTATGGTTGGAGGTGTGGTGTTTTTGGCAATCCCAACTGTTTGATGACCTCTTTTGAGATGAGGTTCTTCTGGCTTCCGCTATCAACAATAAAATGGAGCGGGGTCCCCTTCACCCACATTTGTGAATGAAAAAGGCGCCCCCCCTCTTTAGGATTTGTTTGTTCTTCTAGTTGAATTATTGTGGTCGTGACAATCGCAGTGGGATCTGTGTCGATGATATGTATTTTACAATTATTTTCATAATCATATTCTGAACCAGGGTTCGGCTCCTTGGCTTTGATCTTGGCCACCAATGATTGTTTTGAGAGACATTCCTCGATGTTGTGCCAGGGGATTTTGTGGAAATAACACCATTTTCCGGTGTCCTTCTTTGTCTTCCTATTGTTAGCACTGAAAGTCACACTTTGACTACTAAAGTGTAAGCTCAGTACCCATCAGAATGTAAAAGATAATTTCGGTTTTGAATAGGTGGATTAACAAGATTGCCAAAAATAGTAAATTACCAAAATTGCCAGAAAATTGTTTTGAGCTAGTTGGAAAAGTTGGGTGGACATCAATATCCTATTATATCAATCCTCCTTCCTTAGGAAGAAATGGTCTCCATTGTGTTCAGTGCCCGGGGGGGAGGAAAAAGTGTTTTTTGAATCTACATCTTGATGAATTGCTTGCCTTGTTGGGGAAGTTGCGTTGCTTAGCTTGTTGAAGGTTGTCACGAACATGTGGTTGGAAGGGTTGCACCTTTTTAACCAGTGTGGCTACGTGATATGCCTATGTGAAGAAGGAATATTTACACTTTGTTGCAATATTGTCTACCTGCTTCTTTTGGATAGAAGGTGCTTGGGCCGAGGCTATAGTGGTTGCAGTATCCTTCTGTTCACATTTTGAACAGATTGTGAAGAAGTTGAATTTTGTAGTATGATATACTACCTTGCGACATTGTTTAGGTGGAACAGTAGTTAGAACTACCTCTGGTATTCTGTAGAGATGACCCCCCAGAGAATAAATGACATTGCAGGGTCGAGACTCATAAACAACATGGCGCTTCCACATATATGATTGGCCCAAGATAACATCACAAACATCTAGTGGGGAAACATCACATAATACCTCATCCTTGAAGGTATGGATGTTGTATGACAATCGACATTACTGGCTGACACAGAGATCTCATCCTTGGTGAAGCCACCTCGTGTTGTATGGTTGTGGGGGTGGTGTTTTTGACAATCCCAACTATTTGACGACCTCTGCTGAGATAAATTTCCTTTGGCTTCTGCTATCAACAATAAAATGGACTGGGGTCCCCTTCACCCACATATGTGAATGAAAAAGATGCTCCCCCTCTTCAGGATCTGTTTGTTCTTCCAGTTGAATTATTGTGGTCGCGACCATAACAATGGGGTCTGTGTCGATGATATGTCTTTTACCACTATTTTCGTAATCAGATTTTGAACCAGGGTTTGGTTCCTTCTTTTTTATCTCAGCCACCAATGACTATTTTGAGAGACATTCCTTGGTGTTGTGCTAGAGTATTTTGTGGAAACTCCACCATTTTTTGATGTCCTTCTTTGTCTTCCCATGACCCTTCTTTTCCTATGGCTTGGACTAGTTTTCGGGAGACTATTTATTAGTTTTGTCTTTATCATACTTTGGTTGTTGTGGATTTTCAAACACAAACTCCCTTTTGTTCTGGTGCATAAATTTTTGCTCAATTTTAACAGGATATCGATAAGAAACATCAAGTGATGAGATGTCCAGAAAATCCATTTCAGTTTGGATGTGTCTGTGTAGAGCCCCACGGTATTTGAGAACCAAATGTCATTTGGATTCTTTGATACCCATATTGGTGCGAAAGGTATGGAAGGTATTGGTGAAATCTAGAACTTCTTCACCCCACTCTAGCCGTAGTGTGGTCCATCTCATGTATTGGTCCTCATAGTTGCCAACAGGGTAATATTGTTCCTTTACCGCATCAACAAAAAAATCCCAAGTGGGCTCGGCCCCATATATTCCAAATTCCTCTGTGTAACTTTGCTCCTAGTAAGTTTCCCACCAATGTTTGACATGGGGAAGACCTTTAAGGAGTGCGAAGGTGATCTTTTACCTGTCGAAAAAATTACTAACAGAGACATAAACTTCTAACAGATTTAACCATTTGTCTAGGGCATCCGCATCTATATGACATTCAAATATGGGAATATCAAAATTAACTTGTACCTTGAAAGGAGAGGTGCTTCCAAAGTGGTTGTTTGATGAATATTTGTTTGTTGCTATCGGTAGGTGTTGTAGTATATGGGAAAAATTCTCCATCATTTCATCCCTCTCTCATGTGAGAGCTTGCTAAAGCAACAGATTGATAGGATCGCCTACTCCATCGTTTTTCTTTTCTTCCATTGTTGTTCCAGAGTCTATACTTAAGGCTTAGAAGTATAGTGTCTAGGCATATGAAAGTGAGTAAGGGGCAGAGAAGGAAGAAATGTCAACCTTCGGCAAGGGAAGCTAGAGTTGATTTCTAGGTTGTTTTCTAGCTTCCAACTATTCCTGGATGTTTATGTCCCTTTCAATCGTTGCCCATGAACATTCTAGTTCTACCCGGGTAGTGTTTGTTTTAAGAATAGTATCAAAAAGATTCAAGGAAATATGTGTTTGATCTGATAGTTCGGGTTGGATATTAGGCTGTCTTGTCACGGGGACAGTCATAGAGGAACAAAATCATAAGAAAATCTCAAAGAATTTTTAGATGTTGTCTCGATTTTGGTCGTATAAAGGAGAGTTATAGCTTCGATGGTGAAAACAGGATGCAAACCAAAGGCCCTTTCCCGTAACTAAGTTATATTTAAATAAATGTGTGTGAGGTGTAGGAAAACATTAAGATGTCTATCATTTAAGGCTCCTATCAAGGGAGAATCTCACTTATAAATAGAAGAAGAAAAAGATAAAGAAATAACCTGATGAAGCATAATATATATATAGAAATCTAAAGTGTTCACTGGTCTTATACCTGTTGATAACCAGTACAGAGGAAAAATGGTAAACAATATAGAAAACTAGAATATATTCACTATAGTAGAGGTTGTACTAAATTATAGCAAAGCATTCATCAGATACATATATGAAATCAAATGAAATATGAAATACAAGGAAACAAACTCATAACACAGTCGTGACAGAATCGAGAATCTTCGGATTTTCTTTATATTAACTCTCGAGGGAGAAAAATCTCTATTACAATCAACCCAAAAAGGTCCAACCCCTTGTTCTTTCCTTCTATTGTATATTTATATAGATTTACATATGGTGGAATCTCAATCGTTCCATGATTTTCAGTTACAACAAGAAGGAGATCAATCATTTCATTTATTTATCCTATGTCTTTATTTGGTACCAGAAGCTTGCCCTCTCGCATGCTTGGTACAAGTGACACATTTTTCCACCAGCTGAGATATCAACCTTGAAGGTTCCGCTTGATAATTGGCCTAAAAAATGTAACAATCTCTAACTAATTGCGGCAACCTTTCTTCCATCTGTCGGTCTAGGGTGTCAATAGCGCACAATTGCACAGTTGGTTTAATCATACATTTGTCTATTTGAACTATGTCTACCATAGTTACTTGTGAGATTTCAATCGAATCTCTTTCTTGTTTTTCATTTATATCAAGCGAGAGTTTCGCCATATCAATTTGGCTCAGCGTCTCAGCATTACTCTCACTATCAATGCCTAACAGATTTCCATCTATGGAACTGAAAGCCTATTCACAGGATTTCCTTACCTTCTTGGCTTGAAATTTTCCTTCTGATATGTTGTGTTCCCATTCTTTCAACAAAATATTACCTCGGGTCTGTTCCGAAATGGAAAACTTAGAACTTTTTCCCGATTCCCTGTTTGTTGTAGCTATTATAGCCTCTTGAAATGTGACCTAAGCTGCTCCATCTTCTCTCTCCCTGACAGATAAGTTTTATGATACTTGATCAATAAGAAAACAATTATATTGAATCATCTCTATCTTTGCAAGTAAACTTCGCTGGGCTGCAGAAACCCTGCTTCGAATCTCCATAGCATGGGACTGGAATATCCCGATATTTATAACTTGGCTTTCAGTGAAATCTAATCTAACCTGTAGCTGCTCAATCAAGTCTTTTTGTTGGCCCACCTATATCTGACTGGTTTGAACTACCAGCTCTGCTTGTTCGAGCTTAGCTTTGAGCAGCTCAATTTCCTTTTTGTCATCCATTCTTACTTGTTCTATTCCTGTGCTTGCCTAGTCCTTGGCAGCCTCCTCTACTGTGGCTAGCTTAGCTTCTAGGGTTTTGATTAGGCGATTTTTTCACTTCAGCTGATTTTTCAAAACCCTGACTGAAAATTGGTTTGTCGTAGCATACGCCCCTAATGTCCCGGCTATTTCTGTAGCAAACTCTTCTTTCTTCTTATCTTTCCCATCGGTCAACACCTTTAACTTATTTTCCGTTGATCCCTCTTCTTGATAGAATTCTCTTTTTACCGCAGCTTTTCTCTTTTTATCAAAGAAGAACTCATTTGGCGGAAGCTCTTCCATCCTTATAGGTCTCAATTCTTCGTTGAAAATCCACCCTGCGTCTATGTTCCCTTGAGTTGATTGTAAGCTAGTAATGGAGGTGATGGGATCTCTGATTTTATTAGATGAATGGCCTGGAGTGGTAACTGGAGTCAGCTTCTTCGGTGGATCGGGAGTTTTTATTTCCGGTTTTGGACTCCTAGTTTTCCCCTCCCTGTCCTGGTGTTCTTTTGGTGCTGAATCTTTTGAGCCTTCAACACCTCTACTATTATTGGATTTTCACCCCGCAATACTGGGGGAAGACAACTTCACTGATGTTCTTGGAATTTTAAAACATCATCCCTTTCTTCAAGAGCCAGGGCTTGTATCTGAGCCAAAACCTCGGCATAAGATCTCGTGCCTCGAAAAATGTTATCCAAGGGCGAATTTATGTTCAAACCTTTTTAGCCCGCAACTGGCTAAGTGATTACTTATGACCCTCTGTGGATCATGATTTTTGAATTCGACATGAACCAATTTCAGGTCCTCCAAGGCTGTTACCTCAGCTATAGCATGCCCAAAATATAACAAAGAATAGGAATGTAGATGAATAGCAAAAGGTGGCCATACCTTCTTAGAATATCCCTTAAGCTCCTTGCTTACACCACCGATTATGGTTTGTCTAGCAATCTCATGGAAAGCCAGCCTATCGGGTATGAATAAAGGCAAGGAATTTGGAGGAACAGAAGTGCCGAAAACCCTGAGATATGAAAATTTTGCTTCCACATACCAGTCAGCTATACTGCTCATATTTACCACGATACTGTCTGAGATCCTAGGTGGCAGGTGGCCGAAGATAGTGACATGCAGCGGTAGCATTACCCAGTTAAATATTTCATACACAAAATCTGAGGCTTTGTCTTCCCATAGCTTTGAATGCTAGACATGGATGGGCTCATCCTCCAATAGATTCCAACTCTGTTGTTGGGAAAAACACCCTACGGACTAGCAAACTAGGGTCAGACTTGCATGCAGTTTTTGACCAAATAGAAACTACTTTTTTACCTACGACCCAAGATTTAAATCCCTTTTTCTCAGTAAATGCATGGAAAAGGACCACCTACCTTATTACTGGCGTTCGATGTGGATCATCCATTGCGCTTTGATTACTTGCTTACGCTGCTCCTTCCACAGATGACCTGCACTCAAGACAAACAACAACTATGCATGCATGCTACTTCTATACTCAAGGGTTAGAAATCAAGCATAAATCAATCAAATCATAGACAATTCATGCATTTGGATAGGAAAAGTATTCTTTTATTACTAAAAGTGAATCAACTTACAAAAGCTGAGACCGACCACCGCTCCTTGAACTTGATCCTAGGATTCTCTTCTTCTGTCCTTCAACTGCTTTGCATTAAATCTCCTTTGGCATGAGGAAAGGATAAAGGGTTGGGACAATGGATTATGTAAATGGGTAGAGTTTCTTCGCTATATTTTTTCCTTTTTCAAATGGTACCCCTACCCATTCTTTTATAAGCTAGAAGGAGCTAGGGTTTTGGACGAACCCTCGGCCATGCATGGCTGGGAGTTTCAGTTAACTGACCCATAGATTTTTTTTCCATCAACAACTTTCCTTTTTTCATTCTTTGTTAGGTACACACGGGTTGTTGTCAGTTAGCCAGTGTGTACACACATGCAGTAATGAGTTAGGGCGTGTGGGCCTTGACACAAGAGGATTTCCAAAGAGTTGTTCAGCAGATTTTTGGCAAAGAAGGGATATGAGTTGGCCTGATGCCAGGTAAGCATGTGTGGTGCAATTTAGGGTTATAACAGATGCTCCCTAATGTGTGAGGTCAGAAGAGAATTTGATGGCTGAAATACATTACCAATCTTTACTGATGTGCCGAGCGATTGAGCCCAAGGATCGGGAACTAGGAGGTGTCGTCTGCAAAATAAAAAATGTCTCACCGAGGTAGGCATACCCATGCTCGAGCTAAAATAGAACCATGGATACCAATCAAATACACTGTAGATCCATGTAAAATAACTATAAAGAGTAGCCGTGAATAATACACAGCGAAGCTACATCTCGAAATCAGAAAGATATACATATAGAGTATCCATCTTCCAGAAGTTGATTCGGCCTGATGGCTAGACTTCAGAGCTCGAGAAACAACTTTAAAATCTTCCAAAACTCGGGTAGGAGTGTAATATGAGTTTATGAATGCACTACCCAGAGGTCTTCGACGGCTCGTCGGTCATGGACTTGATAGTCTTGATGATCAGACTGAAGGCTTCAGTGATTTCAAACAAGGACTTGATTGGACATTCAGGATGGCCAAGTATGCGGACAAGAGACATATTGAAGAGGGGTTGACTCAGTATTAGTGACAAATTTCCCTTGGACAATAGCACAACAAGTGATGAGACTCAAGCAGCATATATGTTACTCATAAGTCTACGAAGCAGGAGGCAATGCAAACTCTCCATATGTTTGGAAGAATAACCAAACGGTGGAGGACACAACTCTATATAGCAAGAAAATCTTCCTAAGGTCGTACTACAACCCATAGTCTAATGATAAAATGGGCAGATGTGCTTTATCCAAGGGTGACTCATTATGCTACCAATAAAGAAAATACTTTTCCCATCCTCTTTTTGGGGTATATTTGATTTTTTTGTTCTTTTCAATAATTTTAGAAAAAGAATAAAGGAATATTACATTACAATGGAGGAACGAGTACTGCAAACATACAATCTCAAGGCACAAGGACAAGACTGATGTTCTGGTAAAATGATACTCGAGAAAAATCCTTCGGCGGCCAAAGGTGTTAAAATGTAGAAGCAAACTGTCACAAGGTTGGTGGATAAGGTATGCAAATGCGGTTGACAGAACACATAATGGTAACGTCCTTCAATGTAAGTTTAATGATCCCAGAGAAGATAAGCTCAGTGGTTTTTCATATTTAGAGAGTCTGAAAAAGCATAAAAGGAGACTCCGTTGGGGTACCTTTTTCGAAGATAGTCTAGTCAGTTTGAAAAAGGGTTAAACTAGCACCGATTAGATGTCAATTCAAAACCATTTTAACGAGTGTGACAAGGACAAGATCACTCGACCATTTTTTCACTTTTAAGGAGTCTAAAAAAAGCTTAACTATGGACTCCGTCGGGAATATTCTTCTGGACCAATTTAACGAGTGTGAAAGAATAAGGTCACTCAGCGATCTTTTCAATTTTAGGGAGTCTGAAAAGAGCTTAACTATGGACTCTGTGGGGGTTTCTTTTTCATAAATTTAGTCCCTCAGGCCTGAAAAAGGAATAAAATTATACCTGAGAGTACTCTTCTAAAGAATGGGAATTCGATAGAGTATACCTTTGTTCGTACAGTTGACCGTCCGGACCGAAAAAGGGGTAAACTACCGTCGGACAGACGTGACTTCAAATTTCAGTTTGACGAGTGTGAAAGGCCATAAGATCGCTCGGTAATCTTTTCATTTTTAGAGGGTCTAAAAAGGGCTTAAAAGGAGACTCGTTTAAGGAACGTTCTTCTAGACCAATTTAACGAGTGTGGAGAAACAAGGTCACTCGGCAATCTTTTCATCTTTAAGGAGTCTGAAAAGGGCTTAAAGAAGACTCCATTTAAGGAACGTTCTTCTAGACCAATTTAATGAGTGTGAAGAAACAAGGTCACACGACAATCTTTTCATCTTTAAGGAGTCTAAAAAGGGCTTAAAGAAGACTCCATAATGGTTACTTTTCTCAGTTAATCCAGACGAGATTGAAAGGCATAAATGAAGTCTCGCCGGATGTTGCTTTCGAATCTCAAAGCGAGCTTGAAAAACAACAAAGTTATCTCATGATAGACTCTCTTTGGGTCGATGCCTAGCATCTCCTCGAGGGAGTTGTATGCTCCGACGAAAAAATTGTCTATGATGCCAGGGGTTCGGGAGATATTGATCGGTATAGTTTCAGCGATAGTTGTCATATTTCTCTCAGCATAAATTTCGTGTGTAGCTAAGAGATTAATAGGAAACGACCGATCTCCCGTCATAGCCACGGTGAATTCTCCTGCTTCGATTCGGCTTAACTCTGGGAGAAAATATGATCTATGATGAAGATCTTCCCAAGGTTTGTCTAGACTAGTCATTGCTTCAATTACTGCTTCATCAGAAGGCAAGACTAAGTCTAACGAATCGACGTTAGAAAGAGAACCCTGAGCCCAAATAGGCTCTAGAAGTGGATCTAACTCTTATGCAAGAGTCAGATCAGGGTTAGCTGAAGCTTGTTGAACTAAAGAGTACGCTACTTCAGCGGCCAACAAGGGCATGGACATGCCTGAGTGCCCTGTCTCATCCATCGTGGCTGATGGGGAAGGAAGAATCCAAGGATCCTCAAAGTAAGTCGTGCGGAACAAAAAAACTTGAAAAATCTCAACCTTATGGTGATTAGATATAAATTTGACATAGTCATGAGGAGGTGGGTAATCGAAGGTACCCATCAAGGACAGGCACAAACCAACTCCTACGTTAATGACACCTGGTTGAGGATTATCAATCATGGGGACTGTGGATGCCCCCAAAGTTGGGTCAGGTCTGGAGAAAGACAGTTGATCAATGGTCACCATCCGGCCCTCGTGTGGAAACAACAAGACTCGAAAAACTGTAGCAACCATAGCTTACATAACATAAGTCCAACTCTATCCTAACAAGAGGTTATAGTCGAGGAAAGAATCGACTACCTCTACTTCGAAACACACGGTTTTTCCTCCTAACTGCATAGGGAAAGAAGGAACGATACCATGTGGTCAGAAAGAATGACCGTCGAAAGTAGTGAGGAGAGTAGGTGAAGGAGACAAAGCAGGTTGGCCAATGGCCTTCCAACATGCTAACGACATAATGCATGTCGAGGCACCCTCATCGACCACCATGTGGAAGATATTCCATGTAAAAGTTTTTGTCGGATGAACCACTACTATCTGAAATGCTATGTGGTAAGGCATATGAGGTTTTAAGTTGGTTGTATATAACATGATGGTGCCCAGATTACAAGTCTCAGTAGAGCCCAAAGTGGTTAACAAGGATTTCCTCTGAGCAGAGCAACTTTGGACGACCTCCAAAGCAGACATTGCACAAGGGGTTTGTGATAAATCCTCCACCATAGAGTAATTATGGGCAGCCCTTGCGTTTGGGTTGTGAGAATATTTTTTAAATGCACCCTTTGGAATGCGTGTCATTGTTTCTTCCAACGTCTTCTCAATCTGTAGAGGAAGAGATGGGAGATCAGCTTCTTTACCCTTCTCAGAAGAGCTTGGTTTACTATAGTCATGTGCTCTAGTCGTTATGAAAGCATCACCCCTAACCATATATAAATTCATGGATGAGGGATTATTTGGAGGAGGGCAGGTTTCTTGGCTGCCCCCTTCTGTGCTTGTAGAGGCTTGAGTTAGATTTTTCCCATGTTGAAAGGGATTAGTTAACACTTCTTGTTGTTGTTGTGTGACAAACTTTTGGGCCTCTGCAAGTCGAGGACAAAGATGGTTTGGGTGGTTCTCCACGCACAAGTTGCATGGATACCTTCCCTTTCATTTTTATGTATTGTCCCAGCCAGCTTTATCAGTGGGTTTTTTATCCCCCTTACCCTTCTGTCATTGTTTTTTATTCCCTTCAGGCTGTTGGGTGGCCTTTGGGTTAGTCAACTGCACGGTGTGTACTTCCAACATTTGGGTAGGGGGAGCAGCCAAAGAAGTAGTTTATCTGGTCAATGTGTGTTGTATGGATAAATGTTGCAACTATTTTGTCAATTGCTCAGCGGGCTTAGTTTGTTCTGAACCAACAATACCATCGACATGTGGTCCAGCTCTCTGTCTAGTTTTATCCAATATCGAACGTGGCACATCTGGAAATATGGTGTATAATAAACCAAACTGAGAATAGATGAGCTCAAACTGTTGAGCCTTCATGATGGCATCTTCTTCGAAGAAAAATCCAGATGTCACGATGTCTTTGGATAACTGTGGGACCAAAGACTTAAGGAACCACTCAAGCAGGAATGCTGGTGGGACTGGTACTTTGATTAGACTCCTCCAGCATCTCCACTCTCGGATATGATCAGAGATATAGTCCACTATTATCTGCTCGAAATTGGTGAGAAGCTATGTGCCAGTGTCGTATCTCACAGGTAACTGGAAATGGTTAAGGAAGGCCATCGCTAGTTCGCCAAAAGAAGACTATCTTGAGCGATTGAGCTCAATGTACCATTTCGCGGCACTCCCAATAAGAGTACGTTGAAACAATCGCAATTGTATTGAGTCATCTTTCAATGAGTTAGATGAGCACCAAAGATGAAAGGTAGTCACATGATCACCTGGATCTTCATTAGGCTTGGCCTTGAACTTTGGAAAGTCCGAAGGCAACTTCGTTGGCATAGGAGGCCAACGTGGATCATGACAAATAGAATCATTTAACAGCCTTGTCAAATCTGGCAAGTATAACATTGCCAGGAATGGTAATTTGGGTTGCTGCTAATAACCTGGGAAGAAGGGTCTTGGAGTTTGACTGGCACTAGGTTGCGAGGAAAATTTTGGCTGCCGGCCTGGATTCTGGTAGAAACCATGGCCCTGACCGGTGTAAGGATTTTGCATCTGTGGAGATATCATCGACTGATTTCCCATAAAGGACATAGAGTGTTGGGCATGCATCGTGTTCGAAGGACTTTGGGAAGGATTACCTCATGCTGGTCCTGATGGGAGAGGCATAGTAGTCTATCCAAGGTTCCATTGACTGTGGCCCCAGAACAACATTCTGGAGGAGGGAACGGATCCTTGTCCTGAGTTCCAAGGTCCTGCTATGTGTGTCCCCTGTGCAGGAATAGTACCCTGTGCAGGAGTGGATTGTCCAAAAATGGGGTTGCCCCCAGATGGAAAAGCGGTTGATGAGAATGTGTTGTTACCAAACGTCCCGTTCCAAGAAAACGGTGTCGAACCTATCGGCATACTTTGTGCAGGTGTTCCTTGAATCCCTGCTCCAAATAAACTAGTGTGTGTAGGTTGCCCGGTGGACTGCTGATGCAGACCACCAAGCGAAGGGGATGAAGAAGGGATATGACCTCCTACATAAGGAAAAGCATTAAAAGGGAAAGGAGTTTCCCCAAGGTGACCTTGCAGAGGAGCGTTAGAGCTTCCTGCCCCCAGAACCAAAGTCTGTAAAGTGGAGTAGGTTAGTGCAAGACTTGTACCCGAACTAGGAATACCGTATGAAAACGGAGGGCCTGTCACACTAGGTGTGAAGGGGGTTGTGGCCATCGCCATAGATGGGTTCAGTCCACTGTGCGACGTAGTTGCGGTCGAGATGGTGGTGGCTCAGACTGATGATGATAGGTTAGGAGATGACTACCCTGTGGTAGTAACTGCGGTGGGAATTGAAGAATTCCTAGTAGAAGTAACAACATTTGTTTCCATAGCTGTGTGAGGCACTGTCTGGTGTTCATGAAATTGGATTGGTACAATAAATGATGCCAAGATATCAGTGGTTGGGGTTTCAACTGAGCCAAGAGTGGCAGTTGATTCCTCTAGGAGTTGTTTGGGCACAAAGGTTTGTAATATGGTCGCTTCAAAAGACCCTTGTTGGTCTAGCTTCTGCCTTAATGGTGGAGGGGGTGGCTCCAGTGTAAACGGCGGCAGGAAAAGAAGCCTTCATGACCGGAAAATATCAGGATCCTCCACTATGTGAGAAGATCCAAGACATGCTAAGGTATTCTAAACATTCAAAAGTAACACACACTAAAAAGAAGTCCCTAAGAGATAAGATAAGCAATCACTAAACTATTTGGAAGAACAGTTACAACAACCAACACTAGAGAAACTTACCAGTGCAAGTGAAACTCGAACACGGAAGAAACCTCTAGATATACTCTGCAAAGCATGGCCTGATGTCTGTCCTAGGTATCATGATATACTCCCACAGTCACCTGTGTATGTCCCTAAAAAGATTGGCAACTAGGTTGCCAGCACGCGAACAGTCACCAAGCGGGTACAATCAAAAGTCGGGTAGACCACAATGAGAAGGGTATCAAGCCCAAAACCTATCAAGGGTATCGAGAGAAAATGGTCCGGAAGACAACTGAGGACCTCGAATAGATTCGATACCCACGAAGCCCCGTGGCAAATGCAAACAACGAAATCCCAAAACAAGCCCTCTATATGTGTTCTCCACTACRATTTGTCGGCTTTGGAGGGGTTATCTCCGTTACCTTTCCGCATGCGACCTCGTGTTTATCCCATGTGTTAGAGGGGGGTCCCATATAACTTCCACGAAACTGGACTTAGACACTCCCTATCTCAGACTCTAATGTTTGGTTTTGAATGGCCTTGAAGAGTTTCCTCTCCAACCTAATCCAAGGCCCTAGTCCTGAACTAGTTTGTGAACCCTACAAACATAAAAGTCTAGTAGATTTTAATATTAGCATTGCTTTTATGGATGTTTCTTACGTCAAGGGGTATGAGGGTGAAACTGATGATGTGTAAAGACGAAAGAAAAAATGAATGAAAAAGCTGGAAACAAAAAAACTTTTACTAAATGCAAAATTTCAACAACTTTTCACAAAGAAACATTTCTTTTTTGTTTTATTTTTCTAAGATTTTATACAGCCAACTCAAAGGAATTTCACTCGACTACGAGCTACTTATGATATAAGTGAACTGCAAAAAAACCTTATGAAATAAAAAGACTTTTTCCTAGCTAATGATGCAGAAACACACTCTTCAACCAAAGAAAAAAAATGAAAAGAGATTTTTATTTATTTATTAATGTGCTAGTAAAGAAAAAGAGGGAAAATATCGACAAGAAAAAAACCAAGAAAAAAAAATTCTGGCTTAAAGCGCAGATCACAAATAATCAGAGTAAAGAATCACACAATGGAAATAAATAAAAAAATAAAGACTATCACGCTTGTCTAAAAACCTAAAAAAAAAAAAAAAAATCTGTCAACTATTAACTGAGAAAAAGAAGGCTAAGGGTAAGATGACCTAACCTACTGACTGTTTAGACCTAGACTCAAACACCTGAGAGGAATAATTCTTATCAAAGGAGGGGATGACTTCCCCACCCTGAACAAAAAGTAGCCCGTCCAAGCATGCGACTGTCACTAAAACACCACGCATGCAAACGCGTGCTGAACAGAGACAGAAAGCGTGTACACATGGTCTGACCTTGTACAGGCCGCGTGTATATCTAAATTCTAAGTAAAAATATGAAAACAGGCAGTCCAACCACGAAAGAGGGATCTGGTATTGATAACCAGGGTCCCTTGAAGGCTTGGATTCTCTTTCTAACAGGAAAGACAAATAATGCAAGGAATAATAAGGAGAAAAAAGGCAATCTAAGATAGGACTGTGAACCAGCAAGACTCAGACAGGATTCCAGAAAACCCCCTGAGAATGTGTAATTCTGACAGGGAAGAGGAGGACTACCTCTAAGGTTCTCTGAACTCCTACACGCTACTGCTATCTCTACAACTATCGTTCACACGCGGGCTGTCAGAGGATAGGGCACGGGTACACGCGTACAGGCCTTTTGCAGGCTGCATTTACCTCTGTGTGTCCCAAAAAATATAGTCAAGCAACAGTCAGGGAAAGATGGTATGGAAAACTAGACTCCCTGCTAGCTCAGACCTTATAGAAAAAGACAGGCAAATAAAAACGGAAAACCTAATCTTTAAACTACCCAAAAACTTAAATAAATACAGGAACCCTACAGAGTATTCTCCCCAGTATGGTCGCCAATTCTGTTGTTGGGAAAAACACCCTACGGACTAGCAAACTAGGGTCAGACTTGCATGCATATTTTGACTGAATAGAAACTACTTTTTTACCTATGACCCAAGATTTAAATCCCTTTTTCTCAGTAAATGCATGGAAAAGGACCACCTACCTTATTACCGGCGTTCGATGTAGATCCTCCGTTGTGCTTTGATTACTTGCTTGCGCTGCTCCTTCCATAGATGACCTGCACTCAAGACAAACAACAACTATGCATGCATGCTACTTCTATACTCAAGGGTTATAAATCAAGCATAAATCAATCAAATCATAGACAATTCATGCATTGGAACGGGAAAAGTATTCTTTTATTACTAAAAGTGAATCAACTTACAAAAGCTGAGACCGGCCACCGCTCCTTGAACCTGATCCTGGGCTCCTATTCTTCTGTCCTTCAACTGCTTTGTGTTAAATCTCCTTTGGCATGAGGAAAGGCTAAAGGGTTGGGACAATGAATTATGTAAATGGGCAGAGTTTCTTCGCTATATTTTTTCCTCTTTCAAATGGTACCCCTACCCCTTCTTTTATAGGCTAGAAGGAGCTAGGGTTTTGGACGAACCCTCGGCCATGCATGGTTGGGAGTTTCAGTTAACTGACCCATATCTTTTTGTTCCATCAGCAACTTTCTTTTTTTCATGCTTTGTTAGGTACACGCGGGTTGTTGTGAGTCAGCTAGTGTGTACACGCATGCAGTAATGAGTTAGGGCGTGTGGGCCTTGACACAAGAGGATTTTCAAAGAGTTGTTCAGCTAATTTTTGGCAAAGAAGGGATATGAGTTGGCCTGATGCCAGGTAAGCATGTGTGGTGCAATTTAGGGTTATAACAAGCTCCAACTCATCAAGGGAAAAGGTGTCAAAAAATAGACGACGTCCATGATATACGCGGACATAAATAATGAAGCAATATTTCCGCTCTCCCTCTATGCTTGGTACTCTGTAACTCGACTGGTCAAACTATTAGATAGTAGTTTAGCCCAGTCGAAGGTAGAGCCTTCAGCTACCGTGTGAATTAGAGGCACCCACTAAAGGAAAAAATGTGTGGTGTCCTCTCTCCCATATAATATGTAGGTCATCATAGCGATATATTCGAACTGTGGTTCCAGAGAAGCTATTGAATATATACGATTACTGTCTGCCCCGAACTTCGCAGGGTGTGAAACCCAATATTTGATTAAACCAGACATAGTCTTGTCATATTGCACACATTCCTTCTGTTTAAAATTCTCCAAGAATTCGGCATTGTAAACAAAGTCCGACACGGCTGGCAACTTGTACATAGCCTATAATTGTTTGGGTTTTAAATTCCCAATGGTGACCTTCTGCTCGTTGATGATGGTTCTGGTTGGCATATCTACATGGTCTAATGCCCACCGGACCATATCGTAATAAGGGAGCAGACGTGGCCTAGCCTCCACTTTATGCGTTTGAGCCTGGACGATGATCTTATACTTGGTGATCAAGTTGTCTTTTTCATTTCCACTGGAATCATCTAAAACATCTACCAATTCAGACTGTAGAACCTCAGAAATATGTGACTAGGTCCTGATAGAGTCAACACTTCGAGGTGAAGTATCAGAAACGTTGTCTAAACCTTGTCCTGAAACCTCAATAGTGGCTTTAGACGCTTTTCGCAGGGCCATGGTGGGGGATTCTACTTTATATCTCCTGCGATAAAAATATGTATACATACAAAAATTAGTTCGCTTGCAAAAAGTTGGCTCTGCGTAGAATAGAAATGAAATTTGAAACAACAAACAAAAATCTGTGTCTTCGACTATTTAAAACTAGGTCATCCTTAGGGACAGAATGGTCAAATCATTCTTAAATATAGATTTAGCAATAAAAACCAAACCCTTACTTGTCAATTCACCTCATTTCCAATTAATGTCATAAATTTTGACAGTTCATAATGCAAGTTGGCGCAAAGAAAGTTTAAAATCGCCTCGGAGACTATGCATATTAATTTTCGTATTAAAACAATGAAAATGCTAGCTTAGCTTGATTAATCAATCCTTTTTAAATGTTAATTAATCTTTCGTCACTCTCCTCATCGGGGGTTTTCACTTTAACCCTTTACACCTCCAAAACCCGAGATTGTGAGAATTAGCTTTGATTAATTCAAAACGTAACCAATATTAAGTGTTAAATTAATTACGTTTTTATTTATATCGCGACTTGGATATTCGAAGGTATAGCTTTCGGGAGGCTCGTATGCCGAGTTGTGAAATCGTGAGATCGTGATAATATGATTTAATTAAATTGGAGGATAAAACTGGATTAAGTGTTTAATTAATTATGTTTCTATTTTTATCGCGACTTCGCGACTCGGGGCTTTGAAGGTGTAGCTTTTGAGGGAAAACATGCCGAGTTGCGAATTCCCAACCGAGCTTAACTATGGATAAAAATTTTACCTTTAACATTAACCCGAGTTACTAAAACAAGAATCTCGCGGTTTCAGCTATCGGGTTTATGACGGTAAGACTTTTGGAGCTAGCAAACGCCAAGACATGAAATCTCGATGATGCTTAACTACAGTTTAGAGTATTTTTACTCTCGGTAATGATCTGTCTATTTCGTCGTTTCGCCCCTCGAGATTTGTAAACTATGTGATCTATAACTTCTGACATGCGACATCCTGAGGTTCAAAAGTAGAGACTCATTTAAACGATTAAAAAATAAATCTTACCTTAAGAGTATGAAAACCGTCGTTGTTCGCATGATGAGACTTTTGAGATTTTAGGAAAAATAAAGGAAAATATGAAAACCGACTTTCGATTTCAAGCATTAAGATATGAAATTTTAAACAGGCCAAAAAACAAAGGTTTCTCCAAATAGGGATCTCGTTTTTCTGAAAGACATGAAGAACAGTAGACCACGTGCCTATATTGGGTAAACGGAGTCAATGTCTTTAATCCAGAGAAAATGTTCTCTAGAATAGGATACCAAAGGGGAAAAAGACTATGTTTTTTACTTTTGAAAAGCTTCTCAAAACTTAGATACTTTTTAAACTCAGTTGTAGTCCCTTTCACAACCTTCTCCTTCCCGTTACTGAATTTAGGTCTGCATTAAGACAATCAAAACAGTTCTAGGAGACCCAACAGATCTTGTGGCTATTGGCTTGCATCAAAAGAAGAAAATTATATGTTTTTAATCAGGGAGCCTTGTCTGAACTTGGGATGTAGATAAGGTTTTTTAAAAAGAATTGGTTACCAGAGTAGAGTGATATTCACGTATAACAGCCTTACAGATATCTCAGATATTGCTTCACTGCCAGCGAGCCTGTTCAGTACCCCGGTGAAGTTATCTGGCCCTTTTTACTGAATTTCCTTTCACCACTTCGGAATATATTTATGCATTTAAATGTTGAGATGAGGGCAATCATTTCTGAATTTCCTTTCATCATCTTTTGGACTAGATGGGGGCAATCATTTTTAAATTTCCTTTCACCATCTGCCTTATAATTTTCTTTTTTAGAGAACAAAGATGGGGGCAATCAGTTTATATGAGGGTTGATATCTGTGTAATATTTTGCATTATAGGTCTATCAACTTACTTGGATTACTCGTTACCAACCTTCCCTTAACTTTCACAACACCTTCGTTCACAGGGAGAAAGGGGAAAATTAATTTATTGGAGTGTTCTATTTGAGCAAGCCTCAATCCTCCAAAACTGTTGAAAAACCTAGAAAGGTCAGGATCACTTAAGCGTCACTTTGTTTAGCAAGGGACCGAGGAGTTGTGAAGACCAACTTACTTTTCACAATCTGTTTTGAAGCTCTCGAGTTTAAAACGTAATATATTCCCCCTATGTATGAAAAACTGGAAATATGTTGGTTTTTTCAAAAGGTAAACCCGAAAGTAGAAAAGGGTGACAGATAAAGATCTATAAACTAAAAAACAGAGGTCAAAAAATCAAAACTAACTATTGAAAATCTTTTTTGGGGGGGGTTTACTTTGAATGACTTGTTTATTTCATCTTATTCTTTCGTAAATGATTAACCATGGAAATGTTCTTTTATTTATTAGTTCAGACGATGTTGTTGTATCTTATGAGGTTATCTTGGTTTTCTTTGATAGCCCTTTAGATAAGTCTTTCAGGAAATCTCACCTTTACCTTACCGTTTCATTTTCTTTCCAAAATATCAAAAAATATTTTTTATCACCTCTTTAAGCCCATTGATTTTCTGATACACAACTTTCTGTGTACCTCTCCTGCTCATTTTGTTTGTAGTTGGAAGCCTATAAAAAGGAAAATATGAAGGTTATCTAGGCTTTTTGAAAGGTGTCAAAAATTTCTGAAAGGAAAAGAAAATCAAAATAGAAATGCGTAATGAAATATATATACATATGTAAAAAATTCTATATACGAATATGCAAATCTTTTTTTTTTTTTTTGGTGACTTCTTATGTCATATAATGCTTCAGGTAATGCCCATTGACAGGGGTGTTGAGGATTTCACTGTCTAGATTTTCTAGTAGGAAAGAATGTGTTCCATTCGAGAGCCGAGACTCTGAATGGCCCATACAAGAGGTGATCGAATTTACCATGTTTCGCTATTTCTTCCCTCCTTGCATCCCACCTTAAAACTAAATCACCTGGGAGGAAATATCTGTCCTTTTCCCTACGGTCGAATAATTCCTTCATGTCGTCTTGATACTTCAGCAACCTTTCATCTACTTCGACCCTATGTTGTTGAACCTCGATTAGGTGGTTTATCCTCATGGTGACATGATTAGGTTCTTATTTTTGATCTTGCCACAATTTCATCATGGGGAGCACTAAATTTATAGGTAACACCACATCTGTCCCATATACCATATGAAAAGGGGAAATGTCGATAGACTTTTTAGTGCCTATGAGATTATCCCACAAGGCATACTTTAAATGCACATGCCAATACCTTTTGTTTTCATCCAACACTTTCTTAATTATATTGATCAGGCTCTTGTTAGACGACTCTGCTAGTCCATTTCCTTGGGGTAGTATGTTGTATAATGGCCAAGAATGATATTATACTTTTGGAAAAAGTTGATCATAGCCATAGATTTGAAAGCCTGGGCATTATCTGTGACTATCTTTCGGGGGAAGCCAAATCTTGACAAAATATTTTCTTCTAAGAAATCTATTACCACTGAGTCAGTTGCCCTTTTGGTTGGAATAGCTTCCACACATTTAGTAAAGTAGTCTGTGGCAGTTAAGATCCACTTGTGTTGGGCGCTAGAATGTGGATTAATCTCGCCTATAAAATCTAGCCCCCATTGTTGAAAAGGGGCTTTAGTTTTGAGTGGAACCAAAGGTAGTGCTAGGAGTTTATGTTTGCCTGCAAATAGTTGACAAGGATTACAAGCTCGGACCTTGGCGTTTCCCATCGTTGTCTAGTTGCACCAAAATATCTTTCACATAACTTGTAGGTACGTATGTGATTATCTTGGAGTGTAATACATATGTTCTAAATGCCTTCAGTGCTTTTACCATGGCGTACGCTTGTTTTTCTATTATATCATATTTAAGTTCTGTGTCTCTGAGGCTCTTGCTGAAAAAGGCGATCGACTGTTCGAAACCCTCTTCGTTTTTTTTGGAGGAGCACCGCAACAATCGTGTGTTTGGAGGCAAACGAGAAAATAAGAAAATATTTTAGATAATCGAGGCTTGCCAATACCGGTGCCTCGGCTATGACTTTCTTAATGTGTGCGAATGACGCTTTGGCCTCTTTTTTCCACTTTACTTCGCTATTCTTTTTCAGCATATCTGTGATCAATTTTACAATTTCAGCGAAATTTGGGATAAATCTTCATAAAAAATTTATTTTTCGTAAGAAAGATTGAATTTCTTTTACATTTCTAGGAATGTTTATAGTGTCTATCGCTTCAACCCTCTTAGGATCAATCTTAATTCCATCCTTAGATACAATATGACCCAAAATTTTACCTTCTTGCATGGCAAAGTGTGATTTCTTGGGATTTAAGGATAGACCATACCTGCATCATTTTTCGAATGTATGTTTAAGACGTACCAAATGCTCTTCATCGGATTTGGAGAAAACCGTTAAATCATCGAGATAGATGACTATGAACATATCCCTCTCTGCGATGAAAGCAATGTCCATAGCGCATTGGAACGTGGCTCCTGCATTCATCAAACYGAAAGGCATTTTATCATACATGAACGTACCCCAAGGGGTAGTAAAAGTTGTTTTTTCTTTATCTTGTTCATTCATGGCAATTTGATTATATCCAGAGAAACCGTCAATCATAGACATTTTGTTTTCCCCAACTACCCTTTCTATCACGTGATCCATTTTAGGCAGCGGATAGTTTTCTTTAAGAGAGGACTTATTTAAATTTCTGAAATCCACACACAGTTTAATTTCCCCACTTTTTTTTCTAACCGGGACCAGGTTTGCCACCCAGTCGGAATATCTCAGAGGTACTATAATTTTCGCCTCTAAAAGCTTCTTCACTTCTCTCTCTACCACAGGAAATAAAATGGGGTTGATCTGCCTAAGATTTTATCTAAAGGGTTTGACCCCATTCTTTAGAGGTATCTTGTGATCGATCACGGTAGTGTCGTAGGTTCTTAAATCATTGTAAGACTAGGCGAAAACGTCTTTAAATTGTCTGAGTAGGTCCTTATACTTGCCTTTTATTTCAGGGGGGAGGAGTTTAGATATTTTAACCATCCTGGACTCTTCTTTGGTTCCTATGTCACAGTCCTCAACCTCTTCGGGTTGGGGTTGTAAGGTGGATTTTACAGGTATGTCGTTTTGATCAAACAGTTTTTCCAGAGGGATCAATCCTTTCGGAATTTGGTTGTTTTCTAGGACCAACATGCGATGATTTGCAATTTTGTCTTGGAAAGCTTGAGGGTTCTCTCCTTCTTGCATGATCAATATCTGGTCATTCTGATTTTCTTGATCCATGTGAGTTTCAAAAAAATCACCTACTGCTTCAAGAAACTTAATTTGTTCATCATCCTCAAAAACCTGCCAGTGTTGGATATTATCCAGTATAGATGGCATGTATCTTATCTCTATGTGATACTTCAATTTAAAGTTTGTAGGAGGAGTGAAAGTTGAAGCTGGTTTATCTAATGCATCAGCCTGTAAGTTTTATGTGCATGGGATGAAGTGGACATTTACAGACGAGAAAACGTTTTCCATCAGATCCCAGGCACAATTTTTGTATGATCTTAATCTGGGTTGCTTGGTTTGGTATTGCTGATTTATTTGTTTGACTATCAACTCCGCATCTCCGTATACCTCCAGGTTTTTTATTTTTAGCCTCCTGGCAGCCTCTAATCCTAAGACCAAGGCTTCCTATTCACATACATTGTTAGTATAATATATATCCCATTGTAGTCTATAAAAAAAAGGGACAATGAACCTTTGTTTAGGTGCCACAAAAAGCACTCTTGCACCTACCCCTTTGCAAGACGAGGCACCGTCAAAAAATATTTTCCAGATACCAGTGCTACACATATCCTCGATCATGTAACCTGACTCTTCATGCTCTATATCATTTTCCTCTGTGAAACCATCTAAACCGTCATCAAAAGATAAGATACAATTTCCTAAATCTTGATCTGCAATGCAAATAGGGAAATTACTCAAATTTTGGGGGTCACTTACTGTATATGCTAACCTTGTCTCCCTATACAGCCAAGTAAATTGCCCACCAAACACAGGAATCATGGCGTACATCATATCCAGTTGAAGAGAACCCCCCATCTTGGCTCCCCATGACCTAGACAACAACAAGTTCTACTTGGGGGAATATCAGCAATGACCACATCCATCAAGATTCTTTTAACTGGGACCTGTGCCAGGGTGACTACTAAATCCTTTATCATTCCCATACACTTAAATTTTCTCGAATCAAATGAGTAAAGATATCCATAAGGTCCAGTGATTTGTAGACCCAATTTGTCCATAATAATTTTAGGCATCACGTTATGTGAGGCTCCAGAGTCTAGCATGCAATTATGTAGCAGTTGATCGTACACGTTTAAGGTGATATAAAAGGGAGCAACAGTGTCCTTGGATCCTTCAAAATGTGGACCAAAAGTGATGTTGGGCTTATCATCTTCCAGGTTCAAAATGTCAAATTGGCTATCTAGCTCTCAAACACCTATCACTTTGGTAATCTGCTTTCGATAAACTGGGTTTTTTGCTAACTCTACTAGAGGAATTGGTATCTTAATTTTATTATCTCGTTTTTGAAACTGAAAACACCGCTCACCTTGTCTACTTCTCTAGTTGGGACTTCCAAATCCTTTTTTTCCAACTTATTTTTCTAGACTGCCTTATTACTCATGATCTTGGTTAAAGGTGTATTTGTAGCAGTTGCTTCGGTTTCCTGTGTTTTAGTCTCATCCTTTTCTACTTTGTGTTCTTACGTGTTTATTGCTTTTGTTTTGTTGTTAGGTAACACAGTTTCTTCTGGGATAGGCTCATAAGTTTGAACTCTTGGGAGAATTTTCTTAGGTTGAGTAGTTGAAATAGGCTTACCCTTAGATCTCAAGTTATACCTAGGTTGGACCTCGACCATTATCATACCGGTTTCTTCTTGATAACTACAAAGGTCAGTATAATCTCTTTCTTCACCCTCAATAGATGATTGTTGAGTGTTTAGAGATTTTTCATAATCCTCTCTAGTCAGGTAAGGTTGTGTGCAGTCATCACCCAAGTTCGTGACATCATCGTCTAAATTTCTGAAATCTTGGAGATCATTCGCTCCTATAAAATTTTCGTTCTTTAGGGGAGTTTGTATTTTTTGATCTTCGTTTTTTATCTGTCTTTGCTGATTTGGGGGATTGGGATTCTTCCTAAAATCCTTTTTGGTGAAAGAATCGTCTTTGGCCTATTCCAACTCCATTCTGGATATCTTATCAGACAGTTCCTTAATTACCTTGGCCATATCGTCTACTTTGTCATCTGTGTATCTATTAGACCCTGATGACTCTGCTTGTTCCCTAAAGAATCTAGTTTCTTGGTTTCTCGCTTCTACTTTAGCTTTTAACTTACCAGAAGACATCATATTTGACTCAATTTCTACAGCATCATCTTTCATTCGGTTTAGAGTAGCTCCCCTTCTTTCTTGTAAAAGAAGTGAAAAATATGGTTTGAAATCCCCCGTGAAAGTTACTTTAGTTGCGGGTTGGGACGGTTTAACCTCGACTGGGATTTTGTTATACAGTTTGTTGAATCTTTGAATAAACTCCAAAATTGTTTCTAAATTCTTTTTTCTTAAAGACCCAAACTCGGTTAAATAGTATAGGTGGTCCTTTCTTTCGCCCCATTGTCTAAGGAAAGCATCTTCCAAGGCATCATAGGACAAGATAGATCCTACAGGTAGACTCTGAAACCAAGTTCGGACCTGACCTTCGAAGGTTTGGATGAGAAGCCTCAAATACACATCTTCATGTTCGAGACCTAGGATGTCTATGACTTAATCAAAGAAATTTGTGTGTTCATTTGCGGTTAGATCTCCTTCCCCAATGAATTTTGGTAAATTTTTTATATAACTTTTAGGAAGGTCGTGCAAAGGAATGGTCAATACCAAAGGAGCATATCTTGTTGCCACTTTAGCAAACACTCTGGGAGGGGGGCAGACCCTTGACCTCTAGCTCCTCCCCTAGGAGCACCTCCACCTCCTCCTCCGACAAACCCTCCACCTCCCCCTCCGACGGTTGCCATCGTTATTAGTGGAAAGTTGTAAAGGGGGTTTTGGAATATTAAAAGTGAATCTTTACTTTCTTCGCGGGGAGAAAAATCCGAGGATGATTGGTAAGGGATATGAGGGCTTGGCTCTTCGGACTTTCAAGAGATGTAGTTAGGGGAACCAACGGGTGTGGAAACTGGATGTGTCAAATATTCTTTGAGACTGTGTGAGGTCGTGAAATTCGACTGAAGAGTCGATGATATATCGACAGTAGATAAATTTTCTACAGTACTTTTTCCTTTATTTTCTACAGGGGTTATTGGACGGGTTTCACTTCTAACTTTGGAGACATTTTGTGTTAGATCCTTAGTGTTGAAAAGAGGGTTGTGTGACGTTGAAGGTTTATAAGAACTCTTGGTCTTCAGTTCTGGGTATTTAAGCTGATAGACTGTAGGGGTCGGCTTAAGAGAGCCTCTTGCCTTTAAAATCTTCTCAGGATCGGTAACGGGTGTGGTCTGTTTACCATCCAGGTTTTGCCTGGTATTCCTTCATCCAGATGCCAACTTATTAATTGTGGATTCGCCAAGTGAAATATTGTAAAGCCTTTAAAAGGTGTGCACTCTTTGTTCACTATCAAAGGGTGGCACTTTCAATGAAATATTGTCATTTTCCCAAGGAAAAAGATTTTGTAACTTCGGTCCCCGGCAACGGCACCAAAGATATGTTGTTTCAGAGTCTATACTTAAGGCTTAGAAGTACAGTGTCTAGGCATCCGAAAGTGAGTAAGGGGTAGAGAAGGAAGAAATGTCAATCTTTGGCAAGGGAAGCTAGGGTTGATTTCTAGGTTGTTGTCTATCTTCCAACTGTTCCTGGATGTTTATGTCCCTTTCAATCTTTGCCCACGAACGTTCCAGTTCTACCCAGGTAGTGGTTGTTTTAAGAATAGTATCAAAAAGATTCAAGGCAATATGTGTTTGATCTGATAGTCCGAGTTGGATATTAGGTTGTCTTGTCACAGGGACAGTCATAGAGGAACAAAATGATAAGAAAAACTCAAAGAATTTTTAGATGTTGTCTCGATTTCGGTCATATAAAGGAGAGTTATAGCTCCGATGGTGAAAATGGGATGTAAACCAAGGCCCTTTCCCATAACTGAGTTACATTTAAATAAATGTGTGTGAGGTGTAGGAAAACATTAAGCTGTCTATCATGTAAGGCTCCTATCAAAGGAGAATCTCACTTATAAACAGAAGAAGAAAAAGATAAAGAAATAACCTGATGAAGCATAAAATATATATAGAAATCTAAAGTGTTCACTGGTCTTATACCTGCCGATAACCAGTACAGAGGAAAAACGGTAAACAATATAGAAAAATAGAATTTATTCACTATAGTAGAGGTTGTACTAAATTATAGTGAAGCATTCATCATATACATATATGAAATGAAATGAAATATGAAATACAAGGAAACAAACTCATAACACAGTCATGATGGAATCGAGAATCTTCATGTTTTCTTTATATTAACTCTCGAGGGAGAAAAATCTCTATTACAATCAACCCAAAAAGGTCCAGCCCCTTGTTCTTTCCTTCTATTGTATATTTATACAGATTTACATATGGTGGAATCTCAATCGTTCCAAGATTTTTAGTTACAACGAGAAGGAGATCAATCATTTCATTTCTTTATCCTATGTTTTTATTTGGTACTAGAAGCCTACCCTCTCGCATGCTCGGTACAAGTGACACATTTTCCCACCAGCTGAGATATCAACCTTGAAGGTTCCGCTTGACAATTGGCCTAAAAAATGTAACAATCTCTGACTAATTGTGGCAACCTTTCTTTCATCTGTCGGTCTAGGGTGTCAATAGCGCACAATTGCACAGTTGGTTTAATCATACATTTGTCTATTTGAACTATGTCTACCATAGTTACTTGTGAGATTTTGGCTGAATCTCTTTCTTCTTTTTTATTTATATCAAGCGAGAGTTTCGCCATATCCATTTGGCTTAGTGTTTCAGCATTACTCTCACTATCAATGCCTAACATATTTCCATCTATGGAACCGAAAGCCTCTTCATAGGATTTCCTTACCTTCTTGGCTTGCAATTTTCCTTCTGATATGTTGCATTCCCATTCTTTCAACAAAATATTACCTCGGGTCTATTCTGAAATGGAAAACTTTGAACTTTTCCTGATTCCCTGTTTGTTGTAGCTATTACAGCCTCTTGAAATGTGACCCAAGCTGATCCAGCTTCTCTCTCTTTGACAGATACGTTTTCTAATACTTGATCAATAAGCAAACAATTGTCCCAAATCATCTCTATCTTTGCAAGTAAACTTCACTGGGTTGCAAAAACCTTGCTTCGAATCTCCATAGACTGGGACTGGAATATCCCGATATTTATAACTTGGCTTTTGGTGAACTCTAATCTAACCTGTAGTTTCTCAATCAAGTCTTTTTGCTGGCCCACATGTACCTGACTGGTCTGAGCTACCATCTCTGCTTGTTCGAGCTTAGCTTTGAGCAACTCAATTTCTTTTTTGTCGGCCATTCTTACTTGTTCTATTCCTGCACTTGCCTAGTCCTTGGCAGCCTCCTCTTTTGTGGCTAGCTTAGCTTCTAGGGTTTTGATTAGGCGATTTTTTTGCTTCAGCTGATTTTTCAAAACCCCGACTGAAAATTGGTTTGTCATAGCATATGCCCCTAATGTCCCGGTTATTTCTGTAGCAAACTCTTCTTTCTTATTATCTTTCCCATCGGTCAACACCTTGAACTTCTTGGCCATTGATCCCTGTTCTTGATAGAATTCTCTTTTTACCACAACTTTTCTCTTTTTATCAAAGAAGAATTCATTTGGTGGAAGCTCTTCCATCCTTATAGGTCTCAATTCTTCGTTGAAAATCCACCCTGCGTCTATGTTCCCTTGAGTTGACTATAAGGGAGTAATGGAGGTGATGGGATCTCTGATTTGATTAGTTGACTGGCCTAGAGTGGCAACTAGATTCAGCTTCTTTGGCGGATCAGGTGTTTTTATTTCTGGTTTCAGACTCCTAGTTTGCCCCTCCCTATCCTGGTGTTCTTTTGGTGCTAAATCTTTTGAGCCTTCGGCTCCCTTTTGTTGCACCTCTACTGTTATTGGATTTTCACCCCGTAATACTGGGGGAAGACAACTCCACTAATGTTCTTGGAATTTTAAAACATCAGCCCTTTCTTCAGGAGCCAGGGCTTGTATCCGAGCCAAAACCTCAGCATAAGATCTCGCGCCTCGGAAAATGTCATCTGAGGGTGAATTTTCATGTTCAAACCTTTTTATCCTGCAACTGGCTAAGTGATTACTTACGACCCTCTATGGATCGTGGTTTTTGAATTCGACATGAACCAATTTCAGGTCCTCCAGGGTTGTTTCCTTGGCTTTAGCATGCTCGAAATCTAACAAAGAATAGGAATGCAGATGAATAGGAAAAGGTGGCCATACCTTCTTAGAATATCCATTAAGCTCCTTGCTTACACCACAGATTACGGTTTGTCTAGAAATATCATGGAAAGCCAACCTATCGGGTATGAACAAAGGCAAGGCATTCGGAGGAACAGAAGCATCGAAAACCTTGAGATATGAAAATTCTACTTCCACGTACCAGTCGGCTATACTGCTCAGATTTACCACGATACTATCTAATATCCTGGGTGGTCGATGGCCAAAGATAGTGACATGCAGCGGTACCATTACCCAGTTAAAGATTTCATACACAAAATCTGAGGCTTTGTCTTCCCACAGCTTTGAACAGTAGACACGGATTGGCTTAGCCTCCGATGAAGTCCAGCTCCAACTTATCAAGGGAAAAGGTGTCAGAAAATAGATGGTGTCCATGATATACGCGAACATAAAGAATGAAGCAATATTTCCTCTCTCCCTCTATGCTCGATACTCTGTAACTCGACTGGTCAAACTATCAGACAATATTTTAGCCCAGTCAAAGGTATAGCCTTCGACGAGCATGTGAATTAGAGGCACCCACTGAAGGAAAAAATGTGTGGTGTCCTCACTCCCATATTGCAGGTCATCATAGTGATATATTTGAATTGTGGTTCTAGAGAAGCTATTGAATATATATCATTATTGTCTGCCCTAAACTTCGCAGGGTGTGAAACCCAATCTTTGATTAAACCAGACATAGTCTTGTCGTATTGCACACATTCCTTCTGTTTAAAATTCTCCAGGAATTCAGCATTGGAAACAAAGTCTAACATGGCTGGAAACTTATACATAGCCTACAATTGTTCAAGTCTGAAAGTCCCAATGGTGACCTCCTGCTCGTTGATGATGGTTCTGGTTGGTATATCTACATGGTCTAATTCCCACCGAACCATATTGTAATAAGGGAGAAGATGTGGCCTAGCCGCCACTTTATGCATTTGAGCCTGGACGACGATCTTATGCTTGGTGATCAGGTCATATTTTTCATTTCCACTGGAATCATCTGAAACATCTACCAATTCAGATTGTAGAACCTCAGAAATATGTGACCAGGTCCTGATAGATTCGACACTTTGAGGTGAAGTATCAGAAACGTTTTCTGAACCTTGTCCTGAAACCTCAATAGTGGCTTTAGATGCTTTTTGCGGGGCCATGGCAAGGGATTCTACTTTAGCTCTCTTGCGATAAAAATATGTATGCATATAGAAATTAGTTCGCTCACAAAAAGTTGGCTCTGCGTAGAATAGAAATGAAATTTGAAACAACAAACAAAAGTCCATGTCTTCGACTATTTAAAACTAGGTCATCCTTAGGGACAAAATGGTCAAACTATTCTTAAATATAGATTTAGCATTAAAAACCAAACCCTTACTTGTTAATTCACCTCGTTTCCAATTAATGTCATAAATTTTGACAGTTTGTAATGCAAGTTGGCACAAAGAAAGTTTAAAATCGCCTCGGAGACTGTGCATATTAATTTTCATATTAAAACAATGAAAATTTTGTCTTAGCTTGATTAATCAGTCCTTTTTAAATTTTAATTAATCTGTTGGCACTCGCCTCATCGGGGGTTTTCACTTTAACCCTTTACACCTCCAAAACCCGAGATTGCGACAATTAGATTTGATTAATTCAAAACGTAACCAAGATTAAGTGTTAAATTAATTACGTTTTTATTTATATCGCAACTTCACGACTCATAGCTTTGAAGGTATAGCTTTCAGGAGGCCCGTATGCCGAGTTGCGAAATCGCGAGATCACGATGATATGATTTAATTAAATTGGAGGATAAAACTGGATTAAGTGTTTAATGAATTATGTTTCTATTTTTATCGTGACTTCGCGACTCAAGGCTTTTAAGGTGTAGCTTTTGAGGGAAAACATGTCGAGTTGCGAATTCTCGACCGAGCTTAACTGTGTCTAAAATTTTTACCTTTAACATTAACCTGGGTTACTAAAACAAGAATCTCGCAGTTTCGGCTATCGAGTTTATGACGGTAAGACTTTTGGAGCTATCAAACGCCGAGACATGAAATCCCAATGATGCTTAACTGTGGTTTAGAGTATTTTTACTCTCGGTAATGATTTGGGTAAACTTTTTAAGACTATTTTGTCGTTTCGCCCCTCGGGATTTGTAAACTATGTGATCTATAACTTCTGACATGCGACATCCCAAGGTTCAAAGAGACTCATTTAAATGATTCAAAAATAAATATTACCTTAAGAGTATGAAAACTGTCACTGTTCATGTGATGAAACTTCTAATATTTTGGGAAAAATAAAGGAAAATATGAAAACTGGCTTTCAATTTCAAGCATTAAGATATGAAATTTTAAACAAGCCAAAAAACAAAGGCGGCTCCAACATCCGCCATGGAGGGTTTCTTGGGTGTGCAAGAGCGATTGTATTCAAGAGAGAAAATCCCGATACCCAACTTGCTATACTCATACCTTGTCGGGGACAAGCGCTAAAAAATTATCAATAGTAGCCTGCTTTGATAACACTGATCCAGATTATTTTTGGCACAAAATGAGAGTGGAGATATAATAAATAAATGCACAGAGATATCGCAGATATCCAATAATATAACATAAATGTATCAGAGATGCAACCATAAACACAGAGATACAGTAATACACGATTTCTATTAATGAAAGAAATGTATAAAGACTATAAAAATACAGAGTGAAAGACTTGCTAGAATTGTGGCAGCTTATCTCTGAGAAGAGATGTGATGGCTACTTGCATTCGCAAGAAGATGGTTACAATGAGGCTTTGAAGGCATTTTTACAATAAAAAGAAATGTCAAAAACTCTAGACATCCAAAAACCTAACCCTGGGAGATGAAGCGCCAAAATTCATGTGGGCCCTGTTTGGGTAAGTTAGTACATCAACTTCCCAAGGTCGTAACTTTTGCATACGATCTTCATTTTAGGCGTACGATATCCCATTGGAAATATTTATCCGAGCACTACAAGTGTTGACCAAAATTTCATGATAAACAATTTTTACAACTACATACCCAAAAAAACGGTGTTTAGGGCCTCAAAATGGCTCCAGAAGTTCAAGACTCGAAAAATTGCCAAAAATAGTAAATTACCAAAATTGCCAAAAAATTGTTTTGAGCTAGTTGGAAAAATTGGGAAGACATCGATATCCACCTAGATCAATCCTCCCTCCTTAGGAAGCAATGGTCTCCATTGCGTTGAGTGCCCATTGGAGAGGAAAAAGTGTTTGTTGAATCTATATCTTGACGAGTTGCTTGCCTTGTTGGGGAAGTTGTGTTACTTAGCTTGTTGATGGTTGTCACAAACATGTGGTTGGAAGGGGTGGACCTTTTTAACCAGTCTAGCTACATGAGATGCCTATGTGCAGAAGGAATCTTTACACTTTTTTGCAATCTTGTCTACCTGCTTCTATTGGATAGAAGGTGCTTGGGTCGAGGTTGTAGTGGTTGCAGTATCCTTTTGCTCACCTTTTGAACAGATTGTGAAGAAGCTAAATTTTGTAGTATGAGATACTACCTTGCGAAATTTTTTAGGTGGAACAGTAGTCAGAACTACCTCTTGTATTATGTAGAGTTGATCCCTAGAGAAACAATGACACTACAATGTCGAGACTCATAAACAGCATGGCACTTCCACATATATGGTTGTCCCAAGAGAACATCACAGACATTGTAAGATCCCCTGGTCTACAACTCCACCGTCGGGGCAATGTCACTACTTAGACACGGTACTTAGCCTCCGATACCATATTGTAACATCCCCCGGTATACAAATCCATCATTGGGGCAATGCCACTACTCAGACACAGTACTTAGCCTCTGATACCAATTTGTAATATTCTCGGCCTTAAACAGGTTGGGCAATGCTACTACTGTGGATCATTCACACACACACACACACACACACACATATATATATTATGCATTTTGATCAATTTAAAACACATAACACAGAATTACTGTCATTATACACAATCAATGGGACTAACAATAGTTCGTATACGCAATGGAATACATGATACATTTTAAAAGGAACAAACATGCATAAACATATATCTATATATATATATATATATATATATATATATATATATAAGCATGGAAATAGAACGTATCATTTAAACTGGAATATCACCACCAACTGCGTGCAAAACTTCCATGAACCTCCTAGCCTTAGACCGCATTGCTCATCACTCTCAGTACTAGGGCACCCCTGAGCTAGGACTAAGCTCCACTAGGTAAGGGAATCCTAGGCTAGGCAAGGTCAATAGGAAGACACATAGTTTATGAGGAAGGATTCTCTCCCAGGAGCCACTTATGCCCACTACTCACAAACTCTCATTCCCCACATCCATGTCCCACACTAGGAGTATACACCTTCACTGTCACACCGGACAATCCATCTGTTGCTTCACCTCCCTTGCCTTGGGCTTTAGCAACAGGCCGAGCCAGAATTCTTAGAGCTCTGTAGCATCTATGGGACCCCTTCCAGGAGAACTCACTTCCACAACACACTCAATCACCTGGAGAGAGTTTCCCATGGGCCTGACAACCTAACTCTTCAAGCACAACCACCTTTCTCACCTAGAGAGAGTGTTGCACATAGGCCTAGCAACCTGTTTCTTCAGCTCCATTCCAACACAAGGGGGACAACAGTAAGGCTCAGCAAGGAACAGAAGATGGCAGCAAATCACACTCAACCAAGGGACTTTGTGGCCACAATAGCCCATAGTTATAACACACACGGCATAGGAAAACACGGGATGCTTAGGCTTCACAGAAGACATGGATCGGCTTCACAGATTTGATCTTTAGATGTGCATGGTTGTGTAGAGGTCCAACATAGAGATATTACAGGTTTTGAGAAGGAATTCTAGCGAACGCATGTGGAGTATCGTAGAATGGGTGCATGGGTATCCAATTGTAGATGCAGAGGATGATAAAATGAGGTGTGAACCCCCTCTAGGGATGACTTTTGCAGCTTTAACTGCATGCTCCCAGGGCAACACATGTCTTCCTGGAGCTACATGCACTCCATTTTTTATACATTACTTTCCAGGAACTTAGGACAACACTCAACAATTGTCCACCTTGGCCTTTTTAGAAATAATAATAAATTATTATCCCTTTTAGAGGTAATACCCCTAGCTTAGACTCCTAGGCCCAACACTTACCCTCCTCTCCCTTACCCAGCCTTGTGGAAGCTTAGTCCCCCATCACTCTTTCTTCGTGGTCGATCTACACGCAACGATGTTTTTATATTTTATTAATTATCTGCATAAATACATATACAAAATCAGACTCTTGACCATTAACACTTAGGCTCTATGGCCCAATAAACATAGAAGCCCACCAGCTCATCAACACTCGACTCACCAACCTAAAAAACATGTTTACAATTCATAAATACAACCGGGGCTCGTCCTTGGGTATGTTACAATCCCCTCCCCTTATTTTTTCATTGTCCTCGATGCAACTTTTACACAACATCAACAAGATTTCCAAAATCTTCAAAAATATGTTGGTATTCTACCCTCATAGCATCCTTATGCTCCCATGTCGCATCCTCGGGACTGTACCAGGTCCACTGGACTTTTACAAGCCCTATGGATTGATTCCAGAGCTGCTTTCTTTTCCAGTCCAATATGTGCACCAGATGCACTTGCAAGATGCCTTCTTGCTCCACCTGAATCACATTCCAATCAATTACATGATTAGCATCAGGTATATATTTCTTAAGCAATGAAATATGAAACACATTATGTACAGTCATGGATGAAGTTAATGCAAGCATATATGCAACTGGTCCAATCCTTTCTAGGATTTCAAATGGCCCACAAAATCTGGCTACCAACTTCGAACATTTTGCCAGCTTCACGGAACTTCTATTGGCTTTCACTTTCGAGAAAACATGATCGCCCACTTTAAACTCTCGGCGGTTTCTATTTTTATCAGCATAACTTTTCTGCCTGTCTTGGGCAACCTTCAAATTCTGCTTAATTTTGATCATTTTCTCTTCCATTTCCTTGAGCAACTCTGATCCAACCATTTCTCTATCATCTGGATTATCCCAACTTACTGGAGTATTGTACTTTCTTCCATAAAGTGATTCAAATGGGCTCATCTTCAACGATGCTTGATACCCATTGTTGTAGGCGAATTCTACCAAGTGTAGGTAGTATTCCCATTTGGATGTTTTGTCCATCACATACATCCTTAGCATGTCTATTATTACTTGTTTCACCCTCTTTGTCTGCCCATCGGACTCACGATGATAGGTTGTGTTGAAGTTCAGATTTGTTCCGAAGCCTTTAAACAACCCCTTCTAGAACTTGGAGGTAAATTTTGGGTCCCTGTTAGACACAATTGTTTTGGGAATACCGTGAAATCATGTTATTTCCTTCATAAAAATATCAACAACATCAGTTGCCTTGTGAGTAGTCTTTAGTGGAACAAAATAGGCAGATTTTGTAAGCTTTTCCACCACCACCATGATCGAATCATGTTGCTTGCCTGTTCTAGGCAATCCTATGATCAAATCCATTGTCATGACTTCCCACTTCCACTCAGCAATGGGTAAAGGTTGTAGCATCCCTGTTGGGTTCCTATGCTCAACTTTAACCTTCTAGCATTCCATACATTTGGCAATGTATTCTGCAATTTCTTTCTTCATACATGGCCAAAAGTAATTTCTCTTGACTGCTGCCACATTTTTTTGATATCCAGGGTGACCTGCATAAGGCACATTATGCATTTCATTCAAAATCATAAGTTTCAAATACTGGACATTAGGTATAAAAATTATGTTCTTGTACATAAGTGTTCCATTGGCTTCCAATTTATAATTTTCCACTTTCTGTGGCATCTTTCCTTGCTTTAGCTTTGCTACCAAATCCTTGTACTACAAATATACATTTGCAGCCTCTGAAATTTTGAATTTAATGTCAGTTCGGTACATGCTAATGGTTGTAGCATGTATTTCATGCACTCTACTATTGAGCGCATCAGCCACTTTTTTCTCCTTTCCTTTTATATGCTTGATATCAAAGTCATACTCACAAAGAAGCTCCAACCATCTACTTTTCCTAGAATTCAAGGTTGGCTGATCAAACAAATACTTCATACCATTATGGTCTGTTCTCAGTTCAAAAATCCTTCCCATGAGGTAATGCCTCCATTCCTTTAGAGCATGTACTATTGTTTCCAACTCTAAATCATGAGTGGCATAATTCCTTTCGTGCTCTTTCAAGTTTCTGGATTGATAACAAATTACAAATCCATTATGAATGAGGACTCCTCCTAGTCCTTCTTTGCATGCATCTGTGCAAACCATGAAATCCCCATTTGGATCTGCAATCCTCAGGATTGGAGCATTGGTTAACAACTGCTTCAATCATTGGAATCGTTTCTCACATTCCTCCGTCCACTGAAATTTCTTCTCCTTCCTTTGCAAGGAAGTGAAAGGGTAAGCTATCTTTGAGAACCCTACAATAAACCTTATGTAATAACCCGCTAGAACCATAAAGGATCTTAATCCTGTCACATTCTTTGGCATTGACCATTCTCTAATGGCCTCAATATTCTCGGGATCCACAGCTTTCCCATCCTTTGAGATGATATGCCCCAAGTAATGGATCTGCTTTTGATAAAACGAGCACTTTCTCAACTTGGCATACAATTGGTGATCCCTTAGCACCTGTAACACCATCCTTGGATGTTGTTCATGCTCTTCCTCTAACTTGTAATACACCAAGATGTCATCCAAAAAATACTATGACAAACTTGTCTAGATATTCCTTGAACACACCATTCATTAGGCACATAAAGATAGTGGGTGCATTTGACAACCAAAATGGCACCATTGTGAATTCATAGTGACCATACCTTTTTCTGAAGGAGGTATTGTCGATGCCTTCATCCTTTATTCTTACATGGTGATAACCCTATCTCAGATCTATTTTCGAAAATATCTTATCATCCTTCAACTGATCAAAGAGATCATCGATCCTCAAAAAAAGATATTTGTTCTTAACAGTCACTTTTTTCAACTGTCTGAAATCGATACACAATCTCAACATTCCATCCTTCTTATTCATGAATAGGAATGGGGCTCCCCAAGGTGATACACTTGGGCATATATGCCCCTTCTTTAGAAGCTCTTCAAGCTACAATTGTAGTTCTTTTAGCTCTAGTGTACTCATTCTATAAGGATTTTCCGATATTGAAGCTGCTCCAGGCATCGAGTTTACAGAGAAATCAATATCTTTCTTCGCGGATAATATTGGTACCTCCTAAAATACATATTATAATTATTTTAATATTGCATGGTCTTCAATATTTGAGACCTCCTCCTTAGGTGCTTCCTCCACATGGGCTGCAAATAATTGACATCCTTTTCTGTAGCACTTCTTCAGTTGTATTGTTGAGATTTCCCTGACAACAACTGCTCTGGGAATTCCTTGGATTGTTCTCTAATTCCCCTCCTCATCCAGGAAAGTGAATGCCTTGTTACAATAGTGTAGGATGGCGTGGTGTTGGTCCAACTAGTCCATCCCAATTAGACAATCATAAGAACCTAAAGGCATGATTTTCAATTCATCCCTTATGTTTAGTCCATTCATGTCCACTGGACATGACTTAACCAACTCGATAACCTTTCTCTTGGCTCTTGTAGCCAACTGCACTAACCAAGATTTCTCATGCTTTCTTCTTAGTAAATGTAAACTTTCCATCACTCTAGGATCTATATAACTATGGCTAGCCCATGAATCAATTAAAATAGTAAGGGCATGGTTGTTGATCATACCTTCCACTTCAATCATGTGTGATTTAAATTCATCTTGCTTGTTGTCTAAGGCTGCATAGATCCTTGGTACACGTATGCCCATGTCCTCCATTGTTTCATCCTACTGAACATTGTGGACAGTTCTCACTTTGTCATTTTTGTGGGGGCAGTCTTTGTACCTATGATTTCCTTTACAACCCCAACAATCTATAAGTGTATACCTTGGAAATTTCCCACCTACCTCAACATTCCTAGGCTCTCTAAAACCCGATTGTCCTTGAGGATTGTTTCTGAAAAAGGGGGGTTTGTTTCCCTTCTGCCTGTGCTCTTTCTTAAACTTCTTCTGTTCATCCCAAGCCTTCTGAAAGATAGGCTTCTCTCTTTGTTGTTCATACAAGCATTTTTCTCTCCTTATCATTTCTTCCATAGTCTTAGGGTCATCATATTGAATCTTGCCCCCAATGGAAGGTGGCAGTCCACTCAAATACATTTGAATCTTGACAATCTCATCTTTGATGAATGACACATACTTCAATAATTCCAAAAACCTTCGCTCATATTCATCAATGGTCATGCTATTGAGCTTGAGTTCAAAGAACACTTTCATTTTTCTGTCATAGTATATTTTACTTAAGTATTTCTTTTCAAAATACTTCTTGGATTATTTCCAGGTAACATCTTTCTCTTTAATGTGTTGCACCAGAACAAGTTGATCCCACCACATGGATTATTTTCCTTTCAATTGATACATTGCAATTCTTCCTTCTACATCAGAGGAATAATTCTGCAATTGGAAATATTTTCTCATGCCAAGAAACCATCTCTTGACATCTTCCTCGTTCTTGTGTTCCCCATCAAATGTAGGAGGCTTAATCTTGTTCATTTCTCCCTTCAACTCATCCACTCCAGATCTCCTGTGCTTTCTTGTAGGATATGGGCTTGAACTATTGTGTGCCTCCTTATTCAACTACTTTGGGGAGTGACGATGATGCCTACTAACAATTCTTGATATTATTTTCCTCTCAGAGTTTTTGTGACTCCCTGTTTTTCTTGAGTCACTCTCCTTATCCAACTTCTTTTATATTCTCTCCAAACTATTCATCAACCTTAAGTTGAATTCTCCCTGTTTTTCCTGAGCTTTCTTGAGCTTTCTGCTATTTTCTCGGTGAGTTTGTGTTAATTTTTAAGCTATTATTAGATTTATTTTCATTTCACTAGATAAAAATAGCATAAGATAGGATCAATGAGAAATACAATCACAAGAGACACATCATTTATCCTGGGAAACCCTCATGGGGGAGAAAACCCAACAAAAATTCCTTATTATAGATAGCCAATACAATTCCAAGAGATAACTCAAACAAATACAGAAAGTCCTCACCCAAGAATGTGCCTCTCTCTCTCTCTCTCTCTCTCTCTCTCTCTCTCTCTCTCCAACTGCAGCTCTGAAACTTGCTCCTCAATGAATAAGTGAGTGTGTGTCTAAATGAGGCACTAGCCTCCTTATTTATACAACTTTGGCATGTGTGGGGGTGTCTTTTCACTGGTAGGGATGACTTCTCAATCTGGGTGGTTATAACCACCTTTAATATATTATGGGGCCTCGTTAATATATTCTGGGGCCGAATTCTTATTTTGCCTATTAAAATTATGTTTTGACCAATCTGCAAAAGGGTATTTGGTCTTTTACAATAGCCGACATGATCAATATGCAATAGGGGATTGATCTAATGAATAATACAACAATAATAATTAGAATACACTTTGCAATTAGATTATTTCAACACTCCCCCTTAACAAGAAGGGTATTCTATAATAGCATCAGGTGAGAGAGAGGACAACATCATCAGCAACATCAGGTGGGTGAGAGGACATCATCATCAATATCATCTTGGAACACTGACTGGCGTATCTATAAATCATCAGAAGTTTTTCTCATCATCAACACAGCACGGAGGCTGGAGCATCATCAACACAGTATAGAGCTGGAGTAGCATCATCATCCTCATCGGTATGAGGCTAAGCTAACATCATCATCATCTTCAGCATTAAAGATGAAATAATATCATCATCATCATCTTCAGCAAGGACTCAAGAGCCAAATTTGCATCATCATCATCATCTTCAGCAAGAACTCAGGAGTTGAAGTGGAATCATCATCATCATATTCATCGATATGGATTAGTATAACACTCATACATCCTCATCATCAATAAAAACACAAGGTTGATACAACATCAAAAGCAACAATATCAGAGCACAAATACTAGCAACACATCATCAAAGCATGAGGCTGGCAACACATCACAGCAATTAAGATGGCACATCATCACAATAATTAAGATTGCACACCACACAGCAATTAAGATGGAAAACACCATAGCAATTAAGTTGTAATCACAACACAACAATTAACATGGAAACACCACAACAATTAAGCTATAATCACAACATAGCAATTAAGCTGGAATCACAATACTAGACTAGATTTACATCACAACCATTAAGTTGGAAGCACAGTTCTCGACTTTCTTTTCATCACAGAATTTAAGTTGGAAGCATGGTACTAGACTGGCTTTTCGTCATGGAAATTAAGTTGGAAACACATTACTTGACGTGCTTTTCATCATAGAAAATAAGTTGGAAGCACAGTACTAGACTGGCTTTTCATCACAACAATTAAGCTAGACTAGGCATATTTCAACACAACAGCTAGACTGGATTTACGTCACAGTGATTAAGCTGGAAGCATAGTACTAGATATATCTCAACACAACAACTAGACTGGTTTTACGTCACAACGATTAAGATGGAAGCATAGTACTAGGCAATCTCAACACAACAATTAGACTGGCTTTACGTCACAGCGATTAAGATGGAAGCACAGTACTAGATATATCTCAACACAACACTACTCCCCCTTTCAAGGGAGTTCCTTTCAAACTATACCAAGGTTATCTCGAAAGTGCTCAAACTTTACACAAGATAGAGGCTTGGTCACCACATCGGCAACCTGTTCATCTGTGCTAAATAATTGGAGCTTTATGGCTCCTCTCTGCACCATGTCACGGATGTAATGATATCGGATCTCTATGTTCTTCAACTTGTCATGAAATACAGGATTCTTTGTCATCTTTATGCATCTCTGGTTGTCACATAGGATTGTGGTTGCTTCCATCTCTAGGTCAAATGGACTGGTCAACAACTTTCAAAGCCATATAGCTTCGCAGCTGGCAAAACATGCAGCAATGTATTCTGCTTCCATTGTACTAAGAGCAATGTTGGATTGCTTCCTACTCTACCATGAGATCATGGATGATCCCAAATTGAAACAACATCCTGAAGTGCTCTTCCTTTCAGAGACACTTCCATCCCAATCCGAATCAATGTATCCAATCAATGTGAAATCATGATATCCATCATAACTGAGACCACAATCTAGTGTACCTTTAAGGTACCTCATCACATGTTTTGCAGCAACTAGGTGAATGTTAGGACCACATATTGTACCCTTTTTGCCCATACTTTTTTCCATTGTTATACCCTTCATCACCTGTATTTAGACTTATACCATCATTCCACCTGATCATTCCAAGGTACACAACGTCCTTTCTCATTACTACATGTTTAATTTGTTTTGCATAATACTTTACATTACTTTTCGACCTAACCATTGATTAGAAGTGCATAAGTGTCCATATTTGCAGAATAGTATTCAAGGCCGATGCTGAAACACAGAACTATGTTGAACTGATGCTGAAACACGGAAGCGGCTACACAGTCCATGCTGAAACACGAAAGATGCTACACAAATCCGAGGATGCACATGCTGAAACACGGAGCTGCTACACAGTCCAAGGATGCATGTGCCGAAACACAAAGTAGCTACACGGTTCGAGGATGCAGATGCCGAAACACGGAGCTGTCACTCAGTTCAGAAATGCAGATGCTGAGACACAGCGGAGACCGCCACGATGCTGAGACACGAGCCTTGACAGCTAGCAGTCAAGGCCGACACAGTCAAAGACGCAATTCACGTGGTTGAACAACCCGTACATCGTGATGCTGAAACAACATCAGCAGCTATGAGGAGCGGTTACACCAGCCGTAACAACAATGCCTCGTCAAGTTCCTGTATTAGCATTCGGTTGCATGAGAATAGGACACCCTATGCTGATTTAGAAAGAAGATCCGATTCAGTGTA